>VZTM01005279.1:98784-138387 GCA_013400555.1 Jacana jacana | reverse complement strand
GTAGGGGAGAACTTGTAGAGTAGGGCTGATGGTTGGACTTGATGATCCCAAGGGTCTCTTCCAACCTGAATGATTCTATGATTCTATGAACTGTTCATGCTGGGGCTGGTGTGAGCATCCCCTGAGGACTATGGCCATGGTGGGGTAGAGTGGGGTGTGAGTGAGTGACAGTGGCCAGGAGTCGTGGGACGAGGACGTGCCACCACTGCCTCATCCCTGGACACATTTCAGGTCAGGTTGGACGGGGCTCTGAGCCACTTGGTCTAGTTGAAAATGTCCCTCTCATGGCAGGGGGGTTGAAATAGAAGGTCCAACCTTCCAAGGCTGAACCTTGAAAGGTCCCTTCCAACCCAAACCATTCTGTGATTTACCATATCCCACCTTCTACAGCAACTTCAGCAAAGCATGTTGTGAGAGACCCAACAGCCAGGAAGGATCTGGGAATTTCTGGAACAAATATAGGTTCATCCATGGGGAAATAGTGAAAACAAGCTGCCTGTGGAGATAATAACGTGTGCGATGCACAAAGGGCACCAAACCCCCACTCTCTAAGGGACAACCACCCCTCAGGGTTAATTCCAAAGTGTGACACTAATATTCTCTTGCATGAGGTTTAAGATAATTCCCGTGTTCTCCCGGACTGCTTTGTTCTGATTTGGTGTCATACTTGTATCTGACAATGCAAGTAGTAAGAAAACAAAATGCACACATTTCTCCAAAATGGAGAATAAGTCTCTAAGAAGGCAGATCTTGCAGGGCTTCTACATCTTCAACAGTAGATAATTGGAAAAAAAAACTGGTAGATACACTCTGAATGAAACAAATCATGAAGCTAGAATAAACTAGACCAAAAGAGGAATTTTTATTTAGCAAGTGCAGAAGCAGGATGGTCTTTGGTCTTTGTCCTCAGACACACTCATCTCACAATACTCTGCACATTTCAGCATGCAAGGTACTCCAAAAGGTATTCTTTAAGAAATGTCTGGTTAAAACCAGGCAGAGAGGACAGGGGAGAGAAAAACGTGAAGAATGTAAAAGAAGAAGCAAATATAGTTCTTCTTGCTATCTTGTCCCGCATTTCAAAAGCTAGAGGTTCTCAAAAAAATGGCAAAGAATTAAAAAGGTTTGCAGCGCTAGAAGTAAACAACTTTTAAAGCAACCGACAAAAAACCTGTAAAGTTAGTTACCACAAGATACCCATCAAGTCAAAAACTTGCAAGGAGGAGGAAAACATTCTATATATAATAGCATATCAGCATTTATATTGGGATAAAAACGGGGAAGCGATAGGAATCTGGAAGGTTTGGGGCAGAAGAGCTGATTTGCCGTCGGCACATCCTCCTGCTGCTGGGTTTCTGCCCCGCTGCTCAGGTCAGGGGAGGCTCTTCCCTGTCAGAAATAAAGGTGCCTCACTACAAGGGTGAGCCCATCTGCATTGCAGCACTGGGCTGAGCACATCTGATGTTATGTGGGACACAGTGGGCAAACCTCTGTACACAGTTTTTTAGCACAGTTCGGCTGCAACGGGGATGTCAGAATTAGGCCCCCTTAGGGTGGGGTGTTCTCTAAGTGCAAAGTATGGAAAAGAAACAGGAATCACAAAATTTCAAGCTCATTATAACAGATTTTACATGTTCCCATCCAGCCAAATGTTTCACAAACGTTTTCTGCAAGTGGCGAGTAACTTCAGCAAACCTGGGCAAGTGCAGAGTCTGGCATCTGGGCAAGAACAACCCCAGGTACCAGTATAGGTTGGGAAATGACCTGTTGGAGAGCAGCGTGGGGGAAAGGGACCTGGGGGTCCTGGTGGGAAGCAGGATGACCATAAGCCAGCACTGTGCCCTCATGGCCAAGAAGGCCAATGGCATCCTGGGGTGTATCAGAAGGGGGGTGGTCAGTAGGTGGAGAGAGGTTCTCCTCCCCCTCTACTCTGCCCTGGTGAGACCCCATCTGGAATATGGTGTCCAGTGCTGGGCCCCTCAGCTCCAGAAGGACAGGGAACTGCTGGAGAGAGTCCAAGGCAGGGCTACCAAGATGCTGGAGGGAGTGGAGCATCTCCCACAGGAGGAAAGGCTGAGGGAGCTGGGTCTCTTGAGCTTGGAGAAGAGGAGACTGAGGGGGGACCTCATGAATGTTGATAAATCTGTAAAGGGTGAGTGTCAGGAGGATGGAGCCAGGCTCTTCTCAGTGACATCCAATGACAGGACAAGGGGCAATGGGTGCAAGCTGGAACAGAGGAGGTTCCGCTTCAATAGGAGGAAAAACTTCTTCAGGGTGAGGGTGAGGGAACCCTGGCAGGGGCTGCCCAGGGAGGTGGTGGAGTCTCCTTCTCTGGAGAGATTCAATACCTGCCTGGAGGCGTTCCTGTGTGACCTGCTCTGGGTGTTCCTGCTCCAGCAGGGGATTGGACTGGAGGAGCTTTCAAGGTCCCTTCCAATCCCTGATACTCTGTGATTCTGTGCTTCCTTCTCATTTTGCCTGTATCAAGGTGATGTGCATGCTGGTTTCAGTTATGTTCCATTGCTGACCCTTGATGTGCTCAGTCTCAAACACCTGTACATATTCTGAAAATAAAAGGAATAAGACATAAGCCAAAAAACTGTAAATTAGATTTTTGTAAAACAATGATCTGACTCAAATATGATCACAAGATGAAAGCAAGCAGCGGTCTTAGTGACCCACTGGTTAGGGAAAGCTTTGAAAATTAAGGAGTTTGTTTAGACTACGCTACAGAACCTCCCTAGGGTAAGAATTCTTCTATAAAGGAATTCTGGGTTTGAACATTTTATTATTTTTTTTTTTTTCTGGTATGCTCACCACTGCTTTCAAAGCCGTCACATGAATGGGATGTGCAAGTGGTTTGCTGGTAGAACACCCACCCTGGGGAAGGCTGCCACAGAGCTTACAGGGATCACTCCATGTTTTTTGCACTGAGCTGCCTCATGCAACATTTCCACTTCTTTCGGGTTTCATTTTCATAGCCCCGGAGGCTGTTTATTTTGCTGAGATGAATCAACGCATGGCAACTTTCATCTCCTGTCCTTCAGTTTATCGTGTGTCAGAGAAATGTACAAGTTTTACGTGAGGAATCTACAAATAGGCACAAATTTAACATCCCACGTGAATCAAGCCAGGCTTTCTACGTAGCTCATGCTACGCAGGAATGTGTAGAGGTGTCACATCTAACAGATTAGCTAGTGTGTCAGCAGAAAAACATGAAGATAAAGTGATGGCTCAGATCCTCCGTGCCCGTACATCGTGCCAAGGGAGGTTTAGGATGGATACAGGGAACACTTTCTTCATGTAAAAGGTTATCAAGCCTTGGCAGAGGCTGCCCAGGGCAGTGGTGGAGTCACCATCCTTGGAGAAAATTAAAAGCCTGGCAGATGTGGTGCTGAAGGACGTGGGTCAGAGGTGAGTTTGTCAGTATTCGGTTAGTGGTTGGACTTGATATTAAAGGTGTTTTCCAACCCAAACAATTCTATGATTCCATCTATTTTTCCAAACACAAGTTTATAAAACAAAAATAAAAGAAATCTAGCAAGTGTTTCTTTGTGCTGCCTGCCCCTAATTCCACCCTTTACTTCTCCTGAAACCTGCTGCACCCTGCTGGAGCTGCAGGAATGCATTTTGCAGTTGGTCAGAGAAGTGTTGGCACACACTGGGGGCTGCCTGAGTGAAGACACTCTCTTTTTCTTTGTTTGCTCCAGCCACTTGAGATGAGTGAAAGGGTTGTGGCTTCACCTGTTCCCGGCACGAGGCAGCTCCTGCCTTTCCCTCACTGGGACAAGATGTTGTTTATTGGGACCCTGAGCTGTGCAGGGTTTATTTTGGTGGAGACCACTGGAGATGGCCCAGCGTAGTCCCTGCTTATGACTCAGTCACCTTCCTGTTGCTCAGGGCTGTGTCCATCAGGGTTTGAAGGGCTCCAAGGATGGAGATGACCCAACCTGCCTGCACTTAACCCAGGGCCTGTCAGAGACCAGAGTGCTGGGCAAGTTGGGATGATGCCCACTACAAATATTTAGGCTTTTCTTAGTGCCAGTGAGTACCATGAGAGATGGAAGCTGGAGTTACTCTGTCGTGGGAGGAATGTGGTTATCTGGAGGTTGCCTGTAGCTACCAGGCAATTTGAACATTGCCTCCTGGCAGAGAACATAAAAACATGTCTCTAAAAGTGGGGAAATAGCCTGCAAGGTGCCTGGAGTGGTCCTTCCTCCCCTGGAGATCCTTTTCTCTGGAGCAATCTTTTCTCCCTTGGAGAACCCTCTGCCATTTTAGGTTCTGCATCTCAAGCAAACCGTGGGCCACTGGAAGAGCTCACACAATAAATCCACAAGCTCCATCAGAAATATAGAGAGCATGACTTACAAGGAAAGACTGGAAGAAAAGTGACTGTCTAGCCTGCAGGAAGGAGAAGGAAGAAATGGTTAAAAGCTTCCAAACCCTCCAAGACTGTTAACAATCTGATTTCCCTGTCTGTGCTGAGCAGGGTAAGAAGCTTTGAAGTTAGAGTGCAGGGACATTCCAGCTAAGCATCAGAAAAAGCTTTCTAGCAGCAAGGTGTGCTGTGAAACCTCTTCAGCAGCAGATCAGTCAGGACCCACCTATTTCACTGCTCCCACTGGCTGAGGGAAAGCTTAACAAGGTGTGTCCCCTCCAGCCTGAGTACTCTCCAGTGCCCCCAGACAGGCAGGGTCCTGCTGTAAGAAGAGATCAGGCTGGCTGTTCTTCACCCTGGACACCTAATGCTGCATTAACAAGGGCACAGGAGGCACCCACCACCTACGTGGCTTCCTGGTACGGAGGTGATCATGCTGACAGAGGGATGGTCAAAGCCAGCCCATCCACCAGAACCACAGAATGCTATGTGGTTGAAGGAGACCTCTGGAGATCATCCAGTCCAAGCCCCTGCCAGAGCAGGGTCACCCAGAGCAGGTCACACAGGAATGTGTCCAGGGGGTGTTTGAATGTCTCCAGAGATGGAGACTCCACCTCCTCTCTGGGCAGCCTCTGCCAGGGCTCTGCCACCCCCACAGCAATCAAATTCCTCCTCATGTTGAGATGGAACTTTCCACGTTCCAGTTTGTGCCAGTTCCCTCCTGTCCTGTCCCTGGGCACCACTGAAAAAAGCCTGGCCCTTTCCATCCTCCTGACTCCCACCTTTGAAGTATTTCTGGGTGTTGATCAGATCCCCCGTCAGCCTCCTCTTCTCCAGACTAAAAAGACCTAAGTCCCTCAGCCTTTCCTCAGCAGAGAGGTGTTCTGCTCCCCCATCACCTTCATAGCCCTCTGCTGTACCCCTCCCTACTGCCAGGACAAAGCCATCATGTGTGTCACCCCCATGGTCACAGGAACTAGGAGTCTTAGAATTATAGAATCATAGAATTGTCCAGTTTGGAAGGGACCTTTCAGATCATCTCGTCCTCCCATTGACCTAATGCTGACAGAAACTGTCACAGAGTCATAGAATCACATAGGTTGGAAGGGAAAGAAGGGGTAGGAACTCCATGACTTGTCCTTAACTCACTCTGGCCTGCTGAGACTAACACAGGATGCCTTGTCCCCAACCCTTTCTCCTGTATTATTTATCCACATCTCAACCAGCGAGGGGAGATGGGCTTTCCTGATTTTGCTCCATTTATTTAAAACGAGAAATCCATTTTTCAGTCTTTCAGCACAACTTTTTGGGAAGGCACCTGAAAGTTTTATCAAATATAGGGATTAACCTGTTTTAGCAGCTGCAAAAGATGCTTCAGGACCACTTACATGGCGACTTCTGTAGAGAACCAGTGCTTGAATGAACGCCGTGCCTGTCCCATGCAGCGTGGTGCACGGTACAGCTAACTGGGGGGGGGTGACTGATGTTTCTTTTAAGACCTTTCTGTTCTGTTATCACTCCACAAAGCAAGGAGAGCGGAAGAAAGCGCATGAGGAGATTAACTTCTTCCTCTGCATGTTTGGCTAATGAGACCATGAAATACAGCAGCCCACAACTCCAGTTTTCTATGAGGTTTCACTTTTTATGAGCCGGATATGAGCCTATTCTTATGTATGCCGGGCCCTTCTAGAAGAACATAAACAACTACACACACACACACACACAAATAAAACCCTAACAAAACCCCCCCCAACAAGAACAACAAAAAAATGACCAAATATAGAAAAACTCATTTTATTTCCTTTTTATCAGCCAACAATCTCAATAAACACTCATCAGGCAGACCGAAGGAGAAGTGAAATGTTCTAATAACCCAGCTTGACTATAGTGAAAGGGCGCAGGTGTACCTCAGAAACCAGGACAGAGGACGTTCTGCCATCTGCTCTACATGGAACAGAAACAAACAAGAGAAGAAAAGAAAAGGAAAAAAAAAGAAAGGCAGAAAAATAAAGTAATTTATATCAGCATATCATGAGCACTATTGTGCACATTGCTGTTAACAATAGGGAGCTGAAAATATATGGAGGTCACCGTGCATTCATAAGGAACTTGTAAGCTTACCAGGGGTCCAGATTATTGTGTACTTGAACTTGCACCTATAAATTCTCATGCACTGGAGTTTTGGAAACCACCTTTTGAGCACTCACCTGACTTAACTAACTTGTGAAAAACACATCTGGACAGAAAAAAGGGGGAAAAGTACTTTCCTTTGGATTCACCAAGCTGCACTCTTCTGTAGGTAAAACAGCACCAACCAGCAGCTTGGTGCCTGACTTGACATGACTCCGACTGTGCAACCTGGTTATTAAAATGCTGATTATGGAGAAGACATTTTGATTTGTGTGTACAGTATTGGTGTAGAATCGTAGAATGGTTTGGGTGGGAAGGGACCTCAAAGCCCATCCAGTGCCACCCCCTGCCATCCCCTGGGAAGGGACACCTCCCACCACACCAGGTTGCTCCAAGCCCCCTCCAACCTGGCCTTGAACCCCTCCAGGGATGGGGCAGCCACAGCTTCTCTGGGCAACCTGGATCAGGATCTCACCACCCTCACCCCAAAGAAGTTCTTCCCCACATCTCAGCTCCATCTCCCCTCTTTCAGGGTGAAACCCTTCCCCATTGTCCTGTGGCTCCCCTCCCTCATCCAGAGTCCCTCACAGTTTTCCTGGAGCCCCTTGAGGGACTGGAAGGAGCTGGAAGGTCTCCCCAGAGCCTTGTCTTCTCCAGGTTGAACCCCCAAACACCCTCTGCCTGTTCTCACAGCAGACGGGCTCCAGACCTCTGGACATTTTTTTTCACTGGAACCATTCCATCAGGTCTGTGTCCCTCTGATGTTGAGGACTCCAAAGCTGGACAGAGTGTTCCATTCTTGTGGAGGGAACTCATTGGGACCCTAGTTTGGGAAGGAATGGGGAATTTATTCCAGTAGATTCCAAGTAGCTTGATCCATCCCTGGAGCAATCCCAGACATTTTCTCTAGTTCCCAGCCCAGCTACTGGATAAAGTGCTTTTGGCTGGTCACCCTCTATCATTTATCAGTAATCTCCTTCTTTCAAGCTCCTCAGGGAACATCCAGTCCTCTCCAGAGGGCAGAGCAGTGGGATTATTGTTATTCAGAGTCTTCAAAGGGAAAGGGAAAAAAAAAAAAAAGAAAAGAAAAGAAAAAGGAATGTTACAGGTTGTCAGGGCTCAGAGAATAACTCTTTTCTCTCCAGAAAAGAAAGCCCTCTGACACCTGCTGGCTCGATTTTGCCTCAAGGCGATAAAGAGGAATGGGCATTGGCTGGTGCAGCCAGAGCGATGTTGGTTTATCGAGGTGTGCAGCCAAAACACACAGAGCCGCGAAGTGCCTCAAAGCAATCAGTACGGAAGTACATCGTTATAATGCCCAGAATTAATTAATGCAGCGCCTCACAATACAGCCATTAAACAGCCTACAGGCAGAGCTCCATTTAAGGTAGAATTTATTCCATTACTTGTTATTATTGTGTTGTTTTTTTTTTTCATGAACCCTGCCCCGTGTCTGGGGCACTTGTGGGTGCTTTTGGAAGACGCAACACTCGCCCACCTCACTCTCATGCCCAGATCCACCTCCTTAATCCCTGGCACAGTCAAGTTACAGTGTGCTTACCATTAGGTGAGCAGCTTTTTAAAACCCCGAGGATCCTTTTAACCTCCTCCATTGCGGTACAAAAGAGGCGGTAAGTATTTGTACAGACACAACAGTGCCAAGGAAAACCACAGGTGCCAACAGCCTCCTTCAACCTTAACGACGTGTGTTGGATTCTGATGGTGCAGAAGAATGAAACGGGAGCAGATCAGCAGAGACCAAAAAAGAGAGGGAAAAGCCATAGGAAAAAATATTTAATGTCACCTGTCTCGGGCTGATTTTTATATTATCTGTAGGCAGCAGGATGCTGGGTGGGATCACAGAACTTCACTGCGAGAAACACTTACAAGAGCTACAGCTGCAAAGCCTTGCCACAGCGCAGTCCCTCAGCGTGGCTAACAGGAACACTCATGGGCAAAATTACCCTAATCACTGCCAATTTCAGATCATGGGTCTGAAAAAGCCAGCAATTTGGTCTCTTTTAGGTTGCACCAAAGTCACAGAATCACAGAATGCTCTGGGGTTGGAAGGGACCTCTGGAGATCATCCAGCCTGAGCCCCTGCCAGAGCAGGGTCACCCACAGCAGGTCCCACAGGAATGGGTCCAGGGGGGGTTTGAATGCCCCCAGAGATGGAGACTCCACCACCCCCCTGGGCAGCCTCTGCCAGGGCTCTGCCACCCTCACAGCAAAGAAGTTCCTCCTTATGTTTAGATGGGACTTCTTATGTACAAGTTTATGTCAGTTCCCTCTTGTCCTGTCCCTGGGCACCACTGAAAAAAAGACAGGCCCCATCCCCCTGACACTCACCCTTAAAGTCTCTGTAGGTGTTGATCAGATCCCCACTCAGCTTTCTCTTCTCCAGACTAAAAGGACTCGAGTCCCTCAGCATTTCCTCAGCAGAGAGATGCCCCAGGCCCCTCATCATATTTGTAGCCTCTGCTGTACCCTCTCCAGCAGTACCCTGTCCTTCTGGAACTGGGGAGCCCAGAACTGGTCCCAGTGCTGCAGATGGGAGGGAGGATGACCGCCCTCAACCTGCTGGTCACACTCTTCTTGATGCCCTCCCAGGATGCCTTTGGCCTTCTTGGCCACCAGGGCCTATTGCTGACTCCTGGACATCCTGTTGTCTCCAGGTCTCCAGGAGCTCAGCCCCAACCCGTACTCTGGTCAAGGGAGTGTTTTTAGAGCTGGGCAGTGTGTGCCCACCAAAGCCAGCGAGTTCTCTTGTCAACATCTCTGCCATCCCTTGGAGCTCAGCATGAGGGCTCTGGAGAGGAGCTGAAGGATGGGTTTGCTCTCACAGGCATTGCCTCTCACGCCACACAATCTGGAGAGCCCTTTCCTGGAATCTGATTTGCAGCAGTGCTGCCGCATCTAGCTGACTAACAGCAGAAGATTTTAAGTACTTTTTCTGCTACAGGAGCCCAGATACATGGAACTTTACGCCACTTTTCCCAGTGAGGACCACGATGCCATTAAATATTTCCCCCCAAATAATTAAAAATCAACCCCCTCCCACATTAATACAATCACTATTTCCAAAAGAAGTGTAATGAACGCATTTACCTTCAGCTCTACTTGGGGATGGATTAATTCATGTATCGCAGGAGAAAAGCAGCAAAAACATTATTTCATGGCTGAGCTTTCAGAAACAGAGTTCTCCTTTGTTCCTGGAGATGCCTGAGTGGTTGTGTCACCCCATAGCCTCTGCCACAGGGAGTTCCTTCTAGGAAAGGGGCGAGGGAGAAACGTTTTGCTGGAGACTGTAAAGACTAACTTCATTTTACCTACCCTCTGGACGTTATGACCTTGTGGAGAAAAGAGGAGGACTTGGGTTGGCAGGGTCAGCAGACCCCTGATGACATCAAAAGCATATGTGCAAGTCACATAAGCACCAAAATTGGGTTCAGGCTAGGCAGTTTGTGCCAGCAACCCCCATGGCTGCTGTGCCCTAACATCTCCATACACCCTGGGTTCCTCCAACTCATGATGAACTTTGGGCTCGGTGGCTACTCTCCTGACCCCATCCAGCTCTTTCACTGGGACTGTGTTCCTGGCTATCACCAATGCCAAAGATTTCTTTTCCCAATTCTAATTTTTCTTTTCTTCAACCTTCAGCATTGCTGGTTTTGGTTACTTTTACTCCAAATCAGCAAAAAATTTTGGCAAACATGCAAAATGAAAACAAGAAAAACATGATTCCTCTCTTGGGTTTGCACATGGAAGAGTCTGTGCAAAGCAGCTGATTGCAGAGAACGTTGTTCCTGAACAACCTCTCCTCTAGTATTTCTCTTTTTTTCAGTTCTTCAGCAACTTCCAGCCAATCAAGTGTTCAGCAAGCTCTTTGGGTAGTTAAATTGCAGACACAACTTATGATTACTGAATCCGTAATAACTGAGGCCAGACTTTTGTTCGTTGGAGAGAGAGCCTAAATACTTCAAACCTGTCTAGTACATTCTTAGGAAAGGCCCTTGGCGAATGCAAAAAGTGTTTTTGCCACAAGCTGAGAGTGACTCCAGCTCAGTGCTGCTTTCCAGAGTAGGGTGTTTTGTGCAATATTCTCCTTTCAACATGCTTTGTTCTCCACGTGGATGGTGTGGTAGATCTTGATGCCCGTTAGCAGCAGCGACTTCCAAGAAGTCTTTAAGCCATCGAGGTGCAGTGGGTCTCCCAGATGACTGTCAGGGGTCTGCTCTCCTGGTGCCCTGCTACTCACTCACAGTTTTTATCCAGGGATCGTTACCAGGTTGCATAATGATTAATTTGGCCACAAAAAGGCTAAGTCAGGAGCTGCTGTTTTAAACAATGACTCTAAACCACTGAAAAATGTTTGTATGAACTGTAACAAAGAGGGTGGTGTGTGGACACCCAAACCAATGTCAAAAGAAAACACAAAACCACGGGAATGGAAAGAACCCCTTCTGATGAGTATGTGGGTGAAGTGCTGTCACTGGAATCATGTTTTGGAGGGTGGACAATAGCTCGGGATCTTTGCACGTCTCTCTCCACAGGTAGAACCTCTTCTGGATCTGCCTGGCTGGGGAAAAGGGGGTTCTGGAATGAGCTGGTGGTACTTGTTCCCTCCAAAGGAAAAGTATGTGGATAAAGAATGATTTAGTGATTCTGTGATTTAAGAAATGCTGGAAAAAGGTGAATTATCAGCCCCGTTCTCCTCTCTCTCCATCCACCGTCTGTCCCTGTACCCCCAAAGCCAGTGTTGGCACATCTCATAGAATGACAGAATGGTTTGGATTAGAAGGGAGCATAAAGCCACCCAGTGCCACCCCCTGCCATCCCCTGGGCAGGGACACCTCCCACCACACCAGGCTGTTCCAAGCCCCCTCCAACCTGGTCTTAAACCCCTCCAGGGATGGGGCAGCCACAGCTTCTCTGGGCAACCTGGATCAGGCTCTCACCACTCTCACAGCAAAGAAGTTCTTCCCCACAGCTCAGCTCCATCTCCTCTCTTTCAGGGTCAAACTGTTCCTCCTTGTGTTGTCATCACATGCCATTGTAAAAAGTCCCTCTCCAACTTTCCTATGGCTTTCTTCACATATTAGAAGGGTCTCTAAGGTCTTTCTGGAGCCTTCTCTTCTCTAGACTGAAGCACTTGGCAAAGAATCTGTCTTGTTTCCCGAAAAAAAGGAGACATTGAAACCCTCTGCATACCTAGTAGCAACAGCAGCAGCAACAGCCACAGAATAAATAGCAGAACAAATTGTTTGACAAATACTGACATTGTGAAAGAATTCAAGTGAACAATCTGTTTTGAAAGCTGGATGTTGGTAAAACAGGGTATTGGCACAGCACGTTCCCACCGTGTGCACACAGTTAATAACAAACGAGCCTCTTCTATCACATACCCGTTTCTGCAGGACAGAGGATTTATTTTCCAGAAATGTTCTCATTTCCACAAATAAGCTCTGCCTTTACTATTATGCAACTGAGAAACATTTCTTTAGGAATGTCTATTTTCCAGACAAGAAAATTATTTCCATAATGTAAAAAAAACAAACAAAACTTTGAAGCCTATATTTGTTCAATAAAATATAAAGAATGCATATGTTCTATGCATTCAACTAACAATGCTATGAAATGTAGTCATTATTCCTCAGGAAGCTATGAGCCTGAGTCCTATGAACTATGAAACTATGAGTCCTATGGGTTTGCTAGAGCAGTGTGAGGTGGTATCAGTGTCTCCAAAGGGTGATGGGTGCAGAGTTAGGGTCTTGCTTTTGGATTTTTCTCATTCTGCAGTGTGTTAGTGATAGAAGGAGAGGGAATGGCTGCAAGCTGCAGCAGGGTAGGGTTAGGCTGGACATGAGGAAAAAGTTTTTCCCAGAGAGAGTGGTCAGTCAGTGGAATCAGCTGCCCAGGGAGGGGGTGGAGTCCCCATCCCTGACTGTGTTTCAGAGTAGATTGGATGTGGTGTTGAGGGATCTGGTGTAGGGGAGAACTTGTAGAGTAGGGCTGATGGTTGGACTCCATGATCCCAAGGGTCTCTTCCAACCTATGATTCTATGATTCTATGATTCTCACCAGACTGTGGGACTGGATCTGCCTGCTCCAGTGTGGGGTCCCCTGAATCTCACTCAATGCTAGTGTGTAATTTTGCATATTTAAGTTGCTAACTGTCCTCTCCTATCTTCATACTGTTCTCCAACTCACTCTGCCCAGTCAGCTTCCAGAAACACCCAAAGATTTGTACAGGTTTGCAGACAAACCTCTGAAACCTCATTGCTATAATTGCCTGAATTACAATTCAAATTGCATTACACATATTTCATGCATTTTACCCACAGATTTTTCAGGAGCTCTGCAACCTGTAGGTGTGGTGGACATACAGGTGGGTGTACCCCAGCCAGCTCTAATGTTGTTATTATGGGAAATCGTAGCAACGAAAGCGATGCAACAACTGGCAGATAGTCAGGGTTGCCCCAGACAGACCTGTTGCTTGTTCCTCCACGTGGATGACAACGTTCCTCGGTGTCTCACTGGAAAGAGAGGATGCCATCCAGCAATTCCATCACCCTTTCCCATGCAAACACCCCTTCAGATAGTACCATAGAGAAGGCGGTTTCCTATGACACTTACCCAAACTCATGTTAAGACTCCATGGGAATCTAGGAAAGCTTTCTCCAGGCCAAATCTGGGTCATTGAGCCAGCCATGTGCCCTTGTGGTCAAGAGGTCATGTAATCCTGGGCTGCATAGGGAAGAGTGTGGGCAGTAGGTAGAAGGAGGTCATTTTCCCCCTCTGCTCTGCAGTTGTGAGGCCACAACTGGAATCCCGCATCCAGTGCTGGGCTCCCCAGTACAAGAGAGACAGGGAACTACTGGAGGGAGCCCAGAGTGGGGCAACAAAGATGATGGAGGAATTGGAGCATCTCCCTGATGAGGAAAGGCTGAGAGAGCTGAGACTCTTTAGCCTGGAGAAGAGAAGGCTGAGGGGAGACCTTCTTCATGCTCACAAGGAGCTGAAGGGTGGGTTGGAAGAGGATGGAGCTGGACTCTTCTCAGTGGTTCCCAGTGACAGGATAAGGGGCAACTGGCACAAGCTGGGACACAGGAAGTTCCATTCAAAGATGAGGATGAACATGTTTGGGGTGAGAGTGTCAGAGCCCTGACAGAGGCTGCCCAGGGAGGCTGTGGAGTCCCCTTCTCTGGAGACCTTCCAGCCCTGCCTGAATGCAGCCCCGAGTGCTGTGCTCTGGGCAATCCTGCTTTAGCAGGGGAGTGGGACTGGGGGAACTCTGGAGGTCCCTTCCAACTCTGACAATTCCATGATTCTGTGATCTTTGCACTTGTTGAAGCCTTCTCTGTGCTAGAACTGTAAAACTTGTACTTAGCAGACATAAAGACATATATTTCTCCTCAACAGGAAATGAAAAGCACAGCTTTATTTGTCTGTCTAAAACACAAGCAGGGAAAACTCATGATTATTTTGACCTTAGTAAGGTTAATTTAAACAACTGGTGAAGTGAGGTGTAAGAGGTTGTCAGTGACACTGAAATGAAAGTTCTTTCTGTCTTTCTGTCTTCTGTCCACTTTAATATTTTCTATCAACTTGACTAATCATACAATCACAGAATCATAGAATGTTCCAGGCTGAAAGGAACCTCTAGGGCCATCTAGTTTAACCACCCCCAGTCAGCAGGGACACCCCCAACTAGACCAGGTTGCCCAGGGCCTCCTCCAGCCTCCCCTTGAACATCTCCATGGAAGGGGCCTCAACCACCTCCCTGGGCAACCTGTCCCAGTGCTCCACCACCCTCAGAGGAAAGAACCTATTCCTAATGTCCAATCTCAATCTGCTCTTCTCCAGCTTGAAGCCATTGCCCCTCAGCATTCTGTCCCTGCAGGCCTTTGTAAACAGGCCCTCCCCAGCCTCCCTGTAGCCCCTTCAGGGACTGGAAGGCTGCTCTGAGGTCTCCCTGGAGCCTCCTCTTCTCCAGGCTGAACAACCCCAGCTCCCTCAGCCTGTCCTCGGAGCAACCCCCTGACCATTTCCATGGCCCTCAATGAACAGATATACTTGTTCATAAGTTCTCATCTAATTTTGAATCCTGCTAAAGCATAAGGAACAAAAGTATTGCTTGCTTTAACAAACTTAGTCAACTTTTAAGCCACATCAACTTTTATTATATATTATATAGTTATACATTTGTATTCATGGTGTGCCATTTTAAATTGGTACTGAAGATACTTTTTATTGCATCTAAGCACTTCAGTTTGAGAAGGAGTACTCACATCAAGAACACTCGGTCTGCTACTGAATTTCTTTTTTGTGGTCTCACCAGACAATCCCAGATCTCCTTGGTCTGTTGGGGGAGGGAGCGTTTTCAGTTTCCTCACATCACTTCTAAGGAAAAAGAATAAACAGGGGACATCCAAAAAGAGCATCTCCTCTGACGGGGACACTGAGCACCCAGCATCAAGCCAGGCCTCATGAAATGCTTCTCTTGGACTTCACTCTCTCCTCTGGTAGCTACACACATGCAGTTATATTGAAGGACAGAAATATTTTAGAGATTTTTGGGAAGGGGAGACTGACCATGGACCTCCCCTTCTAGCACCAGGGGACACTACCTCTCCTGGTGCAGGCATGCTGGACTGAAAAGATGGGAGCAAAGTGCTAAAGCCATGTTCTCCACAAGGACACCAAGACTTGGTTCTTCTCCATCTTTTAAACAAGAGGAGGTTTCACACAGAAGGGAAAAGCCTTGAGGCAACCACACAGTCCAACCCAACACAATGAGACTGACCATGAGATACGGTGAAGTTTATCAAAGCCCACACTGACCTTCCAGCAGCATAATTTGTTTTGCACAGAGTAATGTCCCTTCCAAAGCAAATTTATTTCAACAAATGTTGTTGAAATGTTGAATGTTGTAGTGTGGGGGAGAAGGTCATTTGTGTGCCCATGCAAGATGGTTTATGTCCAACACCATTAGGACAAGGTTGAAAGCATTCTCCTGGGCAGAGGTTTCATGGCTGGTTTAGGAGGAGATTGCTGCATTTATTCATTTGTACCCACATTTTATCAAGCCTAAATACATCACAAGGTGGGACCACAACCACGACCAACCACTGCCTGAAATCCAGGTGGAAATTTCCATGTTCCAGTATGACAAACAAGCAGCTGAACCCTGTTCCAATTTCTGGTTTGTTCTTTTTAAAGTGGATTTAAAATGGGATGTTGATCACCAGACGTGCTGGGGAGAAGGCCTCCTACATTTTGCAGTGAATAGAGACAAGTTTCTTAGTGAGTCATGCAGCAGGACTGAGTATTTTCAGTGGCAATCCCTAAATGCTTGAAGAGCATCACTCCATTTGCCCATAGGCACAGGTCTCTAGGCTTGAGAGGAGCAGATTTCATCAATACAGATGTCAGTGGGATATATTTGGAAAGTCAAAAGCTGTGCTGCTGATGGATCGACTTTGGGTACAATTTGCTGTGAACTGGGCTTTCCAGAGCTGTGATGCAAGAAGGCAGAGTAATGAGGAAAAGAAGGGGAGCAGGCACTTGACTTTTTTTATGATGTTCCCTCTCTGCCAGATGTAAATATCTGAGTGCAAGGCATTTTCTGGTTGCTTTTCTTCTAATTTGAAAGATGTGCAGATGAAAGCCAGAGACAAACAGATATAGTAGCATTAGTCATTATGGTTTTTTTAAACTTTGAAGTCCTTCAGAAAAGTGCTGTGATTTCACTTCCTCCATTCATTGGTCATAGGACTTAATGAAATAATTTAGACAAAAATCTTTCTATTTCTGGGTTACTTACATGCTGTTATTTTAAGCATTTTCTATTTCTTCAGTATTGACTATTCTATGAAATGTTTTGCTTCTTCTCTCTTATTTAATAACTGACATAGCTGAATCAAGAAAACAGCATTTTGCTGTTTTCCCATCTGCACCATAATGACTATTAATTCATACCATATATGTGTGTTTTACCCTCCGAGAATTTCATTTTCCTAAAAAAAAATGTGAATTCAGCTGGTGGGGAATTTTCCTTCCCATAAAGATGTGTGGATTATTTAAGAAAAAAAAAATATATATCAGAAATATAGCAACTTCAGCAAGACCTATTTCTGGAGAAGTTTACTCAATGCAAGCAGAACGTCGAAGGAAGAGAGGGAGGGAGAAAGGGCTCCCTGAAGTTACCAGTGACGTGTTAGAAGAACACCGGTGTGTGCTGGGGGGGACACACCAGCTGTGAGTAGCTGCTGCCCCTCGTGAAGAGGACGTCTTCTTTGTGACCCCAGGTAGGACAGAGACACAGATCCCTTTCTGAGACCTCACAAAGTATGTGTCTCCTGGCTGCCCGAACTGAAGTGTTTCCCAGGCTTTTGTGATCTCCTCTGAAGGATCACATGGAAAACACCTCCAACAACTTCAGCGTGAGACAGAAGCCAAGTGAAAAAACAAACAAACAAACAAACAAACCCACAGCAGAGAAACACACAATGAAAGATCACACCGTAATGCAATGCCTCTTCCTCATGCTCCTGAAAAGACTGAAAATAAGGTTTACCTAATAGCACAATAAAAATTAAGCATCTGGACCAGGGGAAAAACACCTGCCTCTATGTCTAATACCACATGAGTTACTAACAACACTGGAGATACTCATTTTTTGCACATTTTACGGTATCAACCTTGTTTTCAAACACTGGTGTTTTAAAGCGAATTCTTAAAATCTTACCTCTTCAGGTTTCAGTGTTTCAGATTAAATATAAGCTGCCATTTGCACAAGCATCCATCAGCTTCTGTGGCCTCCACAAAGCAACGGTGGTCACTCCTGAGGAGCACGTGTGACTCAACGTGTTGTTTATGTGAGCGCTGGCTACGATCCACACGAGAACTTAGTCACGGTCACCGAATTCTCCCTTTTTAAAAGAAAATTGAGAGTCCTGGCAAAGAAAAGTAATTACCAGCAGAGTAAAGGACACACCGTTTAGGAACAGGTTCAAAGTCATTCAATGAAAAAATTCCCCCAATATGGAACAAATTCAATAGAAAAAGTGAATTGCTTTATTTTCCCGTTACAGAACTGCCAAAGCGGAAGTGCTGTAGAGTTTTATGTAAAAGCCAATCTCTTTTCCTCGTATTTTGCTTCTTTTTAGCTGAACCTTTTCTTCAGAAACTACAACGTGCAAAGCAATACATGTTTTATCACAGTGTTCAGATTTAAAATGTAATTAAAAAAAATCAAGAGAAAAGGAAGTGAGACAGGAAGGAGGGGTATTCAGACAGGACCCATCTCTTCGGAACAAAACCCCATCGACGCTGCACCTGTAGAAAGTTAGAAGTCAAGAGACAAGAGCTGAGGGCCTTTCTTGCCCCAAACCCATTTGTGTTGTGTTTCAAGAGGGGTCCTGTGTCCGTGGAATCCTCTCAATCTATGGAATTAATTTTGGGTCAATCGCATCAAGATGGCTAGAGTTCTGTTGAAAACATGATCATTTGCTCTTTTCCCTGACAGGTTTCCATGCCTTCTGCAGGTGCCAAAAAATAATTTAATTTCTCCCTCTCCTTGAAGTTTTCCTTATTTTCCCCTCAAAAGTACGAGAATCTCCTCCAAAGGAGGTGTCATGACGCTTCCCATTAGCCCATGTCTCACCAGGTGACCAGGGCTGGTGAGACACCTGATCAAAGTCACCATCTGAACTGGGCATCTCCTCTCTGAGTGCTGGTGAGAGGGGACATTGGACCCGATGATGTGGACTGTCCTTTCTGCCCCTGTCCCCGCCCCGGGCTGCAAACACAGAAGGCCGTGTCACACCAAAAGACATGGCTTGCATGTGCCAGCTGTGCCTCACCAGGTGTTTACTGTTGTCTGTTGAAATGGCAAGAAATCTTGGCTAATTTTTCACCTGTCTTTCCAACCTTTTTTCTCGTGTGAGAGCTGTTTGCTGTTCTAGTGCTCACCAAACAGACCCGGAGCTGTCATGGCAACCGAAACATTTATTTCACTTGACCCAATAAAAATTATCTGTTAGTTCTGCTTATATGTACCCCAGCTCTCCTAGTAAAAAAATGTCCCACTGTGACAAGATAGAGGTGCACCTTTTGGTACACATCACAGAATCACAGAATCTCAGGAACTGGAAGGGGCTCTGAAAGCTCCTCCAGTCCAATCCCCCTGCCGGAGCAGGAACACCCAGAGCAGGTCACACAGGAACACCTCCAGGTGGGTTTGGAATGTCTCCAGAGAAGGAGACTCCACCACCTCCCTGGGCAGCCCCTGCCAGGGTTCCCTCACCCTCACCCTGAAGAAGTTGTTCCTCCTATTGAAGTGGAACCTCCTCTGTTCCAGCTCCCACCCATTGCCCCTTGTCCTGTCATTGGGTGTCACTGAGAAGAGCCTGGCTCCATCCTCCTGACACTCACCCTTTACAGATTTATCAACATTCATGAGGTCCCCCCTCAGTCTCCTCTTCTCCAAGCTGAAGAGACCCAGCTCCCTCAGCCTTTCCTCCTCTGGGAGATGCTCCACTCCCTTCATCATCTTGGTAGCCCTGCCCTGGACTCTCTCCAGCAGTTCCCTGTCCTTCTGGAACTGAGGGGCCCAGAACTGGACACCATATTCCAGATGGGGTCTCACCAGGGCAGAGCAGAGGGGGAAGAGAACCTCTCTCCACCTACTGACCACCCCCCTTCTAACACACCCCAGGATGCCATTGGCCTTCTTGGCCATGAGGGCACAGTGCTGGCTCATGGGCATCCTGCTGCCCACCAGGACCCCCAGGTCCCTTTCCCCCACACTGCTCCACATGAAGCAGTAGATACCTTGGAGAAAGATTAAAGGAAGGTAGAGGTAGGCATGGAGTTAAAGACAATTGGGATGATACCGTGAGGCTTATGAATGGGCTTTTAACCTCTTTGCATTGCCTCTAAAGCAGTATGAAAGTACTAGGTGATGGTGCCCGTGTCTCCTGGCTCCCTGATCAGCTAATGAGATAATGAGAATCTGGAAAATGCACATTCTGCATTATCCTTGTTGCGACAGTGCTTTCTCAGATGAAGATGCCTTGTTTGCTCCTTAGCCTTCCTTTCTGGATGCTGGCAAGAATCCAGAAGGGAAGGTGACAAGGAAGAGAAGCAGCATTCCAGAAGACAGGTGATAAACAGAAATTAATGTGTTAATCAGTTCCTCACGAGATATAAGCTAAGGTATCCTCACTGAGAATTTCACCAGATCTTTCATGTGAAAACTTTAAGTACTTTATAAATGTGAAATAACACAGTCCTGCATTATCAAAATTATTTAAAGTTCAGCATATTTAGTCACAGAGGGATTCCTATACCCAGAAATAATAATTAATGCTATCAGGCAAAAAACATACTAAGCCATTTGAGAGCTGGGCCCACACAATCTTGGTTTCCAGGTCTGTGCTTCAAGACCACAAGGAAGTTCAGGGTTTTGCTGGAAGGTGAAAAAATATTTATTGTGCTGTTGATTGCCTGGGGCAACCCCTAAAGTTATAGAATTATAGGGTCATAGGATGATCCAGGCTGGAAGAGACCTCTAGGGCCATCTAGTCCCACCTCCCCACAGTCAGCAGGGACACCCCCAACTAGACCAGGTTGCCCAGGGCCTCCTTCAGCCTCCCCTGGAAGATCTCCAGGGACGGGGCCTCAACCACCTCCCTGGGCAACCTCAGAGTACAGAACCTATTCCTAATGTCCAATCTACATCTGCTCTTCTCCAGCTTGAAGCCATTGCCCCTCATTGTCCTGTCCCTGCAGGTCTTTGTAAACAGACCCTCCCCAGCCTCCCTGTAGCCCCTTCAGAGACTGGAAGGCTGCTCTGAGGTCTCTCTGGAACCTCCTCTTCTCCAGGCTGAACAACCCCAGCTCCCTCAGCCTGTCCTGGGAGCAATGGTGCTCCAACCCCCTGAGCATTTTTGTGGCTCTAAGGGGTGAAGTGAATATCCTCCTCCATGTGGGCAGTCAAGGGTTTCTCTAAGCAGCCATACACTTCACAATAAAGATGGTGTAAGCTGCTGGATCCTACAGGATCCCCTCATTCCTCCTGAGCAATTTAACGATGATGAGTGAGTTACTATTGCCCCATTTAGGCCACAGGCTGTTAGTCTTTCCAAGGCTGATAGCAGGGACAATCACTGTAGCCTTGGATGGAAACCAGGATGTAGTGCATCCTACTGACCAAGAACTTGCCATCAAGTTGAACTTTTACTTCTTGTAATCTTATTTCACCTGGCATTCTTTTTCATCCTGGAGAAGTACATGATAAGTCTAGAATCATTTGTCTCTCCTGGTGGACTTTATCTTGTGGGATCTTAACTTACCTGCTTCCAGGAGAGAATAATACTTTCTAAAAAATCTGAATTAGTAAAACTGCACCTCAGATTGGACGGGTAGGGCTCACAGCAAGACATTTTGCAGATCCCACGTGGTTGTGCTTTTGGGTAACACCACATATTTATAAGAAGGTCTGGTTACAGGCACTTGACAAGTCTCTATAGCCTTGTGTCTGTGTGTCCATGACTTCCTGTGACAAGGAGATGAGAGCTGTCTGCTTCCAAAGTCAGATCCATCTGAAAAAAGAATATCATAACTCCTTACAGAAGTCCAGTGAAGTGAATGGGGTTGCTGGCAGCATCCAGGTGAGCACTCAAGCTCCCAGTCTATTCGAGATAGGTGTTGTGGTGGCTCTGTGTACCCTTCACAAGACCACTGAGACCACAATGTGTGAATTTCTGATGCACTGGCACAATTATTTGGTTGATAAATCAGTCAAATTAGCCAGCGCAGAGATCCAGTAGAGCAGGGATAGGGAAATTGCGTATCTCCTGCTATGACATAACCCCTCACTAAAGAGACCTCAAAACACTGGTACTATAAAAATATAGGGTGATCTGATGTTGAACAGCAATAGTGACAGGTGCCTCAGCTATCTGCATGAGGTGTCTGAATCTGGAGGCAAGATTTCAGGAGATCATGAACTCTAGGTAAAAGCATCCAATGCAGTTTAATTGGAAGGCTGCTGTTCTCCACGCACCAGCTGCAGAGAAGTTGTCTCAAAGTGAAGCTAAGTGCCTACAGGTAGGACATAGAGATGTCACATCTCTCCCAATGTTCACATTGCTCCTATCTATACTGAGCATGAGTTACACTTAACGTAGCGTTGGTCCATGTGGTTCCTTCCAACCTTATTCAAACATTGACACATTTCTAACAAGTGTTTGGACAGGGTGATGGACCCGGAGCTCCCCAAGACTGACTTCCATATGCCACGTTCATGTAGAATTTGCAGAAGTACAGGGGGAAGATGCTAGAAGGTAGGAAGGGATTCCTGCCCTCGTCCTTCCTTGCTCTTCTAGAATCATAGAATCACAGAATCACAGAATGGTTTGGGTTGAAAGGGACCTTAAAGATTGTGTCTATTTCCCTCCTGGCCAGGGACACCTCCCACCAGACCAGGTCTCTCCAAGCCCCCTCCAACCTGGCCTTGAACCCCTCCAGGGATGGGGCAGCCACGGCTTCTCTGGGCAACTTGTTCCAGTGCCAGGTTCCTCTCCCAGCCCGAGCTGTGAGTCACACACTGAGATCAGAGGCTGGGTCGTTCCTGCCGAGTGATGATCCCCTTGGTCGCCCACCCTGTTGGACTCATTCCCATTGCAGCTGCCCCGACATGCAGCCCAGGTGAGTCTACCCTGACTCACCTGCTCCTGCGTCCAGCCAGTGAATCACAGCCATTCCCTTCACCTACGTTTGTGTGTCACTTACATCACTGAAAAACAAAGGTGGAATCTTGGCTTCTGTCTACAGGAACAACGGAGAATAAAGATATTTCCTCCTTTCGCTCACCTAACCCAATATTTTCCTGTATACATGCTTCAAAGAGCCTGAGATGTGATTATATCATGATTAGACAAGCCATTTCTGCAGGACATGTAATTTTGCTTGTATATAGGTAATATGTGTGCAGGAAGATAGGAGGGGCACTAATTAAGAAAGTTCATTTGTCAAGAATGTGTCTATTTTTAACTCTTTTTTTTCTTTTTTTTTTCATGATTTTCTGCCTTAAGGATGGAAAGTACCTCCCTCCTGTGATAGAGATATTCCTGTCTCCAAGGAAGTCTTCTGGCTGAAGTATGCCCTGCCAACCGTGCACCATGTTTAGGCAAAATCATAGAATCATAGAATCATTGAGGTTGGAAGAGACCCTTGGGATCACCAAGTCCAACCATCAGCCCTACTCTACAAGTTCTCCCCTACACCAGATCCCTCAACACCACATCCAATCTACTCTGAAACACAGTCAGGGATGGGGACTCCACCACCTCCCTGGGCAGCTGATTCCACTGACTGACCACTCTCTCTGGGAAAAACTTTTTCCTAATGTCCAGCCTAACCCTACCCTGCTGCAGCTTGCAGCCATTCCCTCTCCTTCTAGCGCTCATTGCCCGTGAGAAGAGACCAGCACCAACCTCTCTCCAATGTCCTTTCAAGCAGTTGTAGAGAGGGATGAGGTCTCCCCTCAGCCTCCTCTTCCTCAAACTAAACAATCCCAACTCCCTCAATGGATCCTCATAAGCCTTATTCTCCAAGCCCTTCCCCAGCTCCGTGTCCCTCCTCTGCACTCACTCCAGCCCCTCCAGATCTCTCTTGTGCTGAGGTGCCCAGAACTGGACACCAGACTCAAGGAGTGGCCTCCCCAGTGCTGAGCACAGGGGGACAATCACCTCCCTACTTCTGCTGGTCACACCATTTCTGATACAAACCAGGATGCCCTTGGCCTTCTTGGCCACCTGGGCACACTGCTGGCTCATGTTCAGCCCCTTCTCACCCAGCACCCCCAGGTCCTTTTCTGCCAGGCAGCTCCAGCCACACTGCCCCAAGCCTGTAGCCATCCATGGGGTTGGTGTGGCCCAAGGGCAGGACCTGGCACTTGGCCTCGTTGAAGGCCATGCCATTAACATTGGCCCATCTATCCAGTCTATCCCAGTCCCTCTGTAGGCACTAATCTAACAGCTGGCGTGTCATATGAAATAATTGTCCGTGAGCCATGGGCCACCGCGTGGGCAGGAGGACACCCGCCTGCTGCGCTGTGCTCCAGTGACAGCATCTGGACGTCCCCTTGCGGGACCCTGGACACCACACGGCACTGATGCCTCATCTGAGACAAACCACAACCATAAAGTGATGTAATTCTACTGAAACTACACTTGAAAGTAAAAAATGTGGATACCTTCATCTGTCTAGAGGGCCTTCTCAACCTTGGATCATTATGAAATCTCTTTGCCTTCCTAAACCCACCATCTTCTGTAAAAGACCGTTGGAGACTTCTTCATTCTGTGCAACAGTAGGAAAAAATTGAGAGAAAAAAAAGAAATTGAGTGTGAAAAGAAATCCAGTGCTGTTTTTGATCTTTCTTGATAGACATGGACAGTGGGATAGAGCATACCCTCAGCAAGTTTGCTGATGACACCAGGCTGTGTGGTGCAGTTGACATGCTGAAGGGAAGGGATGCCTTCCAGAGGGACCTGGACAGGCTGGAGAGGTGGGATAGTGCAAACCTCATGGAGTTCAGCCAAGCCAAGTGCAGGGTCCTGCACCTGGGACATGGCAATCCCAAGCAAAAATCCAGGTTGGGTGGAGAATGGCTGGAGAGCAGCCCTGAGGAGAAGGACTTGGGAGTGATGGTGGAGGAGAAGCTCTTCAAAAGAAGCGTGGCCAGCAGGTCATGGGAGGTGATTCTGCCCCTCTACTCTGTGCTCATGAGACCCCACCTGTAGCACTGTTCTGCTCTGGAGTCCTCAACACAGAAAGGACATGGACCTGTTGGAACAGGTCCAGCAGAGGGTCATGAAGATGATAAGAGGGATGGAGGACCTCTCCTATGAAAACCAGCTGAGGGAGCTGGGATTGTTGATCCTGGAGAAGAGAAAGCCCTGGAGAGACCTTAGAGCAGCCTTCCAGTACCTGAAGGGGCTACAGGAGAGCTGGGGAGGGACTCTTTGTCAGGGTGTGGAGTGACAGGACAAGGGGTAATGGCTGTAAATTGGAAGAAAGGAGATTTAGATTGGATACCAGAAAGAACTTCTTTGGTGTGAGGGTGGTGAGAGCCTGGCCCATGTCACCCAGAGAAGCTGTGGCTGCCCCATCCCTGGAGGGGTTCAAGGCCAGGTTGGAGGGGGCTTGGAGCAACCTGGTCTGGTGGGAGGTGTCCCTGCCCAGGGCAGGGGTGTTGGAACTGGATGATCTTTAAAGTCCCTTTCAACTCTAACCATTCTAGGATTCTGTGACTCTGCCAGGCTTTCCCAGGGCTTGGTTTGATTTTGTATCATGATGTTCCAGGGAATCACACAGCTGAAGACACTAATAAGGCTGAGTTGTCACCTCAGGTAAGTCATCGCCGTTCCACAAAGGCCAGGGGGCTGAAGACCACCCACACCGAGGGTCTGCCCCATGTGAAGTGATATCACTCCCTCCATCCCCAGTAAAAAGCTGCTTCTCATGAAAACTGCACTCCTTCATGGGCAGCACAGAAACTACTGCTTTTCATGGTAGTGGTGGCTTCCCACCATTCTCAGCCTGTTTTAATATTGTCGGTTTTGCACAGCTTGAATTAACCTAAAAGAGTATAATTAGCCTTTCTACTAAGCATCTTTCTGTAAGTAGGAGGAATTAGGGGTTACTGAGAGAATATTAGTGAGGTCTGAGGTTAGGCATGAACTTGCTGAAAACATTGCATTGCAACGTTCCCAGGTGCGAGGTAGGTCTTTTCAGGCCCAGGCACTGGAGTCTAATTAAATAACAGCACCTCAGGGCACTAAATTAAAAAAAAAAAAAAAAAAAGAAAAGAAAAAAAAAAAAGGAACACCCCAGCATCACAAGTCAAAGTAGGCACGGAGCAGAGAGGTTAAGGATCTTGGAGGTTTGCCATCCCTGCAGGACTAAGCCTACAGCTATGATGTTATACCCGTAAAAGGTATGAGAGGATCCTTGCCCCCCCCGTCAAGAACATGACATTGTTCCCCGATGGTAAAGGGTGTTCCAGCACATTTAGTTCCATGATATGGCATTGCTAAATGTGGCTTTACAATGAACCTTTCGCTGAAGGCAGAAAGTGGAAATAAAAACCTTGATCAAGGGAAGAAGTTCAAACTATTTACAACAGAATATCTGCAAAATGCCAAAAATGCTTGGGGGAGCAGGTTGTTTGGGGTTTTTTTAGGGATAGGGTGTTTTTTTTTGTTGTGGTTTGCATTTGAGCAAGAGATTAACAAAGGGCTTGCTGGGAAGTACGATGTGAGGAGGACTCGTTCATCCTGACACATGTGCTGCAAACTCGTGATAATCACCACCAGCTCCAACTCCCGTGCGCTGGAGAACTCCCAGGCCTCCTGGCACACGGACCCCTCTCCCTTTGGGCAGCTGCACAGAGCAGCAAAGAAGTTCCTCCTCACGTTGAGATGAAATTTCCTGTCTCCCAGTTTGTGCCTGCTGCCCCTTGTCCTGTCCCCGAGCACCACTGAGAAGAGTCTGACCCCATTCTCTTGCCACCCACCCTCTAACTCTTGCTCAACACTGATGAGGTCCCCTCTCATTCTGCTCTGCTCCAGCTGAGCAGCCCCAGGGCTCTCAGCCTTTCCTTGGCAGAGAGATGCTCCAGTCCCTCATCATCCTCACAGCATCTGCCATACCCTCTCCATCAGTTCATTGTCCTTCTGGAACTGGAGGCCCCAGAACTGGACCCAGTGCTTCCCATGATGTACCACAAATGAATCATTACAATAAATCCATACTGTGTTAATGGTATTAATTGGTTCCTGTTTAGATGATGCTGTGCTTCCCTCAGTGACTGCTCCTGTGGGTTTTGTCATGGCAAAGATTCACAAAGGCTCGCTGCCACTGCTGCTGGCAAATGTTGGCCACCAGCAGCCATCCTGCAGGTTGCTGGTGGGGTGGCAATTCTCACAGCAAGACCCTGCTGGGCCTGGCCACTACTGCCTTAGGACCACAGTTCTCAGCCTCTTTTCAGTCTGAAGACCCCTCAAAGTCTCCTGCTGGTGCTAAGGATCCTTGCACTGCAAGCTAAACCCACTGACAAATTAATTCCTAACTCAGTCACATCTCACAAATCCATCAAAAGTAGGTCCATCGGTCCCAGGAGTCTGCAGACCCAGCACTGAACAGCCCTGCTTTAGGAGAAAAGAGTAACTTCTGCAAATATCACACTTGTTGAATGGTATTTGGTACGTGGTCACTGGCTCAGAAAGTACTGAATGACTCTTCCCACGTGCTCCTTCCTGATTCCCAGGGATGCGGGTGGTCCAGATCCGTATCTGAGGTGGGACATCCAAGCACCATTTTCTCCATCACTTCTTCCCAACTCACACATCAGTCCTTCAGGGGATACGTGGTCTTTGGGAGGCCACCTGCAGAGCAGGACAGGGGTAGGCAGAGACTCAGATTTCTTTGCAGAGGTGCAGGAGCCAACACAGATGCGAGATGGGAGCATCTCATTGCAATTCCTTTTCCTGTGCTCTCCTCCTTGGGCCCTAGGACGCTTCTGAAGGCAGCTGCCTCACAGCTAGGCCAACCTCAGTCCTCGCAGTCATGTTTGGTGTCTTCTGGATCTTAAATTGCTTCATGCAACCTGGTGAGACCCCATCTGGAATATGGTGTCCAGTTCTGGGCCCCTCAGCTCCAGAAGGACAGGGAACTGCTGGAGAGAGTCCAGGGCAGGGCTACCAAGATGATGAAGGGAGTGGAGCATCTCCCAGAGGAGGAAAGGCTGAGGGAGCTGGGTCTCTTGAGCTTGGAGAAGAGGAGACTGAGGGGGGACCTTATTAATGTTGATAAATCTGTAAAGGGTGAGTGTCAGGAGGATGGAGCCAGGCTCTTCTCAGTGACACCCAATGACAGGACAAGGGGCAATGGGTGCAAGCTGGAACAGAGGAGGTTCCACTTCAATAGGAGGAACAACTTCTTCATGGTGAGGGTGAGAGAACCCTGGCAGGGGCTGCCCAGGGAGGTGGTGGAGTCTCCTTCTCTGGAGACATCCCAAACCCGCCTAGAGTTGTTCCTGTGTGACCTGCTCTGGGTGTTCCTGCTCCAGCAGGGGGATTGGACTGGAGGAACTTTCAAGTTCCCTTCCAGTCCCTGAGATTCTGTGATTCTGTGATAGGCAAATACCAAGCTCTGAGGTTGGTTTTCCTGAGGAAATTCCTTTGGCTCACCCCTGCCTTGGGATGCCACAGCTGTGCCCTGGAGGTGAAGCTCAGATGTTTTGAGCAAGTCTCTGATGCCAGAGGAGATGTCTGATTCCCTGCATTGTTGGCTGTGAAAAGCAGATGCAGCCAAAGACCAAGCCAGGCGATCTGGCGTGTCCTGGTACGGAACCCACTCCCACTCACTCCAGAGGAAAGCCGCCTGTGTCCTGCTGGGGAGCTCCAACACAAAATAACCCCATCAGCAGCTCCAGCAGCCTCCTGTAAGACTGCTGTAGGCAGCAGGAAACACCGGCAAATGCACTCCCACCTTTAAGGCACAAGCTGTATCTCACGTTTGAAAAAACTCTGGACTCTGTTTCACTCGCCCCAGGTATTGGGGGACCTCAGTTCTGAGGTGTGAAACGCACTGCTCCCTCCCTCCACTAGCAAAGGAGGGCTGGATGGTACCCTCTGTCCTCTTAAAACAATGTTTGCACAGAATCACGGAATCATGGGATTGTCAGAGTCAGAAGGGACCTCCAGAGATCCCCCAGTCCCACTCCCCTGCTAAAGCAGGGTTGCCCAGAGCACATCACTCAGGGCTGCATCCAGGCAGGGCTGGAAGGTCTCCGGAGAAGGGGACTCCACACACTCCCTGGGCAGCCTCTGTCAGGGCTCTGACACCCTCACCCCAAACAAGTTCTTCCTCATCTTTGAATGGAACTTCCCGTGTTCCAGCTTGTGCCCGTTGCCCCTCATCCTGTCACTGGGAACCACTGAGAAGAGTCCAGCTCCATCCTCTTCCAACCCACCCTTCAGATCTTGGGAGCATGAAGAACATCTCCGCTCAGCCTTCTCTTCTCCAGGCTAAAGAGTCCCAGCTGTTTTAGCCTTTCCTCACCAGGGAGATGCTTTAATCCCTATATCATCTTTGTTGACCTAGGCTGGAGATGCTTTAATCCCTATATCATCTTTGTTGACCTAGGCTGGACTCTCTCCAGTCATTCCCTGCCTCTCTTGCACTGGGGAGCCCAGCACTGGATGCAGGATTCCAGTTGTGGCCTCACAACTGCAGAGCAGAGGGGGAGAATGACCTCCCTCCACCTACTGGCCACGCTCTTCCCTACACAGCCCAGGATTACATTGGCTTCTTGGCCACAAGGGCACATTGCTGGCTCATGGGTAGTTTACTGTCTACAAGGACCCCCAGATCCTTCTCAGAAGTGCTTTCCAGCAGGTCCACCCCTAACCTACAGCAGTGCCTGGATTTCTTCCTCCCCAGCTGCAGGACCCTACACTTGCTCTTGTTGAACCTCATTAGGTTCCTCTCTGCCCGGCTCTCCAGCTTGTCCAGGTCACACCGGACGATGACGCAGCCCTCTGGAATTTCAGCCAGCCCTCCCAGTTCAGTGTCATCAGTCAATTTGCTGAGGATAAACACTGTGTCCTCATCCAGGTCATTGATGAGTATGTTGAACAAGACTGGGCCAAGAATTGCCCCTCAGGGGACCTTGTTTTACCGCAGTTTAGGCCAGTCTCCCAAGCTGTAACCCTTGTCTGCCTTGATTAGAAGCCCTGGATGTTTCGTCCCCCCATTCTCTCACCCCCAAACCGCACTCTGCGTTGGAGAGGAGAGTTAATTTGGTTTCTCCTGCCTCCCATCCCCTCTGTGCGCAGCCTCCCAGACCTCCACAAGCAGCAAAGACCTCTTGTTCCCAAAGATGATAAACTGTGGATCCGGGATAGAACATGGTGTTGGTGCAGAGTGAGAGCCAGGGGTTGTTTTCCGAACGGGACGACCCGTGCGTCAAGTGAACAAGTGATTAATTAAGGATTGTGTTCATTTCTGGACTTTAGGGTAGGGTGGGTGTGCATTGTGCTGGAACGGCCTGAGTTCCAGATGTGTGCCCTTAACCCCATCCATCTTCTTGCAGCTCTCTCTACCATAAATTTAAGAGACAGTCTTCATTTCATGCTTGTGAGAATGATACTGAGATCTTGAAATAAGCAAAGACAATAAAAAACAGACCTCAAAACAGGGCAGTTTGTGTTTCACGTGCTCTTTGATTATCATCTGAAAACAGCCTAAGAGAAAAAAAATCTGTCCCTTCAGAAGAATTATAGTGCCTTTTTCCAAAGAGCTTCAAATTCTGCTGTGGTGCTTATTGAGTTCATGTTAGGCAGGTGAAGGAGAGCTTTCATGTTTCAGAAATAATGAGAAATTAATTCTGCTAGTTTTTTTTAAACATGAGCCTTCTTAATTCTTATAGTTTAGGGGTTTATTTAAATTGAACAATAAAGTTTTGCAGTTTCTCTGATTCTTCTCTCCCCTCACTCCCCTGTCACCCCACAGGAGAGACAGTAGGGCAGGGTTTGGTCTTACAACTGGACCTTCTCTCCAGTTCCTTCAGCTCATCTCCTTTGAGCTGCACTTTCAGGACTTCAGGTTCAGCCTATGAGAGATGGAAGGATGCTGGGAGGGCAAGTCCCAGTACCTGAACTGGGTTGAAGGTAACTTTAGTTAATATTCCTTTAAATGCGTGTGTCAGGCATCAAAATTATCTCTTCTTTTCATGACAAGCTCTGCCTTCATAAGGCAATGTGATTGCCACGCCAGTTCTCTGCAGACAGGGTGGCACACGGACAGCAGAAAAACAAGAGTCTGACGGCATCAAATCCCCTGAAAGCCAACAGATGCAAAACTTCAGGGGCCTGAAGAGATCTGCTCGGTGCTGGCATTTATCACCGGGCGAGGATGGGGTTGAAACGACACGATTTCATTGCTGGAGCGTGACAAATGTGAGTCCTTTTGTCTGAGGATCCCTTCTTCCCGCCGTCGCACCCGCTCCTCAGGCACGGGCAGATGGTTCTCTTGCAGGCAGACGACAGACGGCTGCCAACAGAAAGCCAGTCCCTGGCAAATATTTTCATGGAAACAGTCAAAAGGCAAGCCAGGGTTATTTAAAGCAGAGTCTAGTATCAAAAGGAGGCACGGAGATGTCAAGGCACCTTGCACAGATGAAAGAGGCCCCTGCTTTGCTTAACTGCTTCATTGCTTGCTTACAGCAGTGAAAAACCAGTACACCCAGATTTTATGATGAGGGAGGATGAATGTTGAGTGCCAGGCCAGAGAGAACCCATGGGGGACATGTGCAGGAGAAGCCAGAGCGGGCACCTCTCTGCCCTGCAGAGACTGACAGCAGGGACCCGGCTGGCACCATGGCCAAGAGGTGGGAACCACACCGACCATCACGCAGGTGCTCGAACTGTTGGCCATCAGGGTTTGCAGAGCGTAACCTGGGTGAGGAACCATGAAACAACCTGGAGAATACCAAAAAAACCCAACCCCAAAATAAGGGATACGAGGTCCTATTTGTGAGTTTTCAGAACCACAGGATGTTTGGAGTTGGAAGGGACCCTAAGTACCAAAATATCGTGTATGAATCTCTCTGGAGGCTGCTCGGATTATGAGTGATGAGTAACATGAGTTAGACCCTTTACAGTTTTAGAAACACTGCTTTATGAATGAGAATTAAAATTGGATGCTTTGATATCTCTTGTGAACGATGACACACCTTTTTTTTTTTTATTTTTTTCTCTTTTTCTTTCCCATTAGCCCTGCCTTTGGTTGTTTATTTGTGGGTCGAGTGAGTCAGGCAGCTCCTCCGCAGTCTCCGTGTCTGCAGGTACAGGAGGCAACTTTCATGTCAGGAATCTTCACCTCCAACCATTTTTTTTTCCTCCTTCCCTCCTCAGATGAAGTGCTGAGGAGCTGAAAAATCAAGTGTCAGCTGCATCATTCGCTCTGAGAGCTCAGTTCAACTACTTAAAGGATAAAAAATTGTACAGATCTTTGCCGGAGAGGGAAAAAATATCAACTAATTGCCCAGCCCTGCCTACACTCCACTAGAACATGCTACCAAGGTGCACACTGCTCTGGTGTAAGACTTACTCTGTTATTTTCCTGATGAAACTCAGAAGTTTAACTTCTATCCCTCTCACATCCCTTTGACCAAACTCCCAGCTTTTTCCACCTGCAATGGCAGCAAAAGTTGGAAGGTGCAGAACATCCCTGGATGATTTACCTGAGATAGATAGGGGTTTCTTCCCTCCCCTGCAGACACCACCTCGGGCCGTCCACATCCACGAAACCTCTGGGTCCTCTCCGAGGCCTTTCCACATCACCCACCATGGTGAGGGTGGTGAGGCACTGGAACAGGTTGCCCAGAACAAGTTGTAGAAACCTCATCCCTAGAGGGGTTCGAGGCCAGGCTGGATGGGACTTTGAGCAACCTGCTCTAATGGGAGGTGTCCCTGCCCAGGGCAGGGGGGTTGGAACTGGATGATCTTTAAGGTTCTTTCCAACTCTAACCACTCTATGATTCTATGATCTCAGCTCTGATGTGGCCCCTGGGCCATGCTGGACAGCTGCTTGGGAGCTGCTCCTGCCTCTCAGCCCAAAAGTGTTCCTGCCACCAACTCTGGTAATGGCTTTACATAAAGAGGGGAGATGGAGCTGAGATGTGGGGAAGAACTTCTTTGGTGTGAGGGTGGCAAGGGCCTGGCCCAGGTTGCCCCGAGAAGCTGTGGCTGCCCCATCCCTGGAGGGGTTCAAGGACAGGTTGGAGGGGGCTTGGAGCCACCTGGGCTGGTGGGAGGTGTCCCTGCCCAGGGGATGGCGGGGGGTGGCACTGGGGAGCTTTAAGGTCCCTTCCAACACAAACCATTCTGCGATTCCGTGGTCTCTGTGAGTCCCTTCAGCTCACCCAAGCCTCCTGCCTCCTGGTGTATAATCCTCTGCATTTACAGAAAGCAAAGCACAGATCTTCCCACTCTGCCTTTTCCCAGGCTGAATGTCTAAACTCTCATCCTGGACCTCCTCCTGTCCAGGTGTCTTGGTCAACTATCTAATAAAAATGCCAATAATTTCTGTTAAAATACAATGTTTACAGAACCAACCATGAGAATTCATGGAAAAAAAAACAACCCAGCAGCACATACAAGCCATGTAGCAGCGTTACAGGCAAAGGATGAACTGGTGTCTCCTCACTCTTTCATTCTGAAACCAGCAGCAAGAACTCTCTCTGCAGACTGGCGGCAACACAGTGCCCTGTCTCTTTTTATATGGCTGGAAATTTGCTGATCTTTTGGATTTTCACAACGAAAACTCAGCAGAGGTGCCACCCACTCAGCAGGTTCAGAGGTCCAGATCAGATAAATCTGCTCTTCCAGACGCTTATCAATAACGTGTCCAAATTTAGCAACACCACTTAGAGAAAAAGAAGGAAAAAAACCAAAAGCCCCAGCAGGACCTCTTGCGAGAACAAGTTCTTCAACAAATTTCCAGCAGTTGCCAGCTCCAGAAAAGCCAGGATGCCCATGAATTAAAGTGTATTTCAGCAACCAAGTGGCAGGGCCAGTGTTTGAAACTACTGGGTTAAACCTGTCGCAGCGCCAGTCACTCACTCGCAGTGCATGGACTGGGGCAGAACCTGCCCTGGCCTCATGCCCTCTAATGTGTTGGTGGAAGAAAACAAGGAAAATGCTTCGGCAGATGCTCAGGTTTGGGAGGGTTGGGCCATTTGTAACCCATACAAGCGGAGTTAACCTGTTAAAAACCTAGGCTTTGCTTTAATAAATATGACCAGAGAAGTGAGTACCATGTGCAGCTGCTGCCTAAGCAGTACTCTGATGGCTTTTTCTCTGAGTAACTGATGGTGTAGAATTACAGAATCCCAAAATTGTCCAGCTTGGAAGAGACCATTCAGATCATCCTGTCCAACCATCAGCCCAGCACTGACCAACCCACCACTCACTCATGTCCCTCAGCACCACATCTGACCAGCTTTTGAATCCCTCCAGGGATGGTGGCTCCACCACTGCCCTGGGCAGCCTCTGCCAAGGCCTCACAGCCCTTTCCATGAAGAAATTGCTCCCAATATCCATCCTAAACCTCCCCTGGAGCAACTTGAGGCCATTTCCTCTTGTGTCATTGCCTGTGACATGGGAGAAGAGACCGACCCCCCCTGGCTACACCCTCCTTTCAGGGAGTTGGAGAAAGCCAGGTCTCCCCTCTGCAGGGGCCTTCCCACCCTCTCCAGTCACCCCAGTAAAGGCTGAAAGGGGCAAAAAGAGAAGCGGGAAGAGAAGTATCTCATATTTTGACTGAAAAAGAAGGCAGAAACATTTCTCAGCTCGCCTCCTTCCACTTGGGGTGAATTTCTCACCTCTGTCCTGCAACACAGAAGAACAAGAAGTTAATGATAGTTCTTGCTTGGTTTTCAAGCAAACCTGAAATTTCTGTCTGAAAACTCTGCATTTTTCTTCCTCTGAGATCCTACTGACAACCCAGCCCCAGTCCAGTCCGGCCCCAGCCCACAGCCTACCACCACCTCACATCATCTCACATGGTTTCACGTCTCACTTTTACATCTCTCATCTGACATCCATCTCACAGCTGCTCCTTCCTCCCCAGCAGTGGAAACGAGCTCACAGTCCGAGATGAGGAACTGAATTTAACCAACTATTGTTATTTCATCCATCCTGGTGGTTCCTCTGCTCCTCCACAGGCAATGCGTAGCCACCTCAAGCAAAACCCAGCCCATACAGCATGCTGTAAGCATCCAGCTGGCACCACAAGCCCAACCACCACAGCTGTGGTCCCCAGGGGTATTTTGGTGACCTCAGTGGTGCTGCAGCTCAGAAAGTAGGTGCTGGCTCTGACAAGCACGGCAGACGCCTGGGCTGCACTTAATACAGCCTCATTACCCTCTGGCTTCACCATCAGCTGCTGCCATTTGCCATTGGAAAAGGGAAGAAAGGAGACACCAACACGCACAGGAGAGGAGGAGACAACATGAGACAAGGGGCTTGGGTGAGGGGAAGTATGCCTATATGTCTATATATGTGTATATATGTGTGTATGTGATCTCTAAACTAAGAAGGGGAGGAGAAGAAAGAGGAGAAGGTGGAGAACAAGGAGAAGGAAGAAGAGGAGGGGAGGATGTCCTGCAGCTCCTAGAGAGAGAAGAAGATCCTGAAACGCTGCTGCCTGGTTATAGGAGTCCTGACCCAGAGACGCCGTCCTTCATCGCCTCTCCCTGCCCCCTGGTTATTTTCCATTTTATCACGCCGAGGAGGATGATGAGACAGGACTGTCTCCCTGAGCAAGATGTCTTCTGATAAGCACAGGAGTGGCTCCTCCGTGCTCGTTAAGCTTGGCTACAGCCCTTGCTCTTCTGCCATCAGCCTGTGCGGACAGGCTGGAGAGGATGATGGAGGAAACTGGGAAGTGGATGTGAGGATTTTTATTCCAGACGTCGTCACGCTTTCAGGAGACCAATCTGCATTATTTGGATGTTTATCTCAGCCTAGAAACTGGTGGTATAGGCAAGACACCGTGCCAGCTGTACTACTAGCACAGATACGGTGGAAAAACGTAAGTCATAAAGTTAATTAAGAAGCAGTTTGAGCAGAATACTTACCCCAGAGGAGGTAAGTAGGTAATCCCTACCCAAGGAAAGCAGGAGCAGACGGTGGTACCTGTCCTTCTGGGGAAGACTCATTGCCTGTATTTGTATTATTGGACAAAAAGTGCTTCCAAGTTTTCGGGCCCAGCTGCAGTCTTTGCCCAGTGCCAGGTCGACGTTCACTCCAGGGGCAGGAGACCACCACGGGAACCCTGAGAATGGAAGAAAAGGTGTTACCCAAGAGTGACAGATCGTTATTTCACAGCAACAACGGCAAAGGCAACCCTCAGCACAAGGGCAGTGATAAATCCACAAAGGACAAAGCGGATGGGGGGTGACTCCCGAGCACTTTGCTCTTGTGTAGCTCATCCTGCCGCCTCCAGCTTCATTTTTTATTGGTGTTTCTTCCCTGATTTACCACACAGGCTCTGTTTTCCCTGAGCATCGTGGCTGCCTGCCTGCAGATGCACCACCGGCTCTTCAGCCTTTGCCCTCCCGGCATCTCTTTTTGTACAGGAGAACAAGAAAAACTACCAAGGAAAGCCCAGAAGCATAGAAGGATGCATTTCTTCAAGATGTGCTGCTTTGTGCACAAGTCAGGGATGTCTCCTGGAGAGACTGGGCAGGAACAACAAATCTCCAGCAGCTCGAAGGTGGGATTGCAACAGCCGGTATCTGCCTACTCCTGGCACCTCCTGGGGGAGAAGGAGGTGGGTGCTGCACACTTGATGGTGCCCACCTGAAGCTGGAGGTGCCCCTCCATGCATGGCACATGGCCCTGGGGATGGTTTTTGTGTGCCCTGTGAAAGCCCCGTGCTGTCCCAAGGGCTCCTGCGCTGCTGCAGATGCCAAGCCCAGGGTGACCAGGACGTGCTCGCTCATCCACACCTTGGGCATCGCTTGTTCTCAGCGGCTGTAAAACCACAGAGCTCTTTGAGTGCCCACTGTGTCATTTCCAGCTCACTGGCACGCCACAGCTGTCCAGCAGAGCATGAAGTGTGGCTCCCAGAAGCTTCAAATGCCTTTTTCTTTTCTTTTCTTTCTTCCTTTATGCCTCAATAGCTGCTCCTGCAGAAGTGGCAGCTGTAGGCAAATATTAACCTGCAGAAACCACTGAGAAAAGATAGACCTTGTGCCAAATGCTGTGCTGGGTTTTATTCTACTGTGTGTCCGGTTCAAACCCCACTCATAGAATCATAGAATGGTTTAAGTTGGAAAAGATCTTAAAGACCATCTCTGGTCTTTCCATCTTCTACCCCCTGCCCTGGGCAGGGACACCTCCCACCAGACAAGGTGGTTCCAAGCCCCCTCCAACCTGGACTTGAAACCTTCCAGGGATGGGGCAGCCACAGCTTCTTGGGGCGACCTGGGCCAGGCTCTCACCACTCTCACACCAAAGAAATTCTTTCTGGTATCTCATCTCAATCTCCCCTCTTCCAGTTTAAAGCCCTTACCCCTTGTCCTGTCACTCCACTCCCTGACAGAGTCCCTCCCCAGCTCTCCTGTAGATCCTTCAGGTACTGGAAGGCTGCTCTAAGGTCTTCTTGGAGCCTTCTCATCTCCAGGCTGAACAACCCCAGCTCTCTCAGCCTGTCCTCACAGCAGAGAGGCTCCAGCCCTCCTCTTGTGTCCTCTCATCTCAGAACCCTGGCCCCCTTCCCCTGACACCCTGCCAACCCTGCCCAGGGCATTAAAACCAGCTCTCAAATTTATATTTGAGGGCTTTCCCCTAATTCCACTGTCAGCAGTTTTCTGATGCCAAAGAATCAGTCTGGCAGATGCTAACACTGTTTCTATGCTGTTCACCAAAAAGCTGCAGAATGGGGCTTTTGGCACAGTTTTGTTGCCCATGCCCTGGCAAGTGCAAGGGGAGATGTGGCCACCTAGGGTTCTGGAGCAGATCTTCATCGCTGAGCCCTGCTGTAACGAAAGGACACACAATCCCTCCCAGGTATAGCGTCACTTGCAGCAAGACAGACCTGGCCACCCAGGATATGGACAAGGCTGAGCTACTGAATGGCTTTTTTTCCTCAGTCTTCACCAGCAAGGGCTCTAACTGCACTGCCCGAGTCACAGGAGGCAAAAACGGGGGCTCTAAGAAAGAAGAACTGCCCACAGTAGGAGAAGATCAGGTTTGAGACCACCTGAGGAACCTGCAGGTGCATAAGGCCATGGGACCTGATGAATTCAATACATGGGTCCTGAGGGAGCTGGTGGATGAAGGTGCTAAGCCACCTTCCACTGTATTTGAGAAATAGTGGCAATCTGACTAAGTTCCCACTGACTGGGAAAAGGGGAACATAACCCCAACATTCAAAAAAGGTAAAAAAAAGAAGACCCAGAGAACTATAGGCTGGTGAGTCCCACCTCTGTGCCTGGCAAGATCATGGAGCAGATCCTCCTGGAATCTCTGCTAAGGCACATGGAAAACAAGGAGGTGACTGGAGACATCCAGGATGGCTTCACCAAGGGCAAGTCGTGCCTGATAAATTTGGTGGCCTTATGTGATACTGCCACAGAGTTGGTGGACAAGGGCAGAGCATCAGATGTCATCTACCTGGATGTATGCAAAGCATTTGACACTGTCCCACACAACATCCTGGTCTCAAAACTGGACAGTCATGGATTTGATGANCCTGCAGCTGGGACATGGCAATCCCAAGCACAAATGCAGGTTGGGTGGAGAATGGCTGGAGAGCAGCCCTGAGGAGAAGGACTTGGGAGTGATGGTGGATGAGAAGCTCACCATGAGCCGGCAGTGAGCCCTGGCAGCCCAGAAAGCCAACCCCAGCCTGGACTGCATCAAGATGTGTGGCCAGCAGGTCATGGGAGGTGGTTCTGCCCCTCTGCTCTGCTCTTGTGAGACCCCACCTGGAGCTCTGTGTCCAGCTCTGGAGTCCTCAACAGAGAAGGGACATGGACCCATTGGAACAGGTCCAGCAGAGGGTCATGAAGATGATTGGAGGGCCTGGAGCACCTCTCCTATGAAAACTGGCTGAGGGAGTTGGGCTTGTTGATCCTGGAGAAGAGAAGGCCCTGGGGAGACCTTAGAGCAGCCTTCCAGTACCTGAAGGATCTACAGGAGAGCTGGGGAGGGACTCTTTGTCAGGGTGTGGAGTGACAGGACAAGGGGTAATGGCTGTAAATTGGAAGAGAAGAGATTGAGATGAGCTACCAGAAGGAACTTCTTTGGTGTGAGGGTGGTGAGAGCCTGGCCCACGTTGCCCAGAGAAGCTGTGGCTGCCCCATCCCTGGAGGGGTTGAAGGCCAGGTTGGAGGGGGCTTGGAGCAACCTGGTCTGGTGGGAGGTGTCCCTGCCCAGGGCAGGGAGTGGCACTGGGTGGTCTTTGAGGTCTTCTCTAACTCTAACCGTTCTAGGAGTCTATGATTCTATGAACTTTGCAACTCCACGTATGAAGCGTGCACACTCTGCTCGGGGCTGCCAGCGGAGGAGAGCTCCGGGAAGAGAGGAGTGATTTCTTTCTGAGCGCAATTTAACGGGCTGCAGCTGCACGTTCTCCTCGGGATCCTCGCTCTGCCTTGGGCTGGACACCCGCCAGCCAGTGCCCCAGCCCCATCTGTAAATCTGTGGCAGGCAGCCGCCACACCAGCGGCTCGCAGGCGTTTTTCACATAGCAAGAGTTTCAGCTGCAGTGAGTCATGCCTCAGGCAGCCCGGGGTCCAAAACAAAAGCATCTGAAATGTACAGTCATCCAGGTCCAGTCAGAAAGGAAAAAAAAAAAAAAAAAAAAAAAAAAAAAAAAAAAAAAAAAAAAAAAAAAGAGAAAGACAGAAAAATAAACAAAGAAAGAAAAGATTGAAAGATTGAAAAACAGAAAAATAAATAAAAAAAAAGAAGTAAGAAAAAATAAAAAAGAAATAAGGAAAAAAATAAAAAAGAAAAACAGTAAGAATAAGAAAATAGGAAAAAAAGGGGGGGGAAAAGAAAAAAGAACAGAAAAAAGAAAAAAGGTGGAAAAAATATGACAAAAGGAAAAAGAAAAAGAAAGGGAAATAGAAAAAGAATAAAGGAAGAAAAACAGAAAAGAAAAAGAAAAATGGAAAAGATGAAAAAAGATAAAAGGGAAAATGCAGAAGAAAAAATAGAAGAAGAAAATAGAAAAAAGATAGAATAAGAATAAAAGGAAATAGAGAAAGAAAAAAGAAAGATAGAAATAGAAGAAACAAGAAAAAAGAAGAGGAAAAAAAAAAAAAGAAAAATATAAACCAGAAAAGATGAGTAAAAGAAGAAAATATAAAAAAGAAAAATTAAATAGGAGAAGAAAGAAAAAGAAAAGGAAAAAGAAAGAAGAAAAAAGATGAGAAAGGGGGGGTAAAGAGAAATAAATAAATAAATAAAGTAAAAAAGGGAAAAGAAAAAAGAAAG
>VZTM01005279.1:84277-94746 GCA_013400555.1 Jacana jacana | reverse complement strand
CCCTCCCTGCCTCTGCCCGTGACCGCAGCTCTCGCCCCAGCTCTATTCAAGCGGGTGGCTTAAACAAACACCCTCTCCCCTTTCAGCCGCTTCAAACCAACAGCGTAATTGCTGCTGGGCCCTACCTGCCAGCTGGGGCCAGCACAGCGTCCTGCTCACGGGGTGAGCCCTGCTCCTCCTATGGCTCCCAAGCAGAGAGCAGAAAGGACCTGGGCCGTGAGCTGACTAAGAGCAGTTATTCACCGAGAAGCCGGCGTTTAGGCACGAGCCTCGCGGTGACATGGTCGCCCACAAGAAACCTGCCACTGCAGACGGGTGGCATTTTGGGGACAGCTTTCCCCTGCCGCGAACGCCCTGTCCCCCGCCGCGGCGCTGGCAGAGGGAGAGGTGACGGGAAGGGAGCTGGCTGGCAACGGTTCTGGGGACATCTGGGGAAGGGGCTGTTAGATTTCTCAGATTCCTGGGCTGAAGAGCATTCTTTGCTTTCATTCTACAGACAGGGACAGCTTGAGATGTGGCCAGCATCAGCACGGACCTGTTAATAGAGAGAAACAGCCCAAAAGCAAAACATCTAGAGTAAAGGGGGAGCGAAGGCTGGGAAGTAATGAAACTCCTGCAGTCAATCTCATTTATTTTTTCACCTAGGGGACCCACTCTCACCAGAAATAAAACCCCACCAAAGCACAAAACCTCCCTTAGGAGCTGGGAATTGATGCACTTTGGAGGGTGAGCCTGTCCTCCGGAGGAGAAACGGACGCCCGACTCCATCCCCGCGTCGTTGATCTTGGCTACGCTCCCGCCCGCGGAAGGTTACTCAGCGCCTGCTAATGAGTGGAGCCAGCGATGGCCACCCGCCCCCGTGACTTCAGCCGGGGATCTCACCCGCTCTGAGTCACGGCTGCGGACGTTAATTAGCACCCAGCTCAAGCGGCATCACACCTTACAGATTCCTTTCCCCTGCACTTGGCAAACAACCGGAGGGTAAGGCGCAGCGTCTCACGGTGCCCGTGGCCACCCTCCCCGTGGCAGCAGGCGGAAAGCCGGGGCGGCACGTGGTGGTTCAAGAGACGTAGGAAACACAGTGATTTCGCATAAAACCACCCCCTGAAGGGGGGATCACGTTGGTACCTGCAGGTCCCAACAGCAACGCCACGTGGATCCGGGCAGAGGCTGGTTTGCACACACACACACATATGGACTCCCAAAGTGTGGGTCCAGGGGAGAGTGGTGGGGCAGCAGCCACTAAAATCCTNNNNGGGGATGGGGATGGGGATGGGGATGCCCAGACAGGGAAGGGGATGGGGACAAAGAAGGAGATGGGGATGGGGATCTGGATGGGGATGGGGATAGACATGGAGATGGGGATGGGGATGCAGATGGGGATGAGGATGGGGATGCAGATGGATGGGGATGGGGACAATGATGGGGATAGGGATGCACTGTGCTCTGCCAGTGATACTGTGGGCACTTCCAAGGGACCTGCGGGGCAGGTGACTTTCCTCCACCTCTGCAGCTGGACTCCCTCATGTCTCCATTTCTCTTGGGTGGTTTTTTTTCTGCCTCTGAAGTCTGGCGCTGCACTACACCCTTGCAACTGCAATCCATCAAAGAATAACAGAATCTAAGGTTTGCAGGAGTGGGCAGGGTCCTCTGGAGACCACCTAGTCCAACCCCCTGCCAGAGCAGGGTCACCAAGTGCAGGTCCCACAGGAACATGTCCAGGCAAATTTGAATGCCTCCAGAGAAGGAGACTCCACTACCTCCCCGGTCAGCCTCTGCCAGGGCTCTGCCACCCTCACACCAAACAAGTTCCTCCTCAAGTTCAGATGGAATTCCCTGTGTCACAGTTTGTGCCCACTGCCCCTTGTCCTGTCTCCAGGAGTGGGAAGAGTCTGTATCCTTCCTCTTGACACCCACCCTTTAGCTGTTGCTCAGCATTGATGGGATTCCCTTTCAGTCTGCTCTTCTCTGGATGAACAGCCCCAAGTCCCTCAGCCTTTAGTCCGCAGAGAGATGCTCCAGCACCTCATCATCTTTGTGGTACTCTGCTGTACCCTCTCCCAGCAGTTCCCTGTCCTGGAACTGGGGAGCCCAGAACTGGACCCAGTGCTCCAGATGGGGCCTCCCCAGGGCAGAGCAGAGGGGGAGGATGACCTCCCTCCCCCTGCTGGTCACATTTTTCTTGATGCCCCCCAGGATGCCAATGGCCTTTTTGGCCACCAGGGTCCATTGCTGGCTCCTGGGCATCCTTTTTGTCTCCCAGGACTCCTGGGTCTTGCTCCTCAGAGCTGCTCTCCAGCAGCTCACCCCCAACCTGTCCTGGTGCAGGGGGTTATTCCTCATGAGGTGCAAGACCCTACACTTGCCCCTGTCGAACTGTGACTGGCCCAGGCATGGGCTCAGAGCTCTGGCCATGCCACAGAGCAGGACTCATGCTGCAGGGTCTGGCTACAGCCAAGGCACTGATGCTGCACCCTCAGTGTTTTATTGTGTGCCTGCCTCTGCACTAACCATAATCATTTCAGCTTAGCATAGAGGGCTTTGACTTCGACACTAAAGAAAAAATAATCGCAATTAAGTGCTTTTTCCTAATTTAGCTGAATTGTACAAGAGCCTCTGTAGTTCAGCCACAATCAAGCAGAGCATTTTCAATCACCCAGAGGGTCAGAAAAACCTCGGAATTAAAACATATTATGAAGGAGAGTTTAAAATGCATAAATGTACTGCGGGCTGCCTAGTCAACCTGTAAACCATTAACCTCCCCCCAGTCTCCCTGGATTTGCGAGCCTGGATATAACATGCAAGCCCTGAGTGTGTCTTCTCCAGTTACCTTTTCTTGGTAAAAAGGAAGCAGAAGCCTCATGGCCACAACTCTAGTTTACTCCTGAACAGCAGCACCTGATTTCTGCCTCCTATCTGCCTGTGTCCCTGTGCCACGAAACGCCACCACAAGTGGCTGTGGAGGTGGCACTGGAAGGCAGAAGGAATGGCATTCCACTAATATTTTCTGAAGGACTGGAGATAAATCACCTAAACTTCGACTGGGACATCTCTGGGAGTTATCAGGAGCCAACCAACTAAACGCCAGCAGCAGAAAACCAAAAGTGTTCTTAGTAGACTCTCGGGGGCCTGAGGTTTTTACAAACAAACCTTTACTGACCCTAATTCTCCATAATCAAAGCGATTCATTGCAATCATCCCTCCTCACAACTAAAATCACCTGTTATGTTTTTGCTCTGTCTTCGCTAAAAACGCTCAATCAGTAACTCAGCCGCTCCCGGGGAACATCCTCCTGGTGTCAGCAAGTTGGGTCCAGATGGGAGAAAGAAAAGGAGCAGTTTAAGGCTGGAATTTGCCAAGCCTGCGGGGAGCTCATGGAGCAACTCATGCATGTGTCACTTGTGCAAACACAATTCTGTAGGACAACAGAATGATCTTTTTTTTTCTCAAAAGATGTGACGCTGATATTAGTCCAACACTTTGCTTCCAACATCGGTGCTCAGAAGGGAAAAGTCAAGCAGCACAGGAAAAAGTACAGTTCCCACATGGAAAACACAGCCTGATACTTAAAATCACAGAATCACAGAATGCTCTGGGGTTGGAAGGGACTTCTGGAGATCATCCAGTCCAACTCCCTGCCAGAGCTGGGTCACCAAGTGCAGGTCACACAGGAACATGTCCAGGCAGGTCTGAATGCCTCCAGAGAAGGAGACTCCAGCACCTCTCTGGGCAGCCTCTGCCAGGGCTCTGCCACCCTCACAGGGAACAAGTTCCTCCTCATGTATAGATGGAACTTCTTATGTTCCAGTTTGGGCCCATTCCCTGTCCCTGGGCTCCACTGAAAAAAGCCTGGCCCCTTCCATCCTCCTGAGACCCACCCTTGAAGTATTTCTGGGTGTTGATCAGATCCCCCCTCAGCCTTCTCTTCTCCAGACTAAAAAGACCCAAGTCCCTCAGCCTTTCCTCCTCACAGAGAATCTCCAGGTCCTTCATTATCTTTGTGTTCCTCTGCTGTACCCTCTCCAGCAGTTCCCTGTCCTTCTGGAACTGGGGAGCCCAGAACTGGCCCCAGTGCTCCAGATGGGGCCTCCCCAGGGCAGAGCAGAGCAAAGGGGCAGAATGACCTCTCTCCACCCGCTGCTCACACTCTTTTTGATGCTCCCCAGGATGCCACTGGCCTTCTTGGCCACAAGAGTCCATTGCTGGCTCCTGGGCATCCTGTTGTCCCCCAGGACTCCCAGGTCTTTTTCCTCAGAGCTGCTCTTCAGAATACAGAATTACAGAATCATTTAGGTTGGAAGGCACCAAAGTCATAAGGTCCATCCTGCTGCCCCCAGGCAGGTCCAGCTAAATCAGGGATCCATCCAGGAAGGGAGAGTTTACCCCACACAGATAAACTTCCAAGAGGGCCAACATGTCCCCATGTTCACTGCCCAGAGGTCTCCATGGAGGTTGCTGATGCTGCCACAAGCCAGCTTTGAAGGTGGGGTTCATCAAGAAGATAAGCATTTAAACCCAATGGCTACTGCCTCCCGGCTAAAGGTCCTTCAGCAGCCCAACCCCGAGCATACATGAGCTCCTCAGAGTCACCTTTTTGTGGTTTTGTTTCTAAACTTTTGCCACAGTTTCTCAACTTTTATAAAACACAGTGACCAAAGCCAAACACAAAAATTAATCTAAGCATTCATTTTCATGGAGCACATATGGCTGGAACTGAGGACGCCGGACCACGCTCCCGCAATTATTGGAGGTATTTTAACCATAAAAGCAGTAAGAATAGAACATGCTGCACAAACAGCTGAGCCCCAGTTAATTATTTAATATTTGAGATTGCTAGGAAAGCCTTTTCTGCATGTTTACAGTTCATGTTGACCCAAAAGAAGATATAAATAGGCTTTTCTCTTTCTTACCATTTCCAGATTAAAATTATTGCAGTTAATTTAAAGCCATTTGTTCTTTTGTCGACAATGGCCATTCAGTTAAACAGCTCTTTTCCCTCCTGGCCAGGGACATTGATGAATTTATGGGACTCAGTCCCCTCGCAGTGCGCTCAGCCAAGCAAGCAATTCTCTCACGAGGCTACGGCTCTGCTTCACAGGAGTGATTATTGTTCCAGGCTGAACCTTTCCAGACCTCCATCTTGAGATGACATTTAGATCCTGCTGTCCTGGGCAACCAGGTTCATACAGGGCATTTGTCTCTAGCTGTTGCTCCCTCTTCAACCCCCTTTGCTCAACACTCTCCGCAACAGCAACAGCCTTTAGTTTTGCACTGTGTCCACCATCAAATTTCATTGTTTCCCTCTTCTCTATTCTCTTGCCAAATCCATTATTGGAAGTATGAAATAACTCTGTTTCCAAAGCCAAACCCTGCCTCTTTGCAAATGGCAAGAGTCAACCCAACAGTGGCAAGTCCTCAGCTCAGTATTTCTTTCAGCAAGAAGCTGTGTGGTTCCTTCTTTACCCTATTCCTTTCCTATTTCTACCAATCTCTGTACCGGGCAGTTCATTATGTCTAATTTTCAGTGCATTGTGGTAGAGAGTACTTTGTTTAGGTGAGATACCAACGGCATGCCTTTTACCTGAATTATGAAGTTTTCTATCAGGGAAGACTCTCGAGTCAGTCTGGTATCATCTATTTTAGAGTAAAACCACGCTGTTTGTATCATTTTTAATTTCATTCCATGCCATGTGGCTTTTGTCCCAGGGTCCAGCATTCCGCAGGGACTGTGTGCTAGAAGTCCTCCGCTGTCCCGGGCAGCAGAGTGGGGCCACCCCAGGGTCTGCAGACACCACAACCTTTGAGTTTCTCTTCCAGCTTCGATAGGGATGTCTTGATGCATCGTCTGGGTCTGTATGAGGCTGCAGGCCTTATCGCCCTCCAGTTGTTTATGTACACTCACGCAAAATAGGCAGACGAGTTTTGTGCATCGAGCCAAGGAACTTAAACAAAGGCACTGAACTCACAAATATTTCCACCTCTTCTTGGCAAAACAGGGAAGCGTGGGGTTTTTATCTTATCACCCTCTCATTTTCTGACTCTGTAGACAGAGCAGCCTGGGTGGTGCCTGACCCTGCTCAAGTCAAGGTGGGCTTTGGTGCTGGTGCCAGCAGAGACCACCGTGACACAACCACACTGAAGGGGGTTTCCTGTACCTCTAAAAGGCTTCTCCATTCTTTTATTTTTTTCTCTTTCTTATGTCCCTTTATTTATTTTTTTGTCCTCTGCAGCAACCAATGTTTTATACATCAGGTACTTTGCAGGGAGGATTTGAAAAGCACACTTGAACACTGTAAGTCAAGAAATGCGCCCTCATAGAGAAATCTCATACCTGACCATTCCCAACCTTAGAATCATCTCAGGTTCAGGCAACGTTATTCAAGCCTCTTTAAATCATGACAGACAACTGGGAAATATTCCTAGAAATTGGGGTTTTTGGTTTTTGTTTTTTTTTTTTTTTTGCAAATGTAAGAGGAGAAGTTGATTACAGGCCTTATAAAAAATATAACAGGCGATTGGTCCTTAACACAGAGGTCAGGGTTCTCCCTGTTGGCCAACACTCAGAAAAACTAAATAAGATGGATCAACAGAAAAAAATCACTGCCACAGCACAAATCCTGACCCTGGGACATGCTTAAAGTCTAATTCTTTCAGCAGCATTCACACAAATGGAGCAGAGGCAAAGGAATCGTTTGAAAAGCGGGATGCTTTTTGGCCAGCAGCTTTCCTTTGTGGTGAGAAACAAAATATTTCCATTTAAAACTGAAGGTTTCAGGCTTCCTAATGCCTCTGCATCACCCAAAATGGGCTGCGACCTCCCTGCAAGACCTTTGGAAGTCCTTGGTTTGGTACATTGGAGCAGCTGGCTCCACTGGGAAATGGAGATAGGATGTATCTAGTTGCATTTCCCAAATAAAATTATTTTTAGTCCTGTGTAGCCAGTGCTTCTTTTTTTTTCTTTTTTTTTTTCACTTTTTATTCCCCCCCCCCAAAAAAAACTGTGTTGAAAGTATTCTGCAGTATTTCCCTTGCAGAAAACATTGAGTTTTGACAGAAAACGTTCAATCAGACCCCCTCTGAGGATAAAAAGTCTCTTGAGGGATTTAATGCCAGATTCCAACTCAAAAAACTAATGTCCCAGCTGAAGAAAACACCTCGTGCCACTGGAAAACCCCGTGTAGCCCCAACAACAGGTTCCAGGAAACTTTCCTGCCTCCTTCCCACCAGTAAAATGCAGAAGTACTGAAGCAGAGCAAGGCACAGGCACGGAGAGTAACCCCCACCCCACCTCGGCAGATTCTGTGTGAACAAACATCCAGGGAAAAAACCTCTCCCAAACTGGAGTAATGCTGGTGGTGGAACATGTTTCCCAGGCATAAGAAAGTGCTCATTTCTAAAAATTTCAGCTTTTGTGGCTGCAATTTTTGAGTTGCTGGAGGGTCCTCCCCCTTCCTCGTGAGGAGAAACATTATTTGGAAAGAGCTGATTTATCTGTTCGTTTTATTTTGTTTTTCAGGCTTTCCTAGCACTGCACTTGTAGGGGACCGAGGTCAGTTTGGTTGGTAGGAAGTCTACAGGAGCCCCGTCCCCACATTCCCATCTCCTTCACTCCCAGAGGAAAACGGAGAGGACACAGCATTGTCTCTAAGGCTTTTGACAGCATTACACTTCATAGCAACACATTTCAGGCTGTGGAATTGCACAGAGCGATGCAAAACAATTAATTTCCCAATTCCCTCTGAAATCAGCTAGGCCTGATAGTGAAGCACTAAGAGAAAAAAACAACAACAACAACAACAAAAAAAACCCAGGGGGAAAGGGGAGAGGAAGGCTTTCAGAAAGCAGAAAAAAAGCCACCAGAGCATCCTGGGTCATGGATCTTTGGGTTTGTTAGACCATAAAAATTCACCACGTGTGACAGAGCAATTAATTAAATAGCTTGTTCAAGCTTGATTTAACTCTCCACACCTGCGCTAGGTGCCCTTCTTTCGGGAAACCAGCCTCAGCCAAGCACTCAGTATTGTATTAAAATTAATGCAGCTGCATTAAGAACCCACCAATATTGTAAAAGAATAGTCAAATACCTGATACTCACAGTCTGTAATTTAGCTGGGACAGAAGTGCCACACAGCCAAGACTGTAACCTGGTGGGATGTGAAGTCTCAGCTTGTCCTGAGCATGTTTCCCCCGGGCAGATTGGATAAATAAAACACATGAAAATGCCACCTCACTCTGTCTGCTCCCCCCTCCTGTGGGGAGGATGGGGTGAGGGCATGGATTCCCCCTGGGATTTGCCCTCACAGCCCCCTTTTCCACGATGTAATGCTTATTCCCAACGTTCCCGGTCTCTGCTCCTGCTGGGGTGTCACCTGTGAGCCATGTAAATGACAGCCTGTCCTAAGATCAATTAACACACTACTCTGACAGCTCTCTGCTGCTGCCCCACCAGCCCTCCAGCAAACAAGAGTGGAGCTGCTTCTCCTGCCTCAAAGGCAGGTGCCCCTTCCTGAGAATCAGAGTCATAGGAGTGTCAGGGAACAAAAGAAAATAAAAGAAAGACAAAAAAAAAAAAGTACTTGTATTTTTTTCAGTATAAAGCAAAAAGAAAAATAGCATGCCTTTATTTGGTTTCTTGTCTGAATGCAGGGCATTATAGGAGGAGGAGGAAGGGTCTGACCCTGAAAGAGGAGAGATGGAGCTGAGCTGTGGGGAAGAACTTCTTTGGTGTGAGGGTGGTGAGAGCCTGGCCCAGGTTGCCCAGAGAAGCTGTGGCTGCCCCATCCCTGGAGGGGTTCAAGGCCAGGTTGGAGGGGGCTTGGAGCCACCTGGGCTGGTGGGAGGTGTCCCTGCCCAGGGGATGGCAGGGGGTGGCACTGGGTGGGCTTTGAGGCCCCCTCCCACCCAAACCATTCTGTGATTCTCTGATGCTCTGATTATAAAGGTAGTACCACCACCACACAGCAACACACGTGTGATCTACCACAAGTCAGATGACCACAGGACAATGAAACATCAACTGGATTAATTATATACGAACCAAAAGAATGATCTTTCAATTAGCCAAATGAGAACGTGCCAAGTCAAGCACCATGCCCTAGAACGTTTTCTCATCTGCTTCTGGTCTACAGACTGTGCCAAACCCTCCATTTAAAATGTCCTGTGGGGTGGTGGTGATCCACTGACGTTTCTCTGGCATCCTACCTCCTCCATCACCGCCTTGACGCTGCCTACGCCACGGGCAGGTGAGCAGCCTCCTGAGCGCCACATGGGAACTTGCTAATCCCTGATCCCTGCTGCCGTAAATCCTCGGGCTGCCATTCAGCAGGGGCCAAACACCACCTTTCTGCAGTATTTTTCCAGCTGGCACAGAGGACTCGCCCCAGCTCAAGACGAGCCCCACGTTCCACCGGGTGCCACCGGCAGGGTTCTGCTAGGCGACGGGACGCAGCCCAGCAGCCAGATCTGCCCTGAATAAAACCCCCACCCACAAACCCAAACCCCCCGAAGTCGCTTTGAATAGCCTGTGTTGTATTTCAAAACAGCAAACAGAAAATGCTTCCAGCAACTTCTGCCCGTTTCAGCAGCACCCCGAAAAAAAAACCTGCAGGGGGGGGTGTAAATGAATTTAAGCAGAAGGTTAGTTCGTTTGCACAGTGTGAATCACGGCACCTTTCATTTCGTTGTGGTGGCTGGTGTCTTTCTCCTCTCAGATACACATCATTATTGCCAATTACTGCTCCCCTTCCACCACTTTCTCCCGGGGCTGCTCCTCCACCCTCACAAACAAGGATGGGGAAGAAAGGAGTGGGATTTTTTTATTTTTTTTTTCTCTTTTTTTTTTGGTCACAAAATGAAAACTCCTGCAACTGTTCAGAGCTCTCAAAAGGGAGGTGAAGGAGGGCAGCCTCGGGCAGGGCTCTCCCGACGGTTTTGCTTTGCTCTGCCCTGTCCCTCAAACACCAAACCCGTCGCCGTTTATTCTTGCTGAAAGGAGTGAAAACTCAAATAAACTTTGCTCAAGCTTGTATTTGGCTGTGTTTTGTTTTCTTTTTTTCCCCCCCCTGTTGCTCGCTGGGCTGCAGCAGAGCTGCTGCTTATCTCCCTGGCACCAAAGAGGACACAGATTTCTGAAGCGTTTAGGAGCCGCTACGTACAGGGCGACCCAAACCCTCCCGGGCAGCTGGAATAAATTACCCTGCACCACACGTCCTAAAAGGATGTGCAGAATGGCTTAAAGAAACACGAGCCTTTAGAAAGCTAATCATAACCCTAATGAGCCTGGGAGTACTCATTAGTATTTTACTCTTCTTCCAAACGAACCATAAAGAACATGTATCATGAGGGATCAGATGAGCACCATGGCAATATTTGCAAAAGCCATAGCACACCATTAAAAGCATAATCAGACAAGAAGGCAGCCTTTTTCTCTTTTCTTTCTTTTCTTTCTTTTCTTTTCTTTCTTTTCTTTT
>VZTM01005279.1:68960-82760 GCA_013400555.1 Jacana jacana | reverse complement strand
ACGGGGTAGACCTTGGGTATTTTACATTGGTGTCAGCATTGATACTGGTTCTTTAGTGTTATTAGTGATAATTATTGAGACTTACCCTGTCAAATCTATTTATATTTCAATCCTTGGGTCTCTAATTTTTTCCTGATTCCCCTTCCAAGGTGAGCAGGGACCAGCAGGTGAGAGAATAACCCCCAAAATGAATATACATGGTTGTGGGTTTCTCAGACCACCACAGGTACATACAAATGGTATGTAGAGAAGTTTGTCTTGGCATTTCAAAGGGGGTGGGAGGCAAGGGTGGAGGAGAAATGCAGGGATTTTTTACTAAGGTTATTCACACACCAGCAGGTACCAAAGGGAGCAGCCAGGAGTCAGGGATGCTCCACCTGCATCCCACCTGCATCCCACCTGCATCCCACCCAGGGCAGTGAGTGGTCCCTGCACCAGGGCTGTCGCTCCTCACAGCCACCAGCACCCACCCAGCAGCCCCTCTCCCACCACCCATCCTCAGCAACACCAAGGGGTCTCTGGAACCTGCCCCACACCATGACTGTCCCCCCACAACCTGCTGGTGTCTCCCAGTGCCCCGCAGCCCCCACGCTGGGTCTGGGGAGACAATGGCATCCTCACAGATGGAAAAAGTCCTTCACTCTCAGGAGGGAGAGTTTTAGCACAGTTTTAACTCCGGAGCTGCAGGTACCCTAGAAGAAAGATAGAGGCTGTGGCAGACTTGCAGCTGTAGATGCAGGTTTCCAAGGTTAATAACAAGTAATAATACAAGTACAACATTATTCTGTGGGAGATGGGGTGCTCAGTCTGGTTGACACTCCAGAGGGCTGTGCCACCACCCAGCATGACCTGTAACAGGCTGGAGAGGTCATCAGAGAAGAACCTCATGAGGTTCATAAGGAGTAAGCATCGGGTCCTGCACCTGGGGAGGAGAATTCTGGGCACCAGTATAGATTAGGAGTGGACCTGCTGGAAAGCACTTCTGAGGAGAAGGATCTGGGGGTCCTGTTAGACAGTGGACTATCCCTGAGCCAGACATGTGCCCTAGTGGCCAAGAGGCCAATGGAATCCTGGGCTGCATAGGGAAGAGTGTGGCCAGTAGGTTGAGGGAGGTCATTCTCCCCCTCTGCTCTGCCCCTGGAGGGGTTCAAGGCCAGGCTGGAGGGGGTTTGGAGCCACCTGTTCCGGTAGGATGTGTCCCTGCCCAGGGCAGGGGGTGGCACCAGGGGGGGCTTTAAGGTCCCTTCCAACTCTATCAATCCTATGATTCTATGTATTTTCTAAACAGAGGCTACTTCATGGGAGAGACAGCAGCACGTCTGCAACATAATCCCCCGTTCTCCCAATTAAAAAATAATAATAATAATTTTGGGGGGGGGGTTTTTTACTTTGTATTTCAAATGCAACAGCCGTGGGCTGTGGCCCTGTTGGGACAGCGCTAGTTAATAATCAGTTAATAATCTCCCAGCCCATCACAGGGAATACAATAGCCCTCAGCCATCACCGGTGGCGAGCCATAAAAATTCTCCCATACCTCAAACCAAGCCCTAATAATGCGAGCGACACGTTACTGGGCCGGCCGCTGGGAAAGCGGCCTTTGTCTGCCAGCTCTGCCAGGGCTCTTTGGGCAACTTGCCTCTGCAAGCCCTTGGCCCCCAGCGCCTGAGCCCGTCCCTGAGGGCAACGGCGTCTGAAGGACTGTTGTCTTTTCAGTTGGCATTGAAATAACAGCAGCAAATTGTGCGGATTTCTCCCATGCGTGGGATCTAAGCTCTCGAGCCTAATCACGGCCACTTAATTGGCGACAACATTAACTGTTTCACAGCAGGACTTTGCTCCAGAACCGGCCTGAGGTTGCTGGAGCTGGCCAGGCACAAGTAAATGGTGGGGGTCCCTTCATATGAAAAGGTTCAAGCACGTGTTCACAGATTCGTGTGCAGGTTATAGAACCAGACAATCATGGACTGGTTTGGGTGGGAAAGGACTTCAAAGCCCAACCAGTGCCACCCCCTGTCATCCCCTGGGCAGGGACACCTCCTACCAGACCAGGTTGCTCCAAGCACCCTCCAACCTGGCCTTGAACCCCTCCAGGGATGGGGCAGCCACAGCTTCTCAGGGCAACCTGTTCCAGGCTCTCACCACCCTCACACCAAAGAGGTTCTTCCTCACAGCTCAGCTCCAACTCCCCTCTTTCAGGGTCAAACCCTCCCCCACTGTCCTAGGGGTCCCTTCTGCAGACTTCTGATGTTGGTGGTCCCAGAGCTGGAGGCAGTACTTCGGGGGTCCCCCCAGAGTGGAGCAGAGGCAGAATCTCCCCTCACCCTGCTGGCCACGCTTCTTTTGATGCAGCCCAGGATGGGGTTGGCTTTCTGGGCTGTCAGCACATGTTGCCAGCTCATGGTGACCCACCAACACCCCCAAGTCCTTCTCCTCAGGGCTGCTATCCAGCCATTCTCCACCCAACCTGTATTTTTGCCTGAGATTGCTGTGATCCTTGGCCTGGTTGAAACTCATGAGATTCACATGGGCCCACCGCCCCAGCCTGTCCAGGTCCCTCTGGAAGGCATCTCTTCCCTCCAGGGTGTCATGTTTATGGGTAAAACAAAGACAAAAGGTTTTTACATTGAGATATTTGCTACTCATCCCTGCACAGAGACTGGAGAATTCATGATCCAAGATGTGTGGACACAGTGGGACATGGTGGGTTTGTGCACATGTGAGTTGGTGGGGGTAGTAGGTTCCTCCTACTTGGAACAGAAGGAGAGATGGCATTCTCTCCCCTCTCTCATACAAGGAGAGGTGACATTCCCTATGAAGGTGTCCAAGGCCAGGTTGGAGGGTACTTTGAACAACCTGGTCTGGTGGAAGGTGCCCCTGTCCAGGTCACGAGGTAGCACTGGATGATCTTTACAGAATCACAGGATCTCAGGGATTAGAAGGGACCTTGAAAGCTCCTCCAGTCCAATCCCCTGCCGGAGCAGGAAAACCCAGAGCAGGTCACACAGGAACGCCTCCAGGCAGGTATTGAATCTCTCCAGAGAAGGAGACTCTACCACCTCCCTGGGCAGCCCNCCACCTACTGACCACCCCCCCTTTCTGATACACCCCAGGATGCCATTGTCCTTCTTGGCCATGAGGGCACAGTGCTGGCTCATGGGCATCCTGCTGCCCACCAGGACCCCCAGGTCCCTTTCCCCTACGCTGCTCTCCAACAGGTCATTTCCCAGCCTATACTGGTACCTGGGGTTGTTCTTGCCCAGATGCAAGGTCCTTTCCAACCCAAGCCACTCTGTGTGTCCATGTTTCTATACTCAGAGGTGTCTCATTTGCCAGTTCACTGCCAATGCTCGGTTCCACTTATGTTACCTTACGTGTTATTTGAATTTATTTAAAAAGAAATGAATGCCTTGACTTTCAGCCCACTAAGTGGAACAGCATTGGCCAGCCTGCAATCTGCTACCAGAGCAACCTGTAATCTAGAGGCCTAAACCGAAAGATTTGGTCTAACACACCGATGTTTTCACACTCAAACAAAGGCTCAGCCTAGGAGCAATCAGGCAGGACCTCCTTGGTAGCACAGCCACCACAGCAGGGTCTGGAAGTTACTGCAGATTTCCAAGGAACATCTGTTTTGACTCAGCTCAGCTGTGGCAGTGCAGCAGGTCCCAAAAAGGGGACTTTATAATTGAAAGGTTCCTAGTCACACTTCCATTATTTCCCGTGTTTGCAAACGATGGCCACCTTTTTAATTAATCCTGTATTTACCGTTATCATGAGATCTCAGTGTGCTGAGTGCTCTCTACAGCTAACGGCAGGAGGGCTTCATAACTCCGAGAAGGATTTATTTGTTAAAAGTACTAATAAATAGCTGGCAGTTTTTGTCTGAGAGTGAGTGTCCAGGTGACTGGATTTCCTAGGGAAGGACCGCTGTCCCTATTGAAAGAATTGCCACGTCCTGCTGAATCACTCTCACCCTTCAGCCCCCTCATGAAAGAGTTTCACTGCAATTCATCTTACAAAGCCTAAGCCAGATGAAAGACATTTCCTACTGCTGTGAGACCCAGTGAGAGAAACCATCTCAAACTGCTGCCATCAAATGGTGGTGGACTCGCAAGAACCTCTGTTGTCACCGTAACTGCAGCCAGGTTGGTATTCCCAACAAGAGGTCCAGAGAATCATAGAATCATAGAATCATTTAGGTTCGAAGAGACCCTTGGGATCATCAAGTCCAACCATCAGCCCCACTCTACAAGTTCTCCCCTACACCAGATCCCTCAACACCACATCCAATCTACTCTGAAACACAGTCAGGGATGGGGACTCCACCACCTCCCTGGGCAGCTGATTCCACTGACTGACCACTCTCTCTGGGAAAAACTTTTTCCTCATGGCCAGCCTAACCCTACCCTGCTGCAGCTTGCAGCCATTCCCTCTCCTTCTATCGCTCATTGCCCGTGAGAAGAGACCAGCACCAACCTCTCTGCAATGTCCTTTCAAGCAGTTGTAAAGATGGATGAGGTCTCCCCTCAGACTCCTCTTCCTCAAACTAAACAATCCCAACTCCCTCAATCGATCCTCATAAGCCTTATTCTCCAGGCCTCTCACCAGCTTCGTTGCCCTCCTCTGTACTCGCTCCAGCACCTCGATATCTCTCTTGTGCTGAGGTGCCCAGAACTGGACACCAGACTCAAGGTGTGGCCTCCCCAGTGCTGAGCACAGGGGGACAATCACCTCCCTACTTCTGCTGGTCACACTATTCTTTATGTGAATTTTGAAAGAAAATAAGCAGTTTCTAATGTTTGAAGCCTTGCCTCCTCTGAAGAATAAGCTGGAATGAGATCAGTGACACGTTTGTGGCCATGAACGGGCTGGACAGTTTGTCCCATGCAGAAAAGCTTCAAACAGAGAAATTTGGCCATTGGTGCTTGGAGGAGGCTCTGAGAGCAGCCAGAGAAACCCCCAGAACTGGCCTCCTGCAGGGTTCCTCACGTGTGTGTCCAGGTGTCCTCAAAAGGTGGGGACATTAATTTTACCTTGTCACTGAAGCCTTCGGTCCAGAGAAAGCACTAACAAGGCCTTTCTGGTTAACACCAAGCAGCTAATTAGATTTGCCTCCAACCTAATGAAATCCCAAGCAAAGCCATTAAGGGTTTTGATGACAGTAAGTGGCTTAGAAACATGCTAATGAGATGCCACAGGGACCTACCGAGCAACCAAAGCTGCGAGATTTATTCCACCGGGCACCCTGGAAATGGGAATTATATATTCTGCGTGTAAGTTTCTATGTCTATATGGTGGCTCCTAAGTGGGAGCCTGCAAGCTTGACATTTCTTGCCAGGCCCTTCTAAGGAAGTGGTGGCCCAGGGTAGTTCTGGGGACGATGCCAGTCCAAGAGCGTTTGCCCGGGGATACTAAAGAAGGGCTAGCAGATAGGATGACTCAGTGCCAGCCGCTAATTAATTTTCCTACTCCCTTCATTTTGGCAATTCCCCAGGAAGCTGCTTTTCGGCTCCTGCGCTGCAACACTGACGACATCCAGCAGCGCCGACCACAGAGCGGCCTCGCAGGCAGGGCTTACACCTTCGTGCCTTTTCCCCTTTCTTGGAATTATCCACCAAACAAAAACTCAGGCCGCTTGCGAAGGCACGGTCCTTCCCTGAGGAGCACAGCTCCCCCCCGGGCACCCAGCACACACAGCTCCCCGGCAACGCACGGCACTCAGGAAGCAGTATTATTGCCCAAAAAGTCTCTTTCTGAACGCGGGCCAGCTCATCATCATCATCATCATCTTGCAATATCTGCAGAACTAATTACTAATTTGTCGCAACACAGGCTCCTCAATTGGTGTCTTTTCACAGCAAAGAAACCACTCCCAGAAATGACAAACCCCGTGTGAAAAGCTTTCCAGGATTAAGGATAAATTAATTACTGTAAGGCTCAACAATACCCCTAATCCCGACCTCTCGTCCTCCCGTTTGGCTCCGTGGCAAGGCAGGCACTTCCCAGCAATTGTGTTTGTGCACTTACAGAGTAACTTGCATGGGAGTACCTCAAGACACGGCAAAGGGAGGTACATCAGCATTAGGTGCCAAGGAATGATGTTCCTCGAGAGCCACTGCCGGGAGCGGGGCAAAGCCCCCCCCCTTCTTTAACTGAGCATCCTAATGCTACCGTTTTCACACTGAGCATCACCCAAACCCTCGTCCCAAACTTGGAATTTTCACTTTGTTTGCTTTTGCCATGAAACCAAACTGCCTTTGCCTCCAGTCTGATCCAGAAAGTTGGTTGGGTTTTGGGTTTTGTTTTTTGGTGGGTTTGCCGTTTATTTACCTATTTGTTATTTATACAGTGCACTGCAAGCAGCTGGACTGCACGGAGGACCTGATTTTTTTTCCACCGAAAACTGGCATCTTCATTTCAGTGCATGACAGAAATTGGAGGACCGGGAGCTGATGCTGAGGGCAAACATTCCGAGTCGTACTTAACTGTTCTCGATGAATGAATAAGCTTCTACAGAGCAAATGTAAACCAAAACCGACCGAACATAAATAAGCCAGGTTTCAGCACTTCCAGACTGTGTTTAAATTTAGACTTCCCTTCAACAAAGCAGAAAAAAACTCCAACCTTACAATTAAAAAAAAAAAAGATTAAAAAAACAAAAGCAAACAAACAAAAAAAATAAAAAAAAAAAACCAAACAACCCTAAAAACAAACAAACAAGGAAAAGAAAAAAAAAAAAAAAGAAAAGCTATGTCGGAGAAACTAGGAACAAGAAAGAAAAAATAACTAGACTTTCAAGAGTACAATGTAAAATAGGAAGGGGTGACAGGCGACCAATTACCTGATAGTATAAACAATAGCTCAGTGGGACGCACGATTCCAATTGTCAAAATTACTGTAACTGCGCTATTTTGACAGCGCTGAAGGCGTCTGAATGGGGACTGTGACTATTTCCAGCAAACCGGGTAAACAAATCTCATTACTACAGCCATTAACAGTGCTGTTTTGTCAAGTAGCCCCGTGCTGCATGTCCCTATTTCAAGAGCTGTATCTTGACCTCTGGGACAATTTTATTTTTAAGAATGGTGCAGGGAAAGAGAAGGAGAAGAGGAAAAAAAAAAACAAAAACAAACAACAAAACAACAACAAAACCCCAAACCCAAATGTCTTGCTACGTGGTAAGTTACATATAAATTACAGGTTGCAAGTCTCAAAGAAGTTGCAGTCAGGAAAAACACGTCTCTAATTGGCTTAATGATTCCCCAGCATAACAGAGGCATTCAAGAAATACAGCAAAGAGGCTGCATTTCTATTTATAGAATAAAACTACAACAAGAGACCAGGACTGCAACAAGTTCTCCACCATGTATTTTAACAGGGAGCAAGTTTAGCAGCTGAGCTCTTCCATAAGTGAAGAAGCTCTTTCCCCCTGTGCTCAGCACTGGTGAGGCCACCCCTTGAGACTGGTGTCCAGTTCTGGGCACCTCAGCACAAGAGAGATCTGGAGGGGCTGGAGCGAGTGCAGAGGAGGGACATGGAGCTGGGGAAGGGCCTGGAGAAGAAATCTGATGAGGAACCATTGAGGGAGCTGGGAGTATTTAGTTGGAGGAAGAGGAGGCTGAGGGGAGACCTCATCCCTCTCTACAACTGCTTGAAAGGGCATTGCAGAGAGGTTGGTGCTGGTCTCTTCTCACGGGCAATGAGCGATAGAAGGAGAGGGAATGGCTGCAAGCTGCAGCAGGGTAGGGTTAGGCTGGACATGAGGAAAAAGCTTTTCCCAGAGAGAGTGGTCAGTCAGTGGGATCAGCTGCCCAGGGAGGTGGTGGAGTCCCCATCCCTGACTGTGTTTCAGAGTAGATTAGATGTGGTGTTGAGGGATCTGGTGTAGGGGAGAACTTGTAGAGTGGGGCTGATGGTTGGACTTGATGATCCCAAGGGTCTCTTCCAACCTGGATGATTCTATGATTCCATAAGGAGGCACACTGAGGCTGGTGTGCTTCAGACTATGCAAAAGTGGTGCAGAGTAAAAAAATCCTTCGTATTCCTAATTTTCTGTGTTTTATTCAAGGAATGAAACAAAAGATACTTGACGGGAAGTGTGATAAAAGGTGATGCAAAAAGACATTTCAAGGAATCTGGAAGCTTTCACTGGTCCTGTAAGCTCGAAATAAAGGGAAAAATTTGGAATCGGGTGTCATTCTCACAAGGAGAAAAGTTTTACTTCTTAGTGTTCCCTATCACAGCCCTCTTTTCCCCATTTTGGGACAATTATGCAATTATAGCCTCTTCTCATCTCTAATGCCAAGAGCAAGAAAAGAAAGCAAACCCCATGTTTATTTTCTTCTAACAACGTTTGCCTTGCACTTGGCTATTTACAGAAAGGGTAATCACAAAGAGTTCATTCATGAGAGAAACCAGGGATATTACAGATTATTACTCATATTTTTAAAGGGAATGGAAGCCCACGTTCTGGTCTGTCCTCTGCACCGCTGCTCATGCAATAACAACACCCGCTCGTAGCCACACCGCCGCGTCCAAGCCAACCCAATCAACCGAGCCCGGGCGAAGCAGAAATACCATCAAGGAAACACTGAACCAGTATTTGATTTCCCCCAAATTGTCACAGTGACTTTGTGTTTCCTCTCAGCAGGGAGGCAAAGTGGTTTTGGTCCACTGTGAGGTTTCCCGGGATCGGATGTTGTGTTAAAGGAGAGCCACGGGCTACGGGTGAGCTTGGCTGAACTGGTGCAAACCTCCAGGACCGGCGCACACCAGTTTAAATTAGATGTATTTCGACAGCAATTAATGTGCCAAATGAGATGGATTTTCATTACCAATGCAGCAGGATTTTAAACCACAGAGCGTGGTGGTGTACAAGCTCTTCTTCCCATTGCGGCTGTACAGATGAAGAGCCAGCTCCCAGACATCCCTCCGCTCTGAAGTGATGCTCCAGTCCCTCTCCAACAGCACTGTCACAGGAAGAGGGAGGACTGACACCCCCCCCCGCTTCTCCTTGAGAAATGGGGCAAAATGACCCCAACCCAAGCAGGACTGCTTCAAAAATGGAATTCTGGGAAAAAAACTCAGAGCTTAATTATTTTCACCACTTCAGACACCGGAGTCTTCCAAAAGTGCAGTTTTCCCAAGCCTTGGAAGAGAAATCTGCCCGGCGTTGCTCAAACCAGGACAGACACACCGATGTCAGCGCTGTGGCTGCCCAGAGCCCCCTCGTGCAGCCCCCAACTCGTTGCAGGAGAGGGGGACGAAGCAGTGGGACACACTGGGGACCAGACACTCAGGCGACAGCGTGAAGAGCAAGTGGCTCCTGCGGTGGTGTCCACAGCATCCTCTGTGGCTTCGGACCAGTGTTTTTTTCTGACCATGAAGCAAAACACATGGGGCTATTTTACTGAGAGAGTAAAATACACAACCCTCCCTACTCCAGTCCCGGGAACAAATTCCACGCCTTCGTGAGCAACCAGGAAAACTGACGGAGATTTGGAGAGAAACAGCACGTTAATGGTAAGAACACCACAGTACCTGAAGTCTGAGGTTCTCACAGCGCAGGGGAAGCGCTTGGCAACACATCTGCCCTAGAGACAGGCGACTGCAGTTTACCTTTCACCCTGCAAACGCTAGCAGCAGGAATGGTCTTTTGGCATCAGGGTCTAAAACACCAAAAACTTACCAGAAACGGAGCAGTAGCAACAACAACAACAAGAAGAAAAATGTTGCAGACCTTCCTGTGAATTACTCTGCCATTCTCTTCGGCTCTCTCAAACTTTAATTTTAAGTGGAGCCACAGTTTCTTCCTGTCTTAGCTGTATACAGAAGCAATAACACCAGCGTTATCCCCGCTACCTAATAATAAGCAATAATTTAGTTAAAATACACTAGATAATTTCAGAGAAGAATATGCAATCGCCCTTTTTACATTTGAAGCTACTTCTTAATGGAAGCACAGCTTCAGAAATGTCAGATTGCCGTGACATGATTACGCTTCTGTATAATTGATTACAGAAGTGGATAACGTCCTTCAGCCAAACGAATTACTGTTTGGTTCTCCCACTCCTTCATCATCCAAATCTCGGTTACCGTAGCAACTTCACATTATCCAGGGGAATTTAAAACCCGCTGCAGCCGCACAACTTCTGCTGAAACAAAGGCATCACACCGTGCTGTATGCGGTGGGCGCTTCCCAGCACGTCGCTGGTAGGCAGGCTGTGTACATCCAATTAATTCCTCGCCTACAGTATTATTTTTTAAGGAAAAAAAAAAAAAAAGTTTAAGCAGGGGTAAGGAAGGAATTGTATTTTGTGGCAGGGAAGATCACGGGAGTCGAGAATAGCTGCAGCATCCATCATGCAGGTATATTTCTGTTTCATAATTCTGCCGAATTTCAGGGGAAAAAGTAACAGGAGATTTAGGTAATCACGAAACACTTCCCTGCTCTTGTCCATTTTCAACAGCCTCTTGAAAACGGGAATCTTGCCTATGCTTTGATCTATATGCCACAGGAGTAAACAAAATAACTATCTGTGTATGTATACATATATACACACAAACACATGCAGGCACAAGCACAGCTTCAGGACTGGTGGAAAAGAGCCATTAGCTTAAAACTGCGCAGAGGTTAAACAACACAGTTCTACTTTCTAAATGCTTCCTGATCTTTCCTCTGCCTCCTATGGGCCCGCAAGGTGCCCAGATAACCTGTTTGGGCAATCTGAAAACCATACGCCTCTCAGTCCCTCACGGCAACTAAGGAGCAGTAAAAATAATCTACAAACCCCGAATTAGGCAAGATCAGCCCTGGCACCACGCAGACGCAGGAGGGGGGCTGCAGGAGGGACCTGGGCCCCCTGTGATCCCTGTTGGGGGGCTCACGGGAAGGGACAGGAAGGTTTCACTTTTAGCTGCAGTGATAACGACCCCACAAAGAACAGGAATTAGCTATAAAAACAGAAACTGCAGCGTACGTAATTCGGCATAGTTTGTATAAAAGGCGGTATTTTACTAACTTACTCTGACATTTTATGAGCGCAGCACAAGCACCACATAAGTGGCTGAGTAAACTAAAAGGTCAATACTGAACTGAATTTTAAAGAAACATTTTGACATTCTTACAACTAATCCACTATTGAAGACTACCAAAAGGAAAGTACAACCATTTCCCAGACACACTTAAAAGTTCTTGTTTCCGCTACCTGTGGATGCATATTTTTAACCTGCACAATGAGGAAATGAGTACTTTTCTTGGCAGACCACAAAATCTGTCCACATTTCACCACTCCTCCAGCAGTGTGAATTATCACTGCAGCCTCCGCTGCTCCATAAACTACGATGAGCTCACAGTGCGTTCAAGAAGGATCGAACAATGCAATTGGCTGCTTTGCAGCACTAAGTGCCTGCTTCTCCCCAAAAGTTGGCTACTTTATGGGTTGTTTTTTTTCCTCTAAGCACGCTCTTTAGAGTAAGTGCTAGCCATAAGAGATTGAGGGTTCCAAGCTGGCCACGCTTTTCAGTGGGTCTGATTCTGCACCACAATAAGAGGGTGCAGGACTGAATCCTGTACCAAGCATTGGGCATGGTACCAGTGATTTCCAAACGTAAAAAAAAAAAAAAGAAGAAAACCCCCAAACCCCACAAGCTGGGTCATGTCAAACACCAGTGAGATCTGACCCTGCTGGGCAGGAGCCTGTGGATGTCCTGCCATTGACATCAGCGAGGGGACGACCACACCAAAACCGTGTAGCTGTGAGAGTCCTCTGCAATCAGTCACCTTCATCAGGCCCCTACCAACCAGCCCCGTGTCCCTGGTGCTCCTCTCTCTTGCAGCAGCAGCAACTCAGGGGTGCTGAGCCCTTCCCTCGGCATCACAGGGCTGATAGGAAGGGTTTCCAAAGCTTCACCATCTCCTTCCTCCCCTCCTGAAGACAGAGCGAAATAGCACTGATTTTCAGCAATGGCATCACAGAAAAAAACAGCCTGATTCCTACCCTGTGCCAATTAAACTGCGCACTAGAGTAGCATGTGAGCTACCACACCATATGCCTTAAAACCATCACAAATGCTCGCTCCATAGTTCTGTGTTACAGCCTTGAAAACCCCCAGAGCGCTCCTGCTCGCTTCCCTGTGGAATGAAACACGGAGGCAGGAGAACAGTCTGCTTGTATCCATCACTTCTCTCGGGCTGTCCCTACAGCATCATTATCCTAGAGTCATAGGATTGCCTAGGTTGGAAGGGACCTTTAGGATCATTGAGTCCACCCAGCAAGCTAACTCTGATGAAGAGCCATCACTAACCCATGTCACTCAGCACTGTGTCAGCCCAGCTTTTGAATCCCTCCAGGGATGGTGCCTCAACCCCTGCCCTGGGCAGCCCATCCCAAGGCTCAAGAACGTTTTCCATATAAAAATTGTTCCTGATCTCCATCCTGAACCTCCCCTGGTGCAATTTGAGGCCCTTTCCTCTTGTCCCATGGCCTGTTCCTTGGGAGAAGAGACCGACCCCGCATCATCCCTTACAAGACAGTCTTTTCTCCGGGTGCAATATAGGTTGCTGCTNAGCACTGTGTCAACCCATCTTTCGAATCCCTCCAGGGATGGTGCCTCAACCCCTGCCCTGGGCAGCCCATCCCAAGGCTTCACAGCCCTTTCCATGAAGACATTTTCCCCAATATCCATCCTAACCCTCTTCTGGAACAACTTGAGTCCGTTTCCTCTTGTCCCATCGCCTGTGACTTGGGAGAAGAAACTGGCCTCCCCTGGTTGCACCCTCCTTTCAGGGAGTTGGAGGCAGCCAGAAGGTCTCCCCTCAGCCTGCTCTTCTCCAGGCTGAACACCCCCAGCTCCCTCAGCTGCTCCTCACCAGGCTTGTGCTCCAGACCCCTCATCAGCTCCCTCGCCCAGCACTCGAGGTGGGGTCTCACCAGTGCCCAGTACAGGGGGACAATCACCTCCCGAGTCCTACTCCCCACGCTGTTCCTGAGGCAGGCCAGGATGCTGGTGGCCCCCTTGGCCACCTGGGCACACTGCTGGCTCATGGTCAGCCCACAGCTGATGGACACCCCCAGGTCCTTTTCCTTGGGGCAGCTCAGACACTCTACCCCCAGCCTGGAGTGCTGCAGGGGGTTGGTGTGACCCAAGAGCAGGACCCAGCACTTGGCCCTGTTGAACCTCATCCCACCGTCCTCGGACCATCCATCCAGGTTGTCCAGATCCCTCTGCAAAGCCTTCCTACCCTCCAGCAGGTTGACACTCCCACCCAACTTGGTGTCAGCTGTGAATTTACTGAGGGTGCATTCCATCCCCTTGTCCAAATTACTGATAAAGAATCACATCTGGTTCTCTCCGTGCGCCTCCTCCCAGCACACGGACTTCTCTGTCACAACACAGTAGCCAAGGGACAAGTGACACCGTTGCCCAACTTCTGAGCTTCTTCTTTTACTGCCCTTTTCCCCAAGAAGCTCTTCCAGGGCACAGCAGACCATGGCAGAAGAAACAGTGTTCAAAGATGGCACTACAGGCAGCTCCTTTCCATCATAACACACTCCTGTTCCACTTCAAATGAAAACAAAACCTCCCAAACCTTACCCATAGATACCAGCTTCTGCTTATAGAAAGCAACTACCAGAAAGAAGCTATACTTTAAGCTTTTTAGGGTGAAATTAGATTTCTCACCTTGACACTTGCAGGATACTGTTAAAAAAAAACAACAACAACCCTCAATCAATAGATCTACAAATGGCACAAAGATAAAGCTCATCCTAGGGTGGGATTTGGACTTTTAATGAGTGG
>VZTM01005279.1:18264-65695 GCA_013400555.1 Jacana jacana | reverse complement strand
CTGCAATTAATGAGTTTGTCATTAGGCGTTGTTAAAGCGAGCGCCGGTTGTGCCGAGCCGGCGCGGGGAGCGGCGGCGGCGGCGGGAGCAGGGGTGGTGGGGGGCAGCTGGGTCGGGAGGCAGAAAACGAGCAGCGAGTCCCAAAGTGACTCCGGTGCTTGGTGGTTTGGAGTGACAGCCCCGTTCCGTGGTACCGGCATCCCTGCTGCTCATTAGAGTTAATTAACTCGGGGTGAAGGAGGGTACTCCGGGGGGAAGGATGCTGGTGACACGGTGGTGGGATGCTGGCGAGGTACCGGTGACACGGTGGTGACACACCGGCAGGCAAAACGCCGGGGGGATGGACGGTGGTGACACGCCGGTGGGACTCAGGTGAGGGGCGGGGGGGGGGTGTGGTGGTGGCATGCCAGTGGGATGGCGGCGGGACATGTACCTCGGGCGGGAGAGCATCCTGGTGTTCAGGAGCTGTCGCTTCTCGCCCGGGGCTACTCGCCCGGTGTTGTCACCGGGAGCAGAGACCCCCCCTCAAACACGATGGGGGTGGGATGGGTGATGTCGAGGTCTGGAGTCGGGCAGGTCTGTGTGTTTGGACACGTGACGAGTTGGAAATCGTGCTGACTGTAATAAAACTGCTTTCTTTACTGCAGGTAGATACATCTTGGAGGAGGTTTAGTTATTTCTGATTTATGAAGCGGCTCGGGTAAATTATTTACCTGTGGGCTGGTTTTTTGTTTGGTTTGTTTGTGTTTGTTTTTGTTTTGTTTTGTTTTCCCCTCTACCAGTATCAATTTCCAAGTCAATGTAATTTTTGCATGAAAAATGAGTAATGCGTGCCTAATCCTCAGGGTCTTTGCAGACTGAGTGAAGAGTTGTTTGTGGTCATTGTGATCCAGAAAAAATTAATTAATTGAAATTCTTCCTCCCCTTTCGCTGTTTCTTCCCTCTCCTGAGCTGCAAGGGAGACTCCGACTCCTCCTGCAGGTCTGCTCTTCACCACCTGGTCCTGCTGGGGTTGGGATGTCCTGTTTGAGCAGCAGCAGCAGCAAGTGGAAGAACAAGGCAACACAAAAACTTCATGCTCGGTCGTTCCCGCCGCTGGCATTTCTGGGTTTGAAAAGGGTCATCTCTTAAACAGTTCAAACAGATAAATTATTTNTGTTCAGCAAGTGATCCTCAGAGTTATCTCATTGCCCGCGGTTTTTGGTTTGTTTTACTAATGTTGGACAGGAGCACCAGCATGGGGAGAGGGATGAGGGAGGGAGAAGAACCTCTCCCTTTCTGTTGTCTCCACTTTAAATGTGTCTGGAGGTGATCTCCTAGCTCGCAGGTCCACCCGCTGCCAGAGGCGGTCAGGACTGATGATCACACCATGGTGACACCTTCCTTCTCTCTAGGCTTTGATGCCCAGCTGCTTTCCTGACCCATTTCAGTTCTGACCATGCCACTGGAAAAACCTGCAACGAAGGCTCAAAACCAGCGTTGCTGGGATCTGGGGAAGACAATGGGAATGGAGGGAGGGAAGGAGGGAAGGGAGGGAGGGAACCGGTGGCTCTGCTGCCGCTCTGGGCTGCAGATCTTATCGGTGTTGCACAAGTAATATCTCAGAAAGGGTGTAGAGCTGAGAAATCAGGATAACCCTCCGGTGACCTACTTACCCATCACTTGTAGGACCCAGGCAGCACGTAATCAGGCTCTCTATGCTTAATTGCTTTGCCTTCTCACTTTAAAGAGTCTGCATGAAGAGCGGAGCCCTCACTCCTTCTTGTCACCTCTGACAAGGTGCTTGTTTGCTGAGGTGTCAGGTAAATAAAACTCAAGAGACTCTTAAATTCTTATGTTAAAAATGCCATAACTTCAGCTCCAGCTTGAGAAATGCAGAGATCGTTTGTCTTTAGCAGACCTGACCTCTGCAGCTTGGTATAAGTGAGGACAAATCCTGGTTTCCTACTCCATTTATGTTCTCCATCACTATGACCTGGGGTGGGCTGCATTCCTGTGGTGGAGGGCATTCTCCTTGCCCAGGCTTCCTTCCACAAGGAAGATCCTTGAGCTTTAAGATCCTTGAATATCATCTGTGGCAGCACTGACTTAAAGCACGGCTAATGCTTTAATGCCGGTGGGACCATGCTCGGGCATCCCATTGCTGCCAGGCACGTCTTTGCTGACCCTGGCACATCACCTCCCTCCCTTGCATTGCCCTCTGGAACTTTCTTTGAAGCCATGTTTTTACCTATGGGGGTTCTTTAAGTTCTTTTCTCCCTTTTTTTTTTTTTCTTTCCTTTTTGCACCGTTTCGGTGCTGTACGGAGGAGCCGGTGTGGTGGGAGGGCACGGAGAGCAACGTGGCCAGGGTAAGTGTTGGGAGCACAACCTCCCCTTTCCAGTGGCACCAAACTGATTAGATTAGCTTGAGTTATAGCGTTGCAGCTCCACCCTCTGTGCAGAAGCTTAGCCCAGGAAAAAAAAAAACCACAAACCAAACGAGCCCCAAATCACTTTTTGCTGGCTTACCTGTGAAGTTGTTTTCCTGTATGATCCTCAGAAGCAGAGTAAAGGGAAGAGGTTAAGGAGAAATGGGGTTGTTCTACCTTGGGGCACAGGGAGCCTCTCCTCTGGCTTGGCTAGGGGGTGTAATTCAGCTCTCGATGGGGGTGTCCTGGCCCGATCTGGTGGACACTTGGAAGCCGGTGGGAGAGCACCACAGAGGGCAGTGTCTGCAGAGCAGTGGGGACAGCACTGCCTGCCACCAGCGTGCCTTTTGGCAGGATCAACATCCCTCTACAGCCGTGTTTCAGCCGCGCTTCCCTGCCTGAAAGCAGCTGTAGGGGTGTATCTTATTCTGCCTGTTGCTAAAGCAAAGGGTTTTTGGCCTGTCAAGCCTAAAAGCTTTTTGAACCGGAGGGGGATTGTGGCTCTTGGGAACCCGTTTCACATTTAGGTTTGTGTTCTTCAGGCAGCCATCGGGATGTTCCAGCTGTGGAGCTGCTGAGTCAGAGAGGACACGAGACACGGTCGCTCCCTGGTGTCCCCCCACTCTGAGCGGTGGAAGCGGAGGTGCAGGGCTCTGCCACACTTCATTCACCAGGGTCACGTTTTCCCGGGGCTCATGTCTGCCCCAGGTGGCCAGGGCTTGGGCTGGGGGTCAGGAAACTCATTCATTTGAAAGGTTTGGCTCCTTTTTAAGGAGCTGTGGCAGTGCCCTGCTGGGAACGAGGGTGCTCTTCTGCTCCCGGATGGGGGAAGTTGTCTTAGGTTTTCCTTCTTTCCTCCTGCTTGTGAGGTCAGCTCTGAGGTGGACACCTTGTTGGTCTTCTCAGAACTGTTGCTTGCTGTGCTGGGTTTGGATTAAGGTCTGTGAGGATGGGCTTGGATTAAGGTCTGTGAGGATGGGCTCTGCCACCTGTGGTGGGGAGATGCTACCCTAGAGGAGCTGCTGGGGAGTTACCAGTGTGGGACTGGGCTAGAGGGGGAACTACAGGTGATGACACAAAGTCTGAGAAGAGCTAGGAAAAGGGAAACAGGTTGGGGTTAACGGGGAGGGATGGAGGAGACTGGGAGCAAGAATTATTATGAGCTCTGGATGGGTAGTGAAGGACTGAGGATGTCCCAGGCTGGTTATTGTCCCCCTTGTCTCCCAGGGAAGGGAATGGGCTGCAGCAGGGCTAACGGCGAGCAAAAGCGTGGTTAGAGCAGGTTGAGGGAAGAGATTGAAGATCATGCTCGGAACAGGGGTGTGCAGGAGAGTGTGGTTCCTGCAGTGCACTGCCAAAGCCTGCAGTGGAGTTGGGAGAGCCCGAGCTGTCCCATTCTGCTGTCAGCACATCCATGGAAATCTCCAAACCACAGGGCAGCGAGGTTCATCTCTGCACAGAAGGAGGGATGGGCATACGTGACATCTCTGTGGCTTTGCCTCCAGGTTGCCAGTCTAAATGCACTGCTGGAGAGCTGATGGAGGGTTGTGTGTCTGCGTTGGGTTGATTTCTGCACATCTAAGATCACCTGTGCCTGGGTGTGTGGTGTAACCGATACCGCAGAGTCAATCGATTCGAGCAATGCCTGTATTGCTATAACAAGTATTGTATTCTAGGTTATAAATGCATTTTCATCGACGACCAGTTGATTGCAGGCTCCTTTGAGCTTGTTTTCTTGCGGCAGCCGGGCCTGGCTGATGCCACCCTGGGGTTTTTTTTTGTGTTGTCACTAACTTCTGAGTCTGTTTGCAAACAAATCTGTTAGTGGGGGTGTGTGTGTAAATCTTTACCCCCGTAGTTTTTTGTAGGGGAGCAGCTGGGTGGTAGCTGTAGCTCTTCCAGTGGTGTTGGTGCATTCCCTTCATGCAGAATTCCTTCCTCGTCTGGCACTCAGGGCTGCCCTGGGTAAGTCAGAGGCCTGGTATGAGGTGACTAAGGCGTGTATCCTGTTTCAGGTGTCGGAAGTTTGTGGCTGGTGAGACATGGGTCTGCAGGAAAATCTTAGGGCAGCTACAGGCTGTCCTAGCCAACATGATGGCTTGATGGTAGCACCTGGACTGCACCCTCCATGGGTGATTACTGATGTCCAGAGTGAGATTGTGAGATGGCTTGATCTGATATGAGGTTTCCTGACTCCTGAAAGGGGAAAGTCCAGTTTTATTTCTTTCCATTGCAGAAAAACGCCCATTTAAATATTTTGTGGGGAATGTCATATTCTATATGTTAGCAAGTGGTGGTGAGGTTATGGGGGAGACTCACAAGTGCGGGAGGATAGGGGTAGGCAAAGGAGACAGACCTTGAGCTGCTGAGCAGATGATGGCGATGCAGCAAGAACACAACTTTGTTTTCCAGTACAGATAAGCAGGACTGTTAGTCAGCTTTCCTAGGAAGGGCAGTCCCACCTCCTGAGCCACCATCTCTACAGCTTTCATAGAATCACAGAGTGGTCTGGGTTAGAAGGGACTTTAAACATAGCCTATTTCCACCCCCTGCCCTGGGCCAGGGACACCTCCCACCAGACCAGGTGGCTCCAAAACCCCTCCAACCTGGCCTTGAACCCCTCCAGGGATGGGGCAGCCACAGCTTCCCTGGGCAACCTGGGCCAGGCTCTCACCACCCTCACACCAAAGAAGTTCTTCCCCACATCTCAGCTCTATCTCCCCTCTTTCAGTGTCAAACCCCTCATCCTGGGGCTCCCCCTCCCTCATCCAGATGTCTCCCCATCTCTCCTGTAGCCCCTTGAGGGACTGGAAGGCTGCTAATGCTGCTCTCCCAAGGCTGCTCCTATCTGTCCCTGGTGCTGGGTCTCCAGGAGATGGGACAAGCTGATGGGATGCTCATTCCTCTCACATCTTCCCCCTGCTTCTGCTTGCCTTCTGGTTCCATGCCAGCCATTGGGTTTTGGCAGCAGACTGTCAAGTCCTCCCTTCGGCAGTGTCCCTCGTGTGAAGTGTCACTGCTGTGCACTGGTCCCAGGGACAGAGAAGGTAATTGGGCAGTAGAAGTGAGAATATCAAGTGACAATGAGGCTTGGTGAAAGTCAGAACTTGGACTTTTTCACATCTAGCATTTAAAACTACCAGGTGGTGCAAATGGTGGTCGTCTTTTTCTCTTACCTCTTGTGAAATGGTAGGGAGCTGGGGTTGTTCAGCCTGGAGAAGAGGAGGCTCCGGGGAGATCTCAGAGCAGCCTTCCAGTCCCTGAAGGGGCTACAGGAGAGCTGGGGAGGGCCTGTTTACAAAGGCCTGCAGGGACAGAATGCTGAGGGGCAATGGCTTCAAGCTGGAGAAGAGCAGGTTTAGATTGGACATTAGGAATAGGTTCTTTCCTCTGAGGGTGGTGGAGCACTGGGACAGGTTGCCCAGGGAGGTGGTTGAGGCCCCTTCCCTGGAGATCTTCAAGGTGAGGCTGGAGGAGGCCCTGGGCAACCTGGTCTAGTTTGGAGTGTCCCTGCTGACTGGGGAGAGGTTAAACTATATGACCCTAGGGGTCCCTTCCGGCCTGGACCATAATAAGCTTCTAATGGCTGCTTTTGGTGATTAGGAGGACAAACACGTATTTGTGAAGGGCTTTTGGTGTGACGATGAGGGCTGTGTCTCCAGGGCTTGTGCAGTAAACAATTAGTGGAGCCGTGTGCTAAGGTGGTTTTTTGGTATTTTGGCTTTTCCTGCTTCCTGGGTACTGTCTGGATCGGGTGAAGGCATTGCACATTGGGGAAAAAAAAGAACCAGCACCAAGCCAACCACAACACTAACGATACTAATCAGAATGGGTACTCCAAAGGAGGCCGAGCTCCTGTCGTACTGCCATACCCGTGTGTGCCAGTGGCTCTGCCGCCCCACAGTGTGGTTGTTTCAGCATATGCCGCTTTTGGAGGTCAGAGCTGGCGATCTGGTGAACTTCAAGAAGTGCCACCTGGCTGGCTGTGATCCTCCACGGCAGTGAGATGCTGCCTGTTTAATGATTTAGTTGGCTTTATCAGTGCAGGTGGGCTTTCCTTCCAAAAACTTCCCCTTCTCCTCGTCAGGAGGCCTCTATAATTCCTCAGGGTAAGCTGTGCTGATATGTTGCCACGCTCTTAAACTGATAAATAGCTTTTTTTGGGCGGCTGCAAGCCCTGAGGTAAGGAAGAGAGGCTGCTGAAAGGAGGAGGGGAGAGGGGAAATCCTTGTATCCTATCGTATCCTGTACGATACATAGATAAGTAGCTCTTTAAATGTTATCAAAGCATATGAAAAAGGCTGCTGTACATCACCATCTCTTAATGTGCTGATACGAGGGCATCTTCTGCTTGCCCTGAGTCAACACGCCTGAAAAGCAGCAGATAATTAGCTTCATATGCAAGGGTGGTGCCTTCTGAATATCTGAGTTATTTGCCATGTGTGCGCCCAGATCTCAGGTCCTGCAAGCAGATGCAGTCCCTGCCCAGAGACTAATTGTTGAGCAAAATAGTGGACCTGGAGAAGGCAAGCCAGCTAGTTCTTGAGTGTTGGGCCCACAGATTAGAGATGGGAGACCTGGATGTCAGAGATCCTCTAGCTATCAGGTTTTTTTGTTTGGGTTTTTTTTTTTTTTATACCACTCCCGTGGAGGAGAACTGACTTCATATCTTTAATAAAATCTTCACATGCAAATAAAGAGTAATTATTTAAGTGAAATGGGCCTGGAGCTGTTTGAGGCTTGGTTTTCAGCCGAGCTGACGCCTTATTATTCCTGCTCCTGAGAGAGGCAATGTGCATGTTGCTCCAGTGCCAACAGCTTTTCCAGGATGAACTTCTGAGGACTGATGTAGATGGGACTCAGGAGTTTATGCCCTGGGTGTGTGACCATAGGGGGTTTGAGTCTGGACTGTTACGGACATTTGGGGCTTAACTGGCCAAATTGGTGAGATTGGACTAAGAGGAGAGGTCAGCTCACGTGTTGGGTGGGAGGCGATGCCAGTCCAGTGGGCACCGGAGGGATGATGTGGAGAAAGCGGTGGCTGGCTTGTTGGTGGCTCTTCAGGGTGAAAGTGAGTCTATCCTTGATTTCTCCAGGTGTCAGTCCTGGAGTCAGCTTTATTTCACATGGTCAGCAGTAGCTTGGAGAAGGGGCATGGAGATGTCAAAGCTGGGAGGTGATACTCAGATTTTTCCAGTGATCAGGAAGTGGTGCTGAGGAGCTCTGGAAAGACCTCACCAGTCTGTAGCAGTGGCAAAAAAAAAGGTGTCATATGGTTTTCACCATAGGTAATGTGTTGGAGAAAGTCAGCTCTGCATGACATGAAACTTGGAATAGGCAGTTGCAGCTACAGGATGAGAGTTCTTGGAGTCACAGTATCCAGTCCTTGGAAAGTACTCATTCCATATGCATCAGCAGCCAGAAAAACTAGGGAGGATCTGGGAACCATCTGGAAGGATGTTGAGGGTGATGGAGAGGGTCCCTTTGGTGCTGTGTAAAGGCCACCCACATTTTGAGTCCCCTGTGTAACGCTGGTTTGTGAGGCATGCAAAGAAGGACTGCCCTCTCCAGCTGTTGCTGCTTCCTTTGAGGAGGGACCACCATGGAGGCTCCACTTGGGAGCAAAAGGTCCAGGGCTGCAGGGTGAGGAAATGGCTGCTGCGTGGCCTTCAAGACCAGGATAAATGGGGTTTTGAGCAACCTGGTGCTCCTAAACCTGGTGGGAGGTGTCCCTGCCCAGGCTGGGCTCGGGGGGGAAGCAATTTGTGATCCTTAAGGTGCCTTCCAAGCCAAACCATTCTATGGTTCTATGATAATTGCAGGTGGTATGTCCATAGAGCTGGTCTTGCCTGTGTCTTGCAGAGCTGGAGCGAGAGGGCAGCTGATGGAACCAGCAGATTGGATCTCTTCACCTCGTGGACACTGGACTTCTCCACCTTGCTGCCGTAGGAGGCTGGGGATGGAAAATGTCAGGGAGTTTGGGGAGGGAGTAGACTTATTAGTGGTCAGAAAGTGTGAAAATGGATGCAAAACAGGGCTAATGAGGGGTGCACCCTCTTACCTCTTAATGAGGGTGGGTGGTAGGAAAGTACAAGGGGAATGGACATGGGAAAGTGGTGGGACTCCTGGTCTCCTGCAGAGAACTGCTTCTCCAAAAGTTCATGCTTTTTGCTGTGAGGAAAGAAATGCAGGAAAACTGGGTTTTCCTGGGGGAGCAGATTTGAAACAGGGGTTGGAGAAGTGTTTTCTTCATCCATGCTGAGGATCGAGGTCCATGTAGTGGCTGTTCAGAGTAGTTGGCTGCTTGGACCCAGAGGGTGGCAGAAGGTTTAGCTGGAGGACTGAGCAGGTAGGTGAGGACCTTTCTTCTTTTCTGCTAAGTTAAGATATATACTTTTTTTATGGCATTTCCTCACACTGAAGCAGGGGAGGTGGCTGCTTAACACCAGCATGGTTTCTCCAGCTCAAAAACCATCCTGTGTCAAGGTCAGTGTGCCGCTCCGAGCGGGCGATGGCTGCTGTGTGGTCCTGTGCAGCCATTGCATCTCCTGCCTGGTTTTTTGTTTGTTTGTTTGTTTGTTTTTTGAACTGCCTTCATGGGTTAATTTCTGTGTGGAGCATTGAACTTCATTCTCAATATCCTCAGACAAGGGTTGGGGTCCATAACTGTGCACCAGACTTTGCATGTGTCACCCATCATGGTTTGCTTGCGTTTCCTCGTACGTGCTGGTTAAGCAGATTGGGTACATCAGTAATCTCAGTCGCTGCTGACTTCTAAAACTCCCTGGCTTTAAGTTGTGACGTTTGTGTAAGAGAAAAATTTGCAGTAAACCATTTCAGGGGCTTAAGATTGTATAGAGGGCTGGAGCTCCTCTGGTGCCTGGAGAAGAGAAGGCTCCAGGGAGACCTGCCAGCCTCTTCCAGTTCCTAGAGGGGCTCCAGGAAAGCTGGGGAGGGACTCTGGGTGAGGGAGGGGAGCCCTAGGACAAAGGGGAAGGGTTTTGAGGTGAAAAAGGGGAGATTGAGGTTAGCTGTGGGGAGGAACTTCTTTGGGGTGAGGGTGGTGAGAGCCTGGCCCAGGTTGCCCCGAGAAGCTGTGGCTGCCCCATCCCTGGAGGGGTTGAAGGCCAGGTTGGAGGGGCCTTGGAACCACCTGATCTGGTGGGAGGTGTCCCTGACCAGGGGATAGCAGGGGGTGGCACTGGGGGCGGGGGTTGAAGTCTCTTCCCGCCCAAAACCATTATGTGATTCTATGAACGGCACCTAAATTCTAAGTCCATGAACACTTGCCTATGTCCGTATTCATTAAGTCTGCATTCCTTAGGATGTCATCCTTTGGGACAACGTCAGTGTTTGCAGTGGGCTGGCAGCCTCACTCCCTGTGCACAAAGTGAGCTGGTCACCACGGGTTTGTGTCCAGCAGCGTAACTTCGGGATTCAGTAAAGCTGAGCAAAGTCAGCATTGCTGCTAAAATGGGATATTCTTATCAGTGGGCTCCTGCTGGTGCTGGTGGCACCGCTGTTTGGGCTGCGCTGGGGAGCAGATCTGACCAGAAGCCAGCTGGTGACTGAGTAAAGTAGTTAAAAGGAGTTTCCAACCAGCAAGCTCCTTGATTGTCTGTATTTGTTTTCTCTTTTTCTCCCCGGCTTCACATTTGCAAGTCTTCATGTGGTGGTGTCAGCCCAGAAACAGAGTGGGGCACTTCCATCCTCCTAGGTCAGGCTGCACTGGGTGCCATGAAATTACACAAACAAGGCACAGGTGGCTTTTGTTAACTTTTTGGCCATATTGCATGTTTCCACTGGCAGGCTAATTTCCCTTCTTAGCCCAAGAAGCCAAGGTTACTTGCAGGGGGGCTCGGAAGTTTTTCAGAGGTTGTTTAGTTGTTCCCAGATCACTTTTGGTCTTGAAGAACACGTGTTGGGTGAGGCAGTTGGCTTGGATTAAGGGTGTCAGAGCCAAAGAGGTGGGCTGGTCCCTGCGTTCCCAGGGACTGCTGTCTGTCCTCACTGCTGGCAGCTACAATGGAGATGCTGTGTGGGGAGGTTTGGATGGAGCCCAGCCAGTGCCCCTGGTGTTGGGATGGGGGTCCAGGCAGAGAACATGTTGTCTGTGATGGTGGGAAGTGATGGAGGCCTGAATGTTGTCTTGTAACGAGCAAAGCCATTGCTATTAAGGCCTTTGGAGCAGGCAGGTTGCCTGTGTTAATTGTGTCATCCCAGCAGATACCCAGAACTCAGGTAGGTATCAACACTCTGGTCTCAAAATTGGAAAGAGAAACGTGGCCAGCAGGTCATGGGAGGTGGTTCTGCCCCTCTGCTCCTGTGCTCTGAGACCCCACCTGGAGCTCTGTGTCCAGCTCTGGAGTCCTCAACACAGAAAGGACATGGACCTGTTGGAACAGATCCAGCAGGGGCCATGAAGGTGATGAGAGGGATGGAGCACCTCTGCTCTGAGGACAGGACGAGGGAGCTGGGGTTGTTGATCCTGGAGAAGAGAAGGCCCTGGAGAGACCTTAGAGCAGCCTTCCAGTACCTGAAGGGGCTACAGGAGAGCTGGGGAGGACAAAGGGGAGTGGAGTGACAGGACAAGGGGTGATGGCTTTAAATTGGAAAAGGGGAGATTGAGATGAGATAGCAGAATGAAATTCTTTGCTGTGAGTGTGGTGAGAGCCTGGCCCAGGTTGCCCCGAGAAGCTGTGGCTGCCCCATCCCTGGAGGGATTGAAGGCCAGGTTGGAGGGGCCTTGGAGCAACCTGGTCTGGTGGGAGGTGTCCCTGCCCAGGGCAGGGGGTTGGAACTGGATGATCTCTAAGGTCCCTTCCAACTCGAACCATTCTATGATTCTAGTTGTAAAAAATGGTGTCGTTGAGTAGTGTTTTCAGAAACTAAGCCAGCCCCAGCCCATAAGTGATGGGGACAGCAGGGCAAACCCTGCAGGTTTGGCAGGGGCAAAGCACACCTCGTTTCAGCGGCACTTTGGGCAAAGGAGGGGTGGTTTTTCCTTTCTGTGCCAGCAAGTACCCTTGTAGGACTCGGCGTTTTCTCGGGCTCCCCATGGTCTCCTGGTGTCCTTGATGAGCATCATAACACAGCTGAGACCTGCCTGGGGTCTGCATCGTGGCACGGGCACAAGGAGCGCATCCACCTTCTCTCTCAGCAGCGAAATAACTTATTTCAGCAGGAAAATAACTCCGGAGCGTGGAGGTTGGTCGCTGTGCTTACATCCCAATTTGTTTTCCTTCTCTTGCAGGATCGTAATTCTTCTCAACCAGCAATCCAGTTTCAAGGGTCCCAAGGGGTGAGTGTTTTGTGCTGTTTGTTATACTGGAAAATGAACGCGGTGTAGATCAACAGCTTCCACTTATTTAAAAAAGGAAAAATAAATAGTCCTACAAACCTTCTTGAGATCTGCTTAACGCCAGGTAGGTTTCATTGTACACCTACTTAAGAGCTGTCGCTGAAAACAGGAGAGAATCACACTTGAGGTACGCTTCTGCTTTGTTCCTGCTTTTCTCCCCTCATAGCCTAAACTTGAAATCAGACAAAATAACTCGTGAGTAATCAACTGAGCAGTGCCAGTTCGGTGGTGTTGTAAACTGGACTTCAAGTGTTTGGTTTCACCAAAGTGTGGTTTGAGGAGTGGGGAGGGGGGGTTGTGTACCACAGGGGTACCGACGCTTCCCGGCTCTCTTCTGGAACTCTAAAATACCAGAGTGCTTCGAGCCTGTTGGAGGAAAACGTGAGGAAAGGTGGCCTCCTGAACGGCACCGGTCCTGTAAGCCATCAATCAGTGATGCAAACTGGAGAGCCAAAGCTGAAGGTAAAACTAAATAACAGTTATGATTTCCCAGGAGTGTGATTAAAAAACTTGGGTTTAATATTTTAAAATTTAAGGGGTATTTAAATTTTAAAATTTAACTTTTAATTTTATTTATTTATTTATTTATTTTAAAGACTAAAGCATGAACCATGCCTTTTTTGCTGTTAGCCCTAATTTCAGATCCATTAACTGATCTGGTTGTCCGGGGAGCTGGGAAAGGGGGCGAGAAGGATGGGTGATGTCTTTAGGGTGGTGTGAGGAGCTGTGAAACCACAGCCCTGGCCCGGTGCTGGTGGCTGGAGGGTACTCGGATACTGGGAGAATCACTTGGGCAGGCAAAAGTCTCTTGACACTGCACTTGCAAGAAAATCCTTTGGGGCTTATTTGCAATCTGAACACCACTGGCAAATATTTAAGCTCTACCGGCAAAAGAGGTTTCTTCCTGGAATGAATAACCACCTTAACTGAGAGAGCCAGCCCCAATGGCTGTGCCAGGAGAGGCTGGCCGGGAGCACAGGTGGGTTTGAATTCATGCTGCCATCAAGAGGGAAGTCGTACTTGCTAATTTGGCTGGGGATTAATCACAGAATCACAATTATCACAGTTGGAAAGGACCTCTGAGCTCACCGAGTCCAACCACACACACACACAAAACCCCTTACAGTCTCAGCCACTAGAGCCTGCCCTGCAGTGCCACATCTACACGGGTCTAAAACACCTCCAGGGATGGTGACTCCACACCTCCCTGGGCAGGCTGTTCCAGAGCCTGACCACTCTTGTGGTAAACTCATTCTTCCTAATATCCATTCTATCCTAATATCCAGGATATCTTCCTCATATCCTAATATATAAACCTCCCCTGCTGCAACTTCAGACCATTCCTCTGGTCCTGTCATGATTCCCTTGGGAGAAGAGGCCAGCACCCACCTCTCTGCAACCTCCTGTCAGGGAGTTGTAGAGGGCAAGGAGGTCTCCCCTCAGCCTCCGCTTCTCCAAACTGACCATGCCCAGTTCAGCTCCATCTGGAAAAACAAATTGTCTGTCCCCACCGATGGGCTCCCTGACCCACTGGCCATGGCAGCAGGCACGCCAGCCCTGCCAGGGATGGAGCTGAGTTCAAATTAAGCTCTTGGCGTATAAATAATTAACCCAGCTGTTAGTGTGAAGTTCTGAGAGGAGTGTGCTGTGGAAGGAAAGCCACCAGGGTGCTTAATCTACCCTGCACCCTCTCTTTTTGAGCAGCCTGGCCTGGTGGGAGGTGTCCCTGCCCAGGGCAGGGAGTGGTGGAACTGGATGATCTTGAAGGTCCCTTCCAACTCTGACCATTGTAGGATTCTGTGGTTCTTTCTCTGCAGAACTCCAGACACTGCACTCTCCCCAGTAGCCTCTCTAAAGCAGCTTTGAGACCTTACTGGGCTGGGGGAGACTTTCTTACCTGTAGTAAAAGACAAAAACACAACCAAAAAAACAAACCTGGGGGGGGTTGTCAAAAGTTGTCAAAACCTGGGGGTTCACCAGACGGCTGAAGAGCCAAGTGTTAACTGAGAGCAGTGTCACCCTTGTTTCCCTTAAGAAGTTGATCCAGGTATGTGCTTTTTTCATTGTGACCCTGGGCAGTTAGGTCTGCTCCTGGGCTCCTTGAGATGGAAACATCTGCAGGGGCTTTGTGCTGCTTGCTGGCAGAAGCTCTTCCAATCTGGCCATACTTAAGGAAATGCCAAATAATGAGCTTACTGCAGGAGATTGCTGGGTCTCTGCAATAGGGAGAGAAATTTAAGGTCATCCTGTTAAAATGTGACATTTACTGCTGTGCATCCAGCAGGGTGGAAATGGTGAGCTCCTCATCTCTGTATGTTGTGTAGTCACGTTCAGAGTATTTCCAGAGCACACCAGTTGCACGGCAGGGGGGGCTGAGTCTTTGGAAGGGCTTCCTTCCCCTTCTGGACTGGTTTCCAGTTGGAGGACTCTGGGGTGAGGAGCACTCGGGGTGCATTCATCAGTGCTGAGCACTGCAGGTCACCCACGACAGCCAGACATTTCCTTCAGTGCTGCTGAAGAACAAATTGCGTTCTTTATTTGTCTCTTGAGAGTATTTCCTCTGCAATTCAGGCAATTATCCAACTCCCAGCTGAGTGGCTGCTCCATCCCTGGAGGGGTTCAAGGCCAGGCTGGAGGGGGCCTGGAGCCACCTGGTGTGGTGGGAGGTGTCCCTGCCCAGGGAATGGTAGGGGGTTTCACTGAATGGGCTCTAAGGTCCCTTCCAACCCAACCCATTCCATGATTTTATACTAGCATTTAAAAAAAAAAAAGGCATTAAAAGAAATATTCCATCTCTAGCTACATGCCTGGTAGTCCCAGCCCTCTGTGGGTGGTAGGAAGGGATGGAGTAGAGAAACAAAAGGAGTTTTCTGGCTCGGGGTGTCCTTAGTGGTGTGTTTGATATGGGACTTGAGAAGAGGAGCCTAATGCTAAAGTGGGCAAAGGAGGAGCTTTCACTTTGTGTACTCGCTTGAGGAGGAGCTACGGTGGGTGTCAGAGAGGTTCTGCACTCGCTTTGTGGGGGAAGAGCAAGAGGAAAACATCCAGCTGAATTTTTTTTCTGCTGTAGAGTAGAGTTGCTGTGAGGGATCAGGAGAGTGTTGAAAGGGGAGAGATGGTCTCCGAAGGCGCGGTTAGCAAATCTGTTAATGCAGTCAGACCGTTTGCCTCCGGGATGGCAGCGCATTATCTGTGCCTGCTGCACAGTTATCCTCTAGATGTTCTCGGGTACACTGAGCCCTGACACGGCGCTGGAACAGCCTGCACCAAACACGGCTCGCAGCCCGGTGATTTGTGAGTTTAATAAGATACCTGTGATTGCGTGAAAACAAACTCCTGCAGCAGAGCACGAGCCGGCTGCTGGGCTGGGAGGGGGAACTTCTCCTCCCAGAACGTCCTACTCCCAAACTGTCTGGACCATAACGTAGCCCAGATAACTGGAGGGTACTGAGGGACTGCGAGAAACGCGTCACAGAGATTGATTTTTAGGAAGCACCTTGTAATTAAACACTTCTGGAGTACGTCTAGGCAGCCTGGAGAATCCAGCTATGTCTGCTGTGCTAGATACAATAGCCCCGAGGGATGTGAATATTGGCAGCTGACTTGAAATGCAGTAGGAATGTGGTTTAGAACAACAAAAATAAAGTCTTTTTATAGTCTAGTGTAGTTCTGCAGCAATAGCGTGTCAGACACCGTGCTCTGCCTGCTGTGTCTCCCCTCCGGTGTTTACAACGTTCTCTGCTGCATCCCACAACTTGCAGATACCTTTCTTAGACAGCTGGGGTTCAGGGGGTGAACTGCATGGATCTGGGGGGAGCAGGCCTAGAGCCCTTAGAAAAAAGGCCAGAGGGGGGAAGAAAAAAAAGAATTAAGGAGAGAGGGAGAAGGCTGAAACCCAAAAGAAAGTCCTTCTCCCTTCAGGCGACTTGTTTATCAACAGGTCAGTGCAGTCAGTAGAATGTCTGCATTTGAAATGGCTTTTGTGTAGTAAAATGCTTAGATTTCTTTGCCAGACATCCACGTGTAGTCACATTATTTCTGTAGGAAAGCATCTTAACTTTCCTTTTTGAAAGGCACGTGGGCCACTTACGTTCCCCAGGGTTCTGAAGGAGGAGGAGGAGGAGGTGTAGTGCGTGAAGGAAGCAGCATCTTGCAAAAAGACTCCTAGTATTAAAGAGAAAACACAAGAAAATCAGTGCTGAGATCTTGTTTGTTTTTCAGAGTAGTTTGTTGAAGTTTTGAGGAGGCTTCTGGAGCACTTCTGTCTCCTGGAAGGTGCAGGCTGGACGTCTGCGTTAATGCAGACGAAGGAGCAAAGCTTTAACCTTGGGAGCCAGCTTGGTGAGGTAGAAGCTGATGTGGCAAAGGTCCACGTAATTCTATGGCCAAATGTTGTCACTCTTGGGATCTGTAAATGTGGAAGTTAGACAAAACACAGCAGGAAGTCCCTGCTGAGCAGAACAGTGCCCTTCCCCAGCAGCAGGGGTTCGCCTTCTGGTAGTGCTTTGGAGGGATTGTGGACCTTAATCCCAGAAAATAGATTGAATGGAAGCATATCTCTCTCTCTCAAAAAAAAATAGTAGGAGTCTAATTTTGAGTGCCCAACAACTGTTAATTTTTAAATCCTTTAATCCAACTGCTTATGGCGTGAGCTGGGTGCTGGCGTGGATGCCCACCCAGGGCTTCCAGCTCAGGCTTGTGAACCACCAAACTTCATCCTTGGATGGCAGATGGCTTTTGGGGGAAAAACACTGTGGAGGTGGTAAGGTTAGAACGATTCTTAGAAGAGACAATGTGCAGGGAGAGGAATTGAACCACATCTACTAATGGAGGTGACTTAAAAGTATGGTCCTCATGTCAACCTGATAAGATGCTGCCAAAGTGTCTCCTCTCCAACGAGAGGAGAGAATGGGTAGGTGTCTTTGGGATGGGAAGAGATTAAGTGAGTCAGTGGCAGTTATGCAGAAGCAGGGTGCAGAAGTGACAAAAGGCTACGAGCTGGAGAAATTGGAGTGAGTCTGCATAGGAGCTTTAGAGGAAAATGATGAAGACTGCTCTCCTGTTAGAGAGCCAATGAGGATGACATGCCAGAGCGAGAAAGGGTAATGATGAATCCAGAATTCAATTACCCAGAGAAAGGGATTTAAACTCAAGGGTCTGAGTTGTTCTAGTGGATATTCTCCATTGCTAAACTCATTAGATGGCAAGAAATTGCCAGGCGAGATTGAGGACACAGAATTTAAAACGACATCGTGATTGGGCTGCAGAGGGTCAAGGGTGTTCGACACCCCTCCCAGTCTGCTCCAGCCTGGCCAGCGGTGACACTGGGGACAGGTTGCACACAGTACAACGCTCCACGTGTACACATGAGGGTCTGTAGCCCTGGGGTTTGCGGAGAAGCCCCCTCCTGCAGAGGGGGGACGGGCAGAAGGCAGGAGCAGGGTACCCCTGTCTGCCACAAAAGACCCTTCCCTTGGTGTGCTCATCTCCCGGGGCTCCCCCAGGTCACGCAGCCGCTGGATCGGAGCTGGCCGGGAGTCATCTCCGAATTTGTGTTAAATCTTGACCTTTTTGGTCACTTCAATGTAGGAGCTTAATTTACTTTGAGAAGATAGAGACCTGATCTCTGTACCCCCTTTTGTTTCCGAACAGCTTGTGGTGAGAAAGCTTTACTGTTTTATCCTGAAGTCTCAAATTTTAAAAGCGTAAAAATGTTAAGACTAAATCTCTACAGAAGGCCTGTTCTCCCACTTCTGCTTTCTGCTTCCTGTGCCAAAACCTTCATTTTTGCTTTTTTGGATTTTTTTTGTTGTTGTTGTTGTTTAAATTCAAGAGGACACTCTTATCCCTTCCTTCCTGGGGCTTCCTTAGCGGATCCAATCTAGGATCCTCGTGAGTTTCCCTGTGGATAGATGTGTAGGTTTGGTGTCCTCGCTGTCCTGCGTGCTGCTGTACTCAGTGACGCTGCCCTTGGGTGCTCAATCCACCTGCAGCCAAGCAGTTGATTTAAACAAGTTTGGGTTTTAGCTGGTGATGCTCCAGGAAAGGAGGACCCTTCTGCCAACGCCGTCACTGCACGTTTCACAGAGTCACAGAAAGGTACGGGGTTGGGAGGGACCTCTGGAGATCATCCAGCCTAACCCTGCTTCCACAGCATGCCCACCCAGAGCAGGTTGCACAGGAACGTGTCCAGGTGGGTTTGAATGTCTCCAGAGATGGAGACCCCGCCAGTGTTTGCTGCAGTGAGGTTGTTGGTGGAGATGGCATAGAGGAAAAGCTTTTTAAATATTTCTTCTGTATTTTTCTGCAAGGGTAGCTCTCTGCATCAAGCACCCTGGCAGGCTTTGGGGGGGCAGCCAGCCCTTAGGTTGGCTTTGCTGTCTTTAAGAGCCCTCCTCGTGGTGTTAAACTGACACTCGTGTTGTTAAAGTCTCTCCTAGTACTTGTGTCTTAAAAAGTCACATCAGTGCTGGAGACTGAGGCATTTCAAAGCAGGGGGTCCCTTATCCTGTCATTTGCTGCATAACTTGGGTGGAGAACCTACCAGCCAGGGAAGATTCTGGGTGTTGATGAATTTGTCTGTGAAGTGTATGCAAACAGGGGTGAAATTGTTTTCTTTATGTGAGCTTGGAGCAGAGGCAGGATTAGCAAATTTCCTGCAGATGCTGTCGAACTTCTGTCTTTTCAGCTTGGGTCACAGACTCACAGAATGATGTGGGGTTGGAAGGGACCTCTGGAAATCATCTAGTCCAACCCCTTGACAAAGTAGGTCCTCCTAGAGCAGGTTGGACAGGAACTTGTCCAGGTGGCTTTTGAAGGTCTCCAGAGATGGAGGCTCCACCATCTCTCTGGGCAGCCTTTAATATAGACAGCCTGGATCTACAAAAGAAGCCTCCTGCATCTCCATTGACCCAGAGAGATGTATTTGACATTAATGGTAGGGCTTCCTGCGTGCTTCCTTTCAAATACTGCAAATTCTGTGGGCCAGACAAGCAATTACTCCATTTCCAGAACTAGAAAATAACTGTTCTTGCAGTGGCCTCTGGCACCATGTATTTCACACGTCTCCTGGCACACAGTCTATTAAGTGGATTCACTAAAGGCAAGAGAGTTTTTTAAATGTTGTTTGGGGTGGTTTTTTTTCCTAGGCAGGAAAGGAGGAGGAGGGTGACAGTGGAGGTGGTGGTGAAGCGGTGTGAGAAGGCAGCAGAAAAACAGAAGGGAAGGGTTTGAAACCAACAGCTGGTTCTTTCAGAGCAGCAAATTTGGTCCAGGCTGGTGAGGAAAGCTGCCGAGCGTTGGCCTGCCCGTGCCTCGGGTGCGTCTCGGCTTGGATTTTTCCCCCCTCCAGTGCCCGGTCCTGTCTCCCAGTTGCACAGGAGAAGGTATACAGGTGGTACCGATAGCATCACAGGGACACTGAGGCTTTCAGGTGTTGTTTACCTCTTGGTAAATCCTCGTCCATCACACCTTATCTGCGTTAGCTTCTCTTATGAAACAGAGCGGCGACGGGCTTTGCGTGTTTATCCGCCGTGGGCTCAGCCAGGAGGTAGCAGCGAAGGAGAGCATTGAGTCTGCTCCAGCAGCAGGCTGTTACCTGTAACTGGATCGCTTGGCTGACGGCAGCAGGGCTGTGGTGGTGATGGTGGTGGTGGTGGTAAGCTCAAGGAGATGGCACAGCTGCCTGTGTGGACCCTTCAGGTGCTGGAGAGAGTCTGCCGTGTGGTGAGGTTCTCACATAAATGGGGAAGGAAGTATGTGCAGGGATAAATGTGTTTGGGCAACTGGAGAGAAAAAAGATGCTCTTCTTTGCCATGCTAGTGCATGTTCTGGGAAGTATATGGTATAGAATGGTTTGGGGGTGGAAGGGACCTCAAGGCCCAGCCAGTGCCACCCCCTGCCCTGGGCAGAGCCACCTCCCACCACACCAGGTGGCTCCAAGCTCCCTCCAACCTGGCCTTGAACCTCTCCAGGGATGAGGCAGGTTCTCTGGGCAACCTGTTCCAGGCTCTCGCCACCCTCACCCCAAAGAAGTTCTTCCCCACATCTTATCTCCATCTCCCCTCTTTCAGTGTCCAACCTTTCCCCCTTGTCTAGGGCTCCCCTCCCTGACCAAGGGTCTCTCCCCAGCTTTCCTGGAGCCCCTCCAGGGACTGGAAGGCTGCTCTAAGGTATCCCTGGAGCCTTGTCTTCTCCAGGCTGAACCCCTCCAAATCTCTCAGCCTGTCCTCATGGCAGAGAGGCTCCAGCCCTCCCAGCATTTCTGTGGCTTCCTCTGGCCCCACTGCAACATAACCATGTCCTTCTGATGTTGATGGCAGCACTGGGCAACAGGCAATGGGACAAGAGGAAACAACCTCAAGTTGTACCAGGGGAGGTTTAGGATGGAGACTAGGATCAGTTCCTTCACAGAAAGGGTTGTGAAGTCTTGGCAGAGGCTGCCCAGGGCAGTGGTGGAGTCACCATCCCTGGAGGTGTTTAAAAGCCGGTCAGTTGTGGTGCTGAGTGGTAGGTTGGTCAGTGTTGGGCTGCTGGTTGGACTGGATGATCTGAAAAGTCCCTTCCAACTGAGGCAACTCTATGATTTTGTGATTCTACAGCTGATACCCTGCAAAGGAGGGGCATCACCCTAAGGAACATGCCCTTCATATTCATGCTCTGCCATGGTGCTGCATCTAACTCATCCTTGTGGATGTTGATATAAAAGAAGCTCTCACCTAGATTTAATAAAATCTAAGTGAGCTGTCATTCCAGATTTAATGAATGTAAATCCATGATATTAATGATCTGAAAGGTCACTTCCAAACTTGGCCATTCTGTAATTCTCTCATTCTATAAATATTGGTGAGTGGTTTTGGACTGAGTCCCAAATCTCCCTCCTTGCCATGAGGGAATATAGGAAATTCCTCTTCAGTGTCTTGCACACCACATAGGAGCCACTCTATACCTTGAAGGTTGAATGCAGATTAAAAGCATCTTCTCTGAAACAAAGGTGCTGACAGTGGGCTGGCAGAGCTGCTTCCTGATGCAGACAAAAGTCTTTTTTTGCCTTGTGGATCAGCGTGGTTGCGATGCCTGCTCTCTCAAGAAAGGCTCCTTGGCCACCTTCTGCAAGTATTGCTCAAATAGGAAAAACAAACTTTGCCATGACGCTTATCTGGAGCTGGATGCAGTATCTCGATTCTGATTAGGCCAAAAATCCTTGAACCGCGTACTAAACTTTTCAGAACCCTGGAGTATAAATTTAAAGCCTAAAAAAAGAAAAGGGCTGTTTATTCAAAACAAGGGGCTCACTTGCAGGAGTTGCCAAGTCTGTAAATTTCTTCAGGGCCTTGGATTTTGTCTTGCCAGATACGGAAAGAAATGGTAAATATGTCAACAGCAGCAAAAGTTGATCTTAAGGGTTTGAGGTGACAGCAGTCTTCTGCAGACCTAGGGGTTGTCAGCAAGTTTGTGGGGTTCAGGTATTGCTTCCTCTAGGTTCCTGAAAATGTGTTAATACCCCAGGAGTACCTTCCAGACTGAATATTGTACAGCAAGAGCCCCACACTTGACTGGCGTGCCTCTGAGGTGGGTTTATTTGATTTGTCGGGGGATGAGGTTGTCTTTGCAAAGGAACAAAGAGGGACCCTTGGAGTCTCTTCAGGTCAGAATTAGTGGGTGACCAGCCTGGGGCTGGAGCTTGTGGTGCAGGAAGGGACAGATGTGGTGGGAAACTCTTTGACCAACTGTAGAGTGGATCAAGAGTATGCAAGTCTCACATCATCATCCTTCAGTTCAACCTGCATAGGGTGGTCTGGGTGGAAGGGACCTTTAAGATTATCGAGTCAAACCATCAACCTAACACTACAAAGACCACCACTAGCCCATGTCACTCAGAACTATGTCTGTCAGGCTTTGAAATTCTTCCAGGGATGGTGATTCCAGCACTGCCCTGGGCAGCTACACTGGTGCACCCCAGCGTTGCTAAGGCCTGGTACCATGAGCTTGTTTTGGTTGGACCTTCAGCCCTAACCTGCAGATCACTTTCTGTGTGGCTGCACCCCCGTGCTGGGCTTTCGCTTCAGAGGAGGTATCTTGCACAACCTTTATCGAGGGCTATCACACACCTATTTTCAGACCTCCTTCCCAGTTTTTCAGGGCTGCTGGGAATTTTAACTTCATCCTCATGATTTTTTCCCCTTTTCCAGCTTCGTATTACCTGCAGATTCAATAATTATCCTTCACCCCTTTATGTTTGGGCTTTCACTGTTGAAGTGGGAAGTAGGCGTATCTGATTTAATTGCATTTCATGTAACATCAAATACATTTTTTTCCCCCCAGAGCTTGTTCTGAGTTTATTAAAAGGGGGTTATCTGAATTACAGCAGACTTCACTACAGTTGGTTTTTTTTTTTGGTTTGAGGGGCCAAGATTTTGGCTGTGTGGATATTCTGAATCTTGTAAATCTTGTCATCTTCCTTTTCTTGTGAAAAGGAAGTTCACAAGAATGAAAGTCTAATGTCTGCTGAATATATAATAAAACATTGGAACAGGGGATAAAATAGTTAAACCTTCTGTTCTCGGGTTAGTTGTGCTATGACTTTTAAAACCTTCCAGTGGAGACATTTCCACCCCCCCTAGTTCTGTGTTCTCTTCATCCAAATTAATGAATGCCCAAGGAACGGTCATCTAGTCCTTCTGAAGCCTGTGAAAAATATATCCTTAAAAAACGAGAAGGAAAATGAATTTCTAGACTGACCTTTTCTTTGCTCAGGCAACGAAGCCCATCACAATGGTTGCAGTAGCTGTTTCCCTCATAATTTTCAGTGTCTTTCTTACAGAATTTGTACCTGTAGCGGGGGAAGCTTTAAGAAATGGAAAAACTCCCTGTTTCCATTTGAGTTCACTCCTGGGAAATCATTGTTGGTCCTAAGCTTTGTGGGCGTCTGCCTGTGAGGAGGCAGACTTGCCTTTCTATGTGCTTTCTCAATGTCTTTTTCAGTATTTGGGAAAAATAAGACTTCACTGCAGGGAGTGGAGAAGCAGCAAACACGTTTTTAACCGTGCTCCAAGGCCAGCTTCTGCCTTCCTGTTGTTGCATCAAAGTGTATGGAGCCACTCTGTGGCTGGGTACCCACAGCAATCCTGCCAGAATTTTAAATATACTTATGAGGGTACAGAATCTCCTAATGTTTCAGGTGACTATAGAATAGAATAGAATAAAGGTGGGATGGAATGGAATGGAATGGAATGGAATGGAATGGAATGGAATGGAATGGAATGGAATGGAATGGAATGGAATGGAATGGAATGGAGATTTACTCAAAATCAGCTTAGAGGATGAAGCCCAAGTGGGCAAAGTTACTGCTTCCCCCTGTTCTGTCGTACTCCTCAAGGGCCTGGCCTCAGATTGATCATTCTGCATAATTGTTGGTTTTCCAAAGTAGTCCATCAAGGTAAAAAACATCACCTCTTCTAGAGTGGGCTGAATTGGAGTTGTGGAATCCATACATGCATGCCTGCTGTACTTATAGTAAAAGCAGAGGGCTGAAACCTTCCCTGGGTGGTAGTCGGTTTTGCGGGATGTAGATCAATTTCAGCATCGTTTGGGCCCCTGTGGTCTTCTCACATCGGTGGCCAACCTTCATGTTCATGGAAAGGTAAAGCTGCATGTGTAACCCAAGACTGGGCGTTTGTTAACTTTGCCCGTTTATTCCCGTTCTGGTACGAAACACACAGATTGCTCTGTAAAGCACACTGGTGCTTCAGGCTGAAGGATCTGGTTGTTCAGGTGACTCCTGATCGATGATGTCGATAGGGACATAGAAAACACTGTCAGTAAGCTTGCAGATGACACCAAGTTGGGTGGGAGTGTTGATCTGCTTGAGGGCAGGGAAGCTCTGCAGAGGGACTGGGATAGACTGGATGGATGGGCCAATGTTAATGGCATGGGCTTCAACGAGGCTAANATTGTTTAGTTTGAGGAAGAGGAGGCTGAGGGGAGACCTCATCCCGCTCTACAACTGCGTGAAAGGGCATTGTAGAGAGGTTGGTGCTGGTCTCTTCTCACGGGCAATGAGCGATAGAAGCAGAGGGAATGGCTGCAAGCTGCAGCAGGGTAGGGTTAGGCTGGACATTAGGAAAGAATTCTTCACAAAAAGAGTGGTCAGTCAGTGGAATGGGCTGCCCAGGGAGGGGGTGGAGTCCCCATCCCTGACTGTGTTTCAGAGTAGATTGGATGTGGTGTTGAGGGATCTGGTGTAGGGGAGAACTTGTAGAGTAGGGCTGATGGTTGGACTCCATGATCCCAAGGGTCTCTTCCAACCTCTATAATTCTATGATTGATTCCTCTTTCTCCTTCGTGCCCAGTCCCTGCCCTGGGCTGTTGGTAAATTCTGCCAGCACCGAGGATTGAAATAGAAATGGTGAGGGAGTCGTTCTGTGGCAGCACTTTGTGCAAACAAACCCACATCCCAGAGGACCAGCCGCTCTCACCAGCCAGAGGTCGAGAGAAAGGGCCCTGGGAGGATGTCAGGCACCGCCTTCAAATGTCTTCCCGTGTTGGTTGTGTTTAACATCCCGTTAGAAATTCAAGCAGATTTCAGAAGAACAGCTTTGTGGAACTTTACTGGTGGTGGTGGTGGTTTTTTCCACATCTCTTTCAGGCCGCAGTAGCTGGGTGGCAGTATGTTTTTGTGCTTCGGCATTGTTTCGCGGAGCAGCGTGCTGAAAAATGCACTTCTGCCAGTAAACATTTTAATGATTTCTCATATTTACATTTTTAAGCTCCTGCAGGATGTGGCACACTCTGTACCAAGTGCTTAGTCTGGCTGAGGAAATCAGGTTTTGTTACAGCTGACTAAACTTACAAAAAAAAACCCACCCCCCTATTTATATTTCATGTTTATGCAAATGATTGCAGCTAGAGCTGAGTAAGAGAAGAAGGCTTTTAGGACCTCTTGGAGTCAAAATTAACCTTTTAGAGTTTCAGAAGTTTTCCTCTTGTAATTTGGGTGGTGGTGGTGGTTTTTTTTATCCCCTCCTTGTGTGCTTCAGGAGGAGCGAGTTAAGTCACAAAGCCCGGGCGGTGTCTGATGTGGTCTGGGCGAGCTGCTCCCCTCTCTTTTGTTAGTAAGCTTCCCCCCCCCTCATCTAAAAATTAAAAAAACTAAAATTATACACCTGGGCAGTAATTCCTCGGGGCGGGAAGGGATGACTTGCTGCTGGAATGCTTTGCTGGGTTAAAGGCTGAGTGGCTGCAGCTTCCCCAGTGCCCGTTACTGCCGCTTTCGGGGGGGAAAATGCCAAAGCAGCCTTTTTAGGTGCCGTGACTGTAATCAGACCCAAAGCTTTCAAAACACAGTTCCTCGTTTAAAATGATGCTCCTGGTTAATCACGAGAGAAGGAGTGTAGATTGAAGTTTTTTACATAAACTTCTCTCCTTTTTTTTCCCCCCTTCTAGCTTATTAAAATTCCCAAAGCTGATCAGCCAAATGAATCGCACAAATTTAACTTCTACGTGTCAAATGTTGGCAAAGATAATCCTCAGGGAAGCTTTGACTGTATCCAGCAAAAGAGCTCCAGGTAAGTTTTTTACTTAACGTTTTCTTTCATGGCAAATTTTAAGTAGATTCTGTGGCTTTGGAGCATGCAGCAAAAGCCTTACATAGAAGCATGCTCCCAGGGACGAGCTGCAGCAGAGAGCTAATTCCTAGCCATAGCCCAGTTCCTTGCTAATTATAAATGCTTGCTTTTACGTGGAATTCTTTCTGGTTTTGCTCTTTAAAAAGTAACCTTTTGAGGTCTTTCTCACCTCTTAGTGCTATTTTTAAAAGCATTCGGAGTTGAGCACCGTCCAAGCTAGACCAGATCTATTCTACAACCGTATGTAAATGTGATCACAGCTGGCAGAGTGCTGGCCCTGACGGGCAGTTTTCTTATTTTAAGAACCACATAAAGCGGGGGCCTTACCCAGAATTGCACCACCATGGTGTTTCAGAGCCCAAAAGGCAACACAGCAACCCCTTTGTCCTGGTCCTTTGAGTCAAAATGGCCAGTGTTAACGTCTACCCTAAAAAGGCAAGAAAAGACCCTGCTTTTACATTAAGTTGGCTTCAGCTCCTAGAATGTTGTGTTTGGTGTAGTTTTGGTTGTTGTCCAGCGGTGTTGGACAACCAGGTGTCCTGTTTGGTTAACTAGGACGTGGCAGGCAGAGCTTGTGTATTGATCAGGGGAGCCGATAACAAACATGGGCGCTGACACGTCTCCAAAAGAGGCTGCTCAGGTTCCCCCGGCGACAGGAAAGGCCTCGATTTTCAAAACAGAGATGTGTTGAGATAGCAGATTATGGGAGCAGTAAGGAAATAGGGTGATTTAATAGCTCTCTGCCTGACAGGAGATGGACTTGATGATCCCAGGGGTCTCTTCCAACCTAAATGATTCTATGAGATCTCTCTGCATCATAGAATCCTAGAATCCTTCAGGTTGGAAGAGACCCTTGGGATGATGGAGTCCAACCGTCAGCCCCACTCTACAAAGGTCTCCCCTACACCAGATCCCCCAACACCACAGCTCAAGCACTCTGAAACACAGTCAGGGATGGGGACTCCACCCCCTCCCTGGGCAGCCCAGTCCAGGCTCTGACCACTCTTGCTGGGAAGAATTCTTGCCTCATGGCCAGCCTAACCCTACCCTGCTGCAGCTTGAACCCATTCCCTCCCCTTCTATTGTTAATTGCCTGTGAGAAGAGACCAGCACCAACCTCTCTGCAATGCCCTTTCAAGCAGTTGTAGAGAGGGATGAGGTCTCCCCTCAGCCTCTTCTTCCTCAAACTCAACACTCGCAGCTCTCTCAATGGTTCCTCATAAGATTTCTTCTCCAGGCCCTTCCCCAGCTCCGTGTCCCTCCTCTGCACTCGCTCCAGCCCCTCCAGATCTCTCTTGTGCTGAGGTGCCCAGAACTGGACACAATACTCGAGGGGTGGCCTCACCAGTGCTGAGCACAGGGGGACAATCACCTCCTTATTGCTGCTTGTCCTCCTCTGTCTCTCCTTCCACAGGTCTCTTCTGCGACAATGCAGCCTTTCACTCAACTCACTTAATTGATGGGATTGGCAAAAAGCCAAATGACTTAAACCTGGGGGAGCCTGGGGCAGTGTGGGGCTATTCGGGGTTTGGGGGTTTCTGGGGGGGAGGTAGAGGATTAAACCGTATCTTGACGTGGTCAGAGAGCTACTGAGGCTGGCACAAAGCAAGGTGGACTGCACCTTCTTCTTTGGGAACAGGCACCTTCACCTCAATTAAGCTGTATTTTTAAAGGAAGATTAAATTTAAGCTGCTCTAGCTCTGAATAATTCCAAATAAGTAGTTTTGGTGTGGTTTTACTAACCTGCTTCAAAGTCTTAGCTCAGACTGGCTTTTGTGAGGTCCTCTGTAGCCAGCCCTCAGTGTGTGCAAACTGCCTGCAAAGTTAATACAAATTTGTGTAGTTTTTTTAACACGTAGAGGTGTTAAAAAAAACCCCAACAAACAAACAAACCACAACAAACCAAAAAAGCAAAAGCAAAAAAAAACACCCCCAAAAAACCAGAGAAGACCCCTGTGGGGTATCTAGTCTAATTTTTTTTCTCAAGGCAAGTCTGACTTCAGAACTGGCTTGGATTTTGGAGATGCCCAGCCTGAGGAGAAGGATTACACAGTGTTTCAGTCAGTGCTTGGTTGATTCCATGCTGGAAAAATCACATAGAGGCAGGGAAATGGTCAATGGGTAAAAAGTGTCAAGAAGGACCTTTTTTTTTCTGTTGTAAATGCTCTGATTTCGGAGCAAGGAACCCATACATAGAGCTAGGCTATGGACAAAACAGGAGCAGTGTTTGTCTTGAAATACTGTCCAGTGGCTTGGTCCAGCTTTGTGACTTTCAGAAACGACGTGGTGCATAGAGCCATAAGATTCTTGACCTTTCTTGAAGCCATGATGGGTAATTTTAGGTTGATTAAAGAGCTTTGGGTTTGCTACAGGCAGTGGTCTTCTGGCCAGAGCTGTTGCCATGGTGGGTGTTAGCATATAGCATACTCATGAAGAGCAGTGGTTAGTGGGGCCAGTTTAAGTGAAGCTGGTGTTAGTCAGATGAGGTGCTCTCCTGAGGGGGCATCATGTGCTGCCAGAGCTCCTTTGGAGCCACCAAGGTTGGTTGGCCAGGCTCCTCCTGGAGGAAATGCCACCTGAGGCCCAGCACTGCCCAGACACTATGGAGGAGCTATGGATGCTGTAGACCTCACCATTTGTCCTTCCCCTTATGTGGGGTTTGCTCAAAGTGCCTCACCAGCTCCATTGCCCCTCTCTGGACACACTCCAGCCCATCAATGTCTTTCATTTCGGGGGAGGGGGCTAAAACTGGACAAAGCACTCGAGGTGCATCTCTCCCCGGACCTCACAGGACCTGGATCCACCATGGGCCACCTTGAGCAGCAGAGAGGAGACATGTGTTGAGCTGAGAGCCTGGTGGCCCACAGGAAGCCCCCAGAGCAGGAGATGGCTGCCAGTAGGGTGCCAGTGTAACTGCCCAAGGTGTCCCCATAATTGTCACTTAAAAGCTGCACATAGGAGCCCCTCTGCTGTGAGGACAGGCAGAGAGATTTGAGGGGTTCAGCATGGAGAAAAGAAGGCTCTGGGGAGAACTTCCAGCCCCTTCCAGTCCCTTAAGGGGCTTCAGAAAAGCTGGGGAGGGACCCTTGGTCAGGGAGGGGAGCCCTAGGACAAGGGGGAAGGGTTTGACACTGAAAGAGGGGAGATGGAGCTGAGCTGTGGGGAAGAACTTCTTTGCTGTGAGGGTGGTGAGAGCCTGGCCCAGGTTGCCCCAAGAAGCTGTGGCTGCCCCATCCCTGGATGGGTTCAAGGCCAGGTTGGAGGGGGCTTGGAGCCACCTGGTGTGGTGGGAGGTGTTCCTGCCCAGGGCAGGGGTGGCACTGGGGTGGCTTTCAGGTCCCTTCCCACCCAAACTGTTCTCTGATTCTATGATTGCAGCCATTAGTAGTGCAGCCACCAACACTGCCCTCAACCTGCCTCTCAAACACAGTTATGTGAGGAAGTGTAATTACACTGACAAGCAAAACTGATGGAATTTGGATGTGTGGAGACAAATTTGGAATACATTGGTGCCCTAGCTAGCTGCTCAGGACTGGAAAGCATTTTTCTTCAGCTGTTAAGACAAGTCGTAGAGATCCCGACGCAGCCGTGCATCTAAACCTGAACTGGTGCTTGGGCTCAACCCTTTTCAATGTTTTTGCAGTTCTGGAGCTGCACAGCTCTGCTGCCTGGGGTCTATACAGGAAAAAATTACCATATGTGCAACAAGTGACTCCTATGCGACCACCCGAGAGCGCATGACACAGGCTGAAGAGGAGTCGCGCAATCGAAGTACCAAGGTTATTAAACCTGGTGGACAGTACTTAGGTATGGATGTATTTCCTTTTATACTAGATGTCTGTAAGCTTTCAGTCTCGGTGATTAACCTTCCAGCATATTCTCAGGAAGGGGTGGTGTGTTCAGAGGTCTTGGGTGTAGGTAGGTAGCTCACCCTCACATTCCATTTCCAGGCTCCTGTTGCTGAATTCAGACTTTAGCCTTTCTTTTCTTTTTTCTTTTCTTTTTTTTTTTTTTTTGTTTTTCCCCTGAGAAAGCCTGCCAGTCCACCCTTGTTCCCATATTCCTTGACTGGTTGAAGTTTTGACTGTTGAGGTGAGGTTTCTTTACCACCCCATGCGCTTAAAATCTCTGGTTTAGTAGCAAAGGTTTTGGGTTTGTAACAGCGCTTTTGAGTACCTGAATACTGTGCTAAACCTGTAATTAACCTTAACCTGTAATCTGTAAAAATTAACATTGAGGAAGTCTAATATATAAATTTATAAGCTTAATATGAAGCACTTTGTATTCACACTTGCTAATGCTGATGAAGTTCTATTTATTTTATGTCTTGGTCACTAATAAGCGACTGTTTCCACAATACCATGGGGTTTGGTTTTGGAATGATTTTTTTTTTTTAAAGTTGAAGTAAGGTAATGTTGGCATCTTCCCATGGATTTCATCATTTTCCTCAAAACAAAAAGCATTTCAGTGTTGTCATTCGTTATTAAACTGTTCTGGGTACCCTTTCCCTGAGGAGCCTGTCCCTGGCTGCAGGTAGAGGCAAGGTGAGCATCTACCTTCTAGCCCTGAGGACAGCATGGTCCTGCCTGCAGCAGCCAACTGGACCTTGTCCATCCATCTTCACTGGGTTCTCCTGTGGCTGTGCCTTCTCCAGCATGGGCATCCCTGATGGTGATGCTGAAATGCTTTCTCTGCCACAACTTACTGCAGTACATCTTAAGCATCATCACAGCTTTTTGGAGATAGAAAATGACATGTGTGTGGCCTTGGCAGTAGAGGAGCTGGGGCACGGACATGGAGTTGGGTCTAATTCCCCCATATTGTCTAAACTGCTCTTCAGCAGCATAATGAGAGGAGACACTTTCATCTGCTTCCAAACTTCTCATTGGGGAAGTTGTGTTTAACACGTGAATGATCTGTGTGATTCCTTGTTTGTTGCCTAAATAGAATTTAAGTGGATATTTAAATATAAAAGGGGTCTGAGGAGTGGCAGTAGGACCATTATGGGTGGTTGGGGATACTCTTGTTCTCCAGGCTGACACTGACACAGCTCAGGTGGGAGAGGTCTAGCTGCTGGTAGGGCACGGAGGTGACTTTGCAGCACGCTTCATGCCTCTCTGCCTCTGACACAAGAGAGCAAGCTCCAGATTTTCTCCTCAAATCCCCCTCCTGTACCAGTCATGAGGTGTTGCCTTCAGGAAAAAAAACTGCCCAGGTGGTGCCACGTCCAGGGTCCTCTGTTGGGTTGCAGGCAACGTTGACTGCAACGATTTCTCTGCAGTGTTCTGCTAAATTGTTGTTTTTTATTTCCTGTCCCATGGCAAATGCCGTTTCAAAACACAGGGTAGAGAAGTTTGGGTCTTCTCCAGGAGAACTGGGGTGTGGGTTGGGTGGTGGTGTTTTTAAATTCTGCATGCATCACTTGCATTGTTCCTCCAGTTTAGAAACACCTCTTTTTTTTATATAGATTTTGATCCAAAATGCAGTGCAGGCCATTGTTTGGAACATGTTTTCGTCCCAAGAGCTGTTAAATTTTTGGGGTATTGTTTATGAACAAACTGGGCTCACTGTATAAAAGGGCAACATTTCAACCTAAAATGTCATGTAAATTGTGGTAACTCGGGTGAGCAACCTGCTGTGGTGGGAGGTGTCCCTGCCCAGGGCGGGGGGTGGAACTGAAGGATGATCTCGAAGGTCCCTTCCAACCCAAACCATTCCATGAAGTGATTAACACCAGGGGTTGGTGGTGTCTTCAGGCAGTGATGTAATTCACTGTGTAGAGGTGATCTCCCCAGGCATTAATGGGGCACTGGGTAGCTATATGGAGGGCCTTTGCATCACATGTTAGAGTACTCTTCTAAAATAAACAATGCCTGATCTTGGGTATTCAGTGCTTGAGCTTATTAGCTGGAAAAATAATAAAAGCACAATTTATGGTAAGTAATGGGTAAAATTGTCTTCCTACCGGCATCTCTTTTAAAATACTGAGTATTTCTTTGTTAATGCCCAGCTTGATACGTCCTTAGTGCCTGGTTGTTCTTACAGGTCTTGAAATGCTAACCTCATACAGTTTGTGATTTATTTGGCTTAGTAAATCCTTTAAAATCAACTTTCTTGTCTTCTCCCAACCTCCCATGTCAATCTTTTTTTTTTTTTTCTTTTTTTTGTCTTTTTTCTTTTTGGTCTCCCCTTTCCTTCCTTTAGGCAGAAGAGTACAGGTCAGAAAGGCACCACAAAACCTTCCAGATGCTGCTCCTGAGAGGAAGAGGTCGACACCCATAAACCCTGCCAAGATGCTGAGGAAGACCCCGGCGCCTAACGCTGTTTCTCAGCGTCCCTACAGGGACAGGGTGATTCACCTCCTGGCGCTGAAGAGCTACAAGAAACCGGAGCTACTTGCTCGCTTGCAGAAAGACGGCGTCAACCAAAAGGACAGGAACTGCCTTGGGACTATCCTTCAGCAGGTGAGATCACTGGGGGGGATGGGGCGGGGTGGGGGGGAGCTGTGCCAACGTTCTTGTTGTCCCACTTCCTGCTTATTCTTTTAATCATGACTCTGAGGTGTTGTTACTCCCGGCGTTAAATGAGAGAGGTACGTAATGCTCCTTCTTTAGGTGCCTCATAGAACCATTCAGGTTGGAAGAGACCCTTGGGATCATGGAGTTCAACCATCAGCCCTACTCTACAAGTTCTCCCCTACACCAGATCCCTCAACACCACATCCAATCTACTCTGAAACACAGTCAGGGATGGGGACTCCACCACCTCCCTGGGCAGCCCAGTCCACTGACTGACCACTCTCTCTCTTTGCCTCAGTCAGCTTTTACACAGGTGCCACAAACTGCCAGTAAATAAATATTTAAGAAAAATCAGGGGCAGGGGGAGGGGGGGCGGTGTTTTTTGTTTTACTACAGTGGCAGGGAATAATTGACCATTTCTAGCTTTGTTATTCCTGATGCCTTTTGGGTTTTTTCCTCCCCCTTCTCTTTCACTGGGGTGGCTTAACTGCTTAATTGAGAGAAACCAGCCAGGCGTTCTCTCAGTGGTGACAAATCATTTGTTGTGGCACTTAATATTCCCTGTGAGGAGTTTTTGAGAAGTTTGGTAATTGCGTAGGTCAGTGTTTCACGTGAACATCGTTGGTGGCCTGTAAATGGGCTTCCCTTAGGATCTGTTAGGCCTGAAGTCCAGGGAAGGGTGCTCCAGCTCCAGCACTTGTAAAGGAAAAGGGTCTGATTTTGAGGATAGTGTTTCTCCACTCTCACATCGATTGTGTCTTCATCTTACCTAAAGCTTTCTCTTATTCAGTAGCTTTCCCAGTGCTCCTTTGAGTTAAGTTCTGTGCTGGATATGACACTTCTTTATCATATCCATCAAAATTCTTGGTGAGCCTATAATGTTATAGGTCAAGCTTTTAAGCTGTGTGTTCAAGAGCATCACAATAATTTTCTATTAAAACAGTTCAGAAAGGGCTTCTTAATGTATCATAAGATGCAGTGATTGGACTCTTTACTTTCTAAATACACCCTGTGCCCATAGGCTGTGGCAGAATTATCCATGTGCTAATATGTAAAGGAGCAATATTTCCTATTTATCTAGGAAAAAAGTGTTTTGGGACCTTAAGTGAGTAAAATTCAACAGTGATACAGCTGAATTTTAGAAACCCCTTCCTTGAAAAGGTTAAGTGTGGCTGCTGTGTTTGCCCGGTGCCACCGGTGGGTTACAACACAAATACAAATTCATGCTTCAGGTTGGTTATAAAGTTCCAACAGCTCAGCTCCATGGCAGATAAAAGGTGCCAAAATTTCCTCCTGTCTCCCATGTAGGCTTGACACTGTGTTAAGGAGATTTTCGTAGCTTGAGCTGCCTGAGGGCACCGGTTTGGAGTGAGAAACGGCCTCATTGGCAGCACTGCACCTTGAAAAGCCTTTCCCTTGATTCTGAGCTTCGTGATGATGGGGTTTGTTTTGTTTTGTACCAATCTGAAATCAGCAGCCAGGCTACGATCTGGTGTGCACAGATTGGCTCGACCCAGAGTTAATTGGGTTTTTAACGAGGGAATTACTGTTTCTGGGTATCCCTTTTACCTTCAAAGTTTTTCAAGCTGTGGACAGACAGACACACACACAGGCACGAACATGAACTGGCAGTATTCTGGAGGAAAACAAAATACAGGCAGACCTGCAAGCAGTGGTGGTGATGGGTTGTTCAGCATTTTGTGCCAGGCGAGTTGACGGAGGCTGTTTTTCTCTGAGGTCTTCTCTGACCCATCACCGGGTGATGACGTCCAGACCAGCACTTTAGCTGTCAGTGGTCTCCAGGCTGTACTGGCTCATTTTAGCTTCTAAAATGTACTTTCCTATTTTCCTTAAGGAAGCTGTAAACCCATTTTCCTCGCCAGGGTGTGCAGCGAGGCGTGCACCCCACCTCCTCGTGACAAGAGTTTGATGTCACGAACCCCCCAGCCAGCAGAGCCTGGAGCGTGCCTGGGCCAGTCCTTAACCATTTTAGCACTGAGTCTTGTTTAAAAAATCAGTTTGTTAGATAGTAGTGCAGCTGCTTTCCACCCACCCACCCACCACGAGTTGGTAAGACATTGTTAGGGCTTAAAACTAGCAGAAAAGAGTCATAGAATCATAGAATCATTCAGGCTGGAAGAGACCCTTGGGATGATGGAGTCCAACCATCAGCCCCACTCTACAAAGGTCTCCCCTACACCAGATCCCCCAACACCACATCTCAACCACTCTGAAACACAGTCAGGGATGGGGACTCCACCCCCTCCCTGGGCAGCCCAGTCCAGGCTCTGACCACTCTTGCTGGGAAGAATTCTTGCCTCATGGCCAGCCTAACCCTACCCTGCTGCAGCTTGAAGCCATTCCCTCTCCTCCTGTGGCTAATTCTCTGTGAGAGGAGACCAGCACCAACCTCTCTACAGTGTCCTTTCAGGCAGTTGTAGAGAGGGATGAGGTCTCCCCTCTTCCTCCTTCTTCCTCCAACTCAACAGTCCCAGCTCCCTCAATAATGGGGACAGATAAATCCTGGTACTCAAAGAAGTAAGTTTTGTGCCCCTTAGGTTATGGTGTACGACTGTTTGGGAGAAAGCTGTAGTTTCTTGGTGTCAAAAGAAGAGCAATTTTGTCTTGTCAAGAGGAATGAGGTGGTGGTGTGGTTGTTAGAGTGGGGGTGGAAAGCGTGCTTGGTCTGTGCCAAAGAGCAAACCTGAATTTGCACCTTGAGATAGCCTTCCTCCCTTCTTAAAAAAAAAAAGGGGGGGAAAATAATTAAAAAAAAAAAAAGAACAAACAGTAACAAAAAAAAACCCTACCCCATCACAATGACTAGGCCTCTCGACGTCTTTTGTGCAGGGAAGATTTAAAGCTCTGGCACAAGGCGCCTCGGTTCTCACTGCTGTGGGAAAGGCAAGGAGCCAGGTACGTGGTGCAGAGAGAGGCTGTCACGCAGTTGTGTGACACGCATGCTTGCAGCAGCCTGGGATTTCCTCAACACGCCACTCTCTGCCTCCCAAATTGAACACACGTTGGGGTTTTTGTTTTTTAAAAAAAAAAAAACGGTGCTCGGTACAGGAGAGCTGCTTTCCCCTTCACACCTGAAAAAAAAAAACCCCAACCCCAGCCAAACCCCAGCCTGGACGAGTGGTGTGTGGTTTCGTTTGCAGCCGTGATTTAGCTTTGCAGTACCAGTCTTATTCCTGTAGTTTGCATTTAGGTGTAATGAACATTTATTTTCTTAAATGTCTGCCTGTAGGTAGCCAACCTGAGTCCAAAGGACAATACTTACACTCTGAAGGATTTTGTATTTAAAGAAATTCAGAAAGATTGGCCTGGATACAGTGAAATAGATAAACAGTCATTGGAGTTAATACTTTCTAGGTAAGTTCAGTCTCTAGGGGAAGGACAATAGCTGTTTAAAAAAAATCCTTTTTCTGGGAAATGAATGTCTGTCTTCCCTATAATGAAAGAACTATGGCACACACCTTTCTGCCTTGTAACCTGAAGTGTTTGGTCATCCTTTCAGAAAATTAAAGACATTTCAGAATGCCACCAGCACCAGCCATTTGGAACCTCCTGCAACTTCTTCTAAAGCAGACGCTCCATCAACGTCTCAGGTACGCTGTGTTTGGGTTTGTTTAATGCTGCTTAGGATTTATCATGTTTTATATTGGTGTAAAAGCTGTGATGTGAAGCACTCTGTGTCTTTCAGACAGGAAAAACTGAAGCATTTGTTTCTCTTGGGTTTATTGCATTATTTTTTTCTTTTAAGGATGGTTGCATTGTCAAGGCTGCAGAAAACCTTATAGTCCTGTGGCTTCAGGGCTGCCCTATGTAGTGGTCTGTGTTTTGGAAGGCTTATTAAAACAGTCAGAAGAATAAAGAATTCCTGTCTGTTCGGTGTTTTGTAAATAACACCTAGAGTCCTGGCAGAGACCACCCTTGTGGTGCTCGAGCAGCCTCAACCAGGGCTGACCCTCGTGGTCTGCAACGTGGTGGTGACCCATCACTGCCACACAGACCTGGGCTTTCTGGTTAAACCCCTAAGGCTGCTCTGTGTTGCCATGTAACTCGTTTACCTTGGGGTGCAGGAAGGTCTTCTCCAGACAAGATAAGCGCATGTTTTTGTTACGCAGAGCCTTGTCTGTGCTCATGGTTCTTTGTGATAGGGCAGCTACAGCAGGAGTTATCAGTACTGGTGATACATACAGTATGAACTTACATCTTCCTGCTACTGATTAGGTATAAAGCTTAGGAAAATCTCCATTAAGGACAAACTGCTGTAGTGATCCACTTGGAGGGATACCTTGTCCTTTTTTTATGTTTGTTTTTTTGTTTTATTTTCCCCTCTGTTGTGGTTTCAGCCAAAATTAACAAAAACAGACTGAGAGGTGGCCCTTCTTCCCCCCTCAGAAGAAGGGAGAGGAAGAGGATTAGGAGATTTACTAGTTTAGAATGAACTAAACTACTTTAATGAAGTATTAATACTGAAATTAAAACAAAAGGAAGAAAATAATGAAATAGATACAGTCTATACTAAACCGTATCAAGCTCCCAGGATGAGGATCACGTCCCCAGCAGCATCAGGAAAAGTCCCAGCCTGGACTGGGTGACGAACAGGAGCTGGGTTCCAGCTCTGGAGTCAGTAGTGCTGGGATGGGGGTCAAAGGCAGACGGACAGACAGGGTCCTCCATGGAAGGAAGAGGGTTGACCCTTTGATCCCTCAGCTTTTACACTGAGCACGATGGGGATGGGATGGAATCCCCCCGTGGGTCAGTTTGGGGTCCCCTGTCCTGTCCCCTCCTCCCCACAGGGGTGACCCCTGGAGGCTTTTCCGCTTCCCACCCTCCAAGGGGGCATACCCCACCATTCCCTGCCCTTGGCTGTTCCAGCCATGAGTACAAGCCAGGGCCTCTCTGCACCACCCCTGGGGTGACCAGGGCTGAGCACCCTAAGAGGGGACAGTTTCTGACCAACCTGCTGGTCATTCCAGAGTTTGGTCACTTAGAAGAGGCACAGATAAAAAAACAAAGTTGTAAAATAGAACATCAGTTCCTTTTGCCTCAGACCAGGACAACCCCATAGGTGTCATTTAAAGACCTATAGGGATAAAATTAAGTCTAAGGGTAGCCCAGGTGTGAAAAGGCAGGTTGGAGTCTGCCCTCCTCACCCACACAAGGGGACCACGCACACCTTTCCAGAGGCAGCTTGGAAAACTCTGCCCAAAGGGCGTCACTTTGAGGAGTAGTTTGGTAATTTCTGTGACTAAAATTGCCTCTCAGTAAATGCAGTCGTGCTCTGAAGAGCTTGTGGGTGTTGCAGCTGCAAGCTGGGAAGCAGGGAGAGCCTTTGTCACCAGAGATAGTGGCAGTAAAACAGCGGAGGGAGGGCGTGGGTCTATGGTTTTTCCTCATTTTCTTCCAGGACAAGGGTGAAATCACAGAATATACGGTCCCTGGGTGCTGCCCCTGAGCACACACAGTCTGGGTGTCTTTCACCAGGGAGGTGCAGAGACACACCTGGGACTCCTGGTCCGGGCTGGACACCAGCCTGAGCAGGGGACGTTCCCTGGAGGAGGGGATGCCAACCAGCCTTTCAGCTGGAACCGCAGCAAAAACAGGGTCTTTTTTAATTTAGTCTCATCGTTTTTGCCCTTTTTGCACTCTGAGAAGCAGACTGGGGTGGGCTTCCCAGGGCGGCTGCAGGAAAACGTGCGACTGCGTGACAGAAAAAGCTGGTTTTTAACCCGGTATGTCCGAACTGAGATCGGTACCTAAACCAGCACCAACCTGCCCTCCCCGTTTCCATTTTTTCCCCCAAGCCTTTGATGGAGCTGCTGCAGAGACCACATTTCTCCTGAGAGCCTTTTAGCCGCAGATTTGAAGAACAAACTTGCTAAATCATAAGATCATCATGGTTGGACTTGATGATCCCAGGGGTCTCTTCCAACCTAAATGGTTCTATGATTCTAAGATCAGAATCTAAGAATGAAGTAAACCGTGTGTTTACCTGCAGCACTCCCTTGTTTGACAGCTGTTTTGAGTTAAGAAAGACGCATTTGCAACCATTGCCTGTTCAGAAATGATCCTTTTTCCAGAATGGGAGCAAAGCTTAATTCTGATTATTTTCAAATATTTTTTATTAAGTCAATTTTATATCTTCAAAGAATCAGAGAGTGGTTCAGGTTGGAAGGGACCTTAAAGATCATTGACTTCCAACCCCCAGCCCTGGGCCGGGACAGCTCCCACCAGAGCAAGTTGCTCCAAGCTCCCTCCAACCTGGCCTTGAACCCCTCCAGGGATGGGGCAGCCACAGCTTCTCTGGGCAATCTGGGCCAGGCTCTCACCACCCTCACCCCAAAGAGTTTCTTTCCAGTATCTGATCTGAATCTCCCCTCTTTCAGTTTAAAACCATTACCCCTCATCCTATCGCTACCGTTATGTTTTAATCATTATATTTATTTACTGTCAATAGTAACCATTGGTTATGTTTTCATCTTTTTTTTTTCATTGCAGAAGCGGCCTTTTACTTCCAATTTCACTGATCCCCTGCAGAGCAAAAAGCAGAGGATATCCCACCTGACCACTCGACTCCCGTTCTCCTTCGGTGGCCGCTTGCCAGCCCCCAGGGAGAAAGCCGCCGCCACCCATCCACCGCCGGCCCCGGCTACCCCTACTCCCAGTACTCTGCTGATGCCTCCCCCTTTCCCTTCTGCTACCAACCCCCCTCAAACAGCCACCTCCGGCTCTCCCAGCACCCCTGAGGGCCCGGGGACACAGGACCTGCCAGTCTCCAGCTTCAGCCAAAAGAGCAGTACCGTCTGCGAAGACCAGCGACAAACCAATACCTCTCAGACTACTTTGGGGACCCCGGAGCCCGCCACGGTATCGGGGGAGACTCCCAAATCCCCAGGCAAGAAGCACCCGCTGTGGCTCCTAAAGCTCAAGAAGGTGAAAGAGCAGGAAAAGAAGGGTGAGAAGTCGACACAGGGCACCATGAGCGCGAGCAAGGAGGGGAAGGACCTTAAGAAAGAAGAGTCTGACGAACCGAAGGAGTCACCCAGTTCCAGTTCAAGTGAAGGTATGGCTGTGATGGCTTTCCCCAGTGCTGCCTTGGCCACCCTGGTGGGTAACCCTGCCACCCCTTTTTGGCACCAGTAAAACCAGAAACCTGAAGGGTCTATTTTTTTTTTTCACTTGCTATGTGTTAGATACAGAATTATAGAATCATAGAATTGTCCAAGTTGGAAGAAACCCTTGAGATCCTTGAGTCCACCCATCAATGCAGCACTGACTGGTTTCTGACCAACAGTCATCCTTTTAGGATTTCTTTCTTCCAGTGGTTGCTGCACCACGGAGCAAGTGAGAATTCTTGCAAGTGAACCTGATTTTGGCTAAGGTTACAGCTGAGCAAGTCCAGCTCCTGGTTCTGGGGTGGATTTTTTGTTTGCTTGGTGGGTTATTTTGTTTTGGTTTTTAACTAACACTTACAAGGTGCTGCAATGATCAGATTGAAGACAGGCAGGAAAAAATCCACCAGAAGTAATACTTTCTTTGTGAAATCCTTCTGTGGTCCGATTTCAGAGGCTGGACTGGCAAACGGGAGGCCGGGTTGGGCCCTTTCCCACCGAACCCTGTCGATCAGGGTGGTGGTTTCACTGGCGTGGGCTTGGGGTGGCTTTGACAATAGTCCTGCTCGAGTTCAGAAGCACGTGAGCTCCAGAAGCCCGTGACAGAACTCGGGGAAGGAACAACCTGTGCTGCGTTTTAAGTTGGTGCTCAGCACCGCAGCCTTGGAGCGGGCCGAGCCCTGCCAGCACACACACCTGGATTCCTGCAAATGAAGTGCTCTCAGCAAAACCTCTCCCCTGTAGCACCCGGGGTGGCTGTGTGAGTGCCACTGCCTGAGGTTTTTCCTGAGATTTCATCCCCACTTTCCCACTCCTCCAACGCCAGGGGATAACTTCAATAGTGAAGGCAAAGCAACCGGGTAGAGCATCCCACGGTGGCTCTTGTCTCTCCCCGTGATTCGAAGCTGGGATGGGGCTGTCGCAGAAACGCTGTGTTGGAACGGTGGCAGACTAAGATGATAACAAATAGAAAGGGTTGCATGTTTTTTTAAGGTTGCCACAAAGCCCTGAACCAAGATACTGAGCATTCCTTCCTGGTCCAGCTAACTTTGCCTCACGGCAGCTTTTTTTTCAAACTTATCAAAAGGAGAGGGGGCCCCTGAAAGACTCCTTGAAAAAGAGGGATTAGAGATTAAGTGTCCTGTGCTTTCATAGCGCCATTTAAAAGAGCAAAAGAGCAATTTAACAAGTGCAAATAACTTTCAAGCCCAGTATTTGCCACGTTAAGGAGCAGCCAGTCTTTGTTGCAGGTCATTGGAGCCTGAATGCCAGGAACCGCTGTACAATGCTGCTGGCTCTCCTGCTTGGAAGCTTGGAAGAGCACTGATATTAAATCTTAACTTGGGACAGCAGTAACTGGCAGGGGAGGAGGGAGAAACGCATGGGGGGGAAAGAACTTGAGCTTTTTTACTCTGTTTCTCACTGGAATGGCGTTGTTGCTGTTGGGCATATATATATCAAGATATACATATATATATATGCATATGTATGTATACCTATACATATATATATATATCAAGATATCACAGAATCCCAGAATCTCAGGGATTGGAAGGGACCTTGAAAGCTCCTCCAGTCCAATCCCCTGCCGTAGCAGGAACACCCAGAGCAGGTCACGCAGGAACACCTCCAGGCAGGTTTGGGATGTCTCCAAAGAAGGAGACTCCACCACCTCCCTGGGCAGCCCCTGCCAGGGTTCCCTCACCCTCACCCTGAAGAAGTTGTTCCTCATATTTAAGTGGAACCTCCTCTGTTCCAGCTTGCACCCGTTGCCCCTTGTTCTATCATTGGGTGTCACTGAGAAGAGCCTGGCTCCATCCTCCTGACACTCACCCTTTCCAGATTTATCAACATTCATGGGGTCCCCCCTCAGTCTCCTCTTCTCCAAGCTCAAGAGACCCAGCTCCCTCAGCCTTTCCTCCTCTGGGAGATGCTCCACTCCCTCCATCATCTTGGTAGCCCTGCCCTGGACTCTCTCCAGCAGTTCCCTGTCCTTCTGGAACTGAGGGGGCCCAGCCCACCATATTCCAGATGGGGTCTCACCAGATATGTACATCCATATGAAGATATGGATATATACAGAGAGATATCTATAGATCTCAAGCTATTTTCATTGTGCAGCCTCATCTGCGCAAGGAAAATAGAGCAGATCCCTCGTTTTCATTTCATTCTTCTGGAAGAGCATGATAAAAAAGGAATGTGAATGTGCAAATTTTTTATTTTTTTGTTGAGGTGAGACAGTGGAGGAGGAAAGGTGAATGCTAAAATGCTGAATTCCTCAATTTGAACATCTTTCTTGTGTTTTTTAACCGCTTAGTGCATGTGAGGTGCCAAGGCGGGGAGGGAAGGGAGCAGAGTGTGGAGTCCATCATTACAAACAGAGGGAGGGAGACCCCCACCTCGTGTCTCTAAATGGGAAGAAGCTGACCCCGGGGCTAATTCTGCCCAGGTCCACAACCTGGAGAATAAACCAGCCGTGCCCTCTGCTTAAAGCCCGGGCGCTGCCTGCAGAGGAGGAGGAGGAGGTGTGAGCCCAGTTACTAACTCACAGAGCTTGTTCCAAGTCACTTACTGTCAGGATAAAACTCCTAAGGGATGCCTTCTTACCCGGCCCCTCGGGTCAGTGTTGTTTGGCTGTGTTAAAAAACCTGTTTATTGCAAGTGTCTAAATTCTGCTTTTCCGTAGGAGATAAAGAGAGTGGCGCTGCCTCCGAGGAGTCTGAAGCATCATCCAGTGAACAGCCAGACTACTTACAGTGAGTAAAGCAACCATTAAGTCTCTTGCCACTCGTTGAAGCAGTTGAAAAGTCATTTTAGAGTGATGGTAAGCTCCTCTAGGTCACCCCGCTGCCCTGTTCGAGTATCTGCAAGTTTTAAACTCTGGGGTTGTCCCATAGATTTGCAGGGAAAAGAAAGTGTTAAAAAGAAATTTTAATATACTTTAGAAGCAGACTCATATCATCCACAAGAATTGTAGGATGGTCCAGGCTGGAAGGGACCTCTAGGGTCATCTAGTCCCACCTCCTCGCTGTCAGCAGGGACACCCCCAACTAGACCAGGTTGCCCAGGGCCTCCTCCAGCCTCCCCTTGAAGATCTCCAGGGAATGGGCCTCAACCACCTCCCTGGGCAACCTGTCCCAGTGCCCCACCACCCTCAGAGGAAAGAACCTATCCCTAATGTCCAATCTCAATCTGTTCTTGACGCTTGACACACCACGACAACACATTGTTCTAGAAAACTTGGCACGTCTCAGTTTCATTCTTCCTGAAGAACACGGTAAAAAGGGAATATGAATGTGCACCTTTTTTTTTTTTTTAAGAGGAAAGCTGAATGCTACAATACTGAATACATAAATTTGAACTTTTTCCCACTGTTTTTTAACTGCTTAGTGCATCTGAGCTGGGAAGGTGGGGAGCAGAGCTTAGACTCCAGCATTACAAAGCCCATCTATCAGCCAACTGGAGTTAACCATCCAGGTTACTTCTGAAGCTTTGATGTAAAATGTGGCTTTGATGTAGCTTTGACTAACTTCGAAGCTACAGCAAAACATCCAATTTCACCACAGAATTGCAGACCAGAGACCTCACCTCAGGCTTTGGATTTTAGCTGCTTCGTTTCGGCTGCAAAACAAGGTGAAAATGCCTTGAGCTTGCCTGTGAAGTGTTACATCTCTGGGATACCTGGTGTATGGCAGACTCTAAAATTGCAGAAGGGGTTCCCACCAAGTTCAATGGTAGCTCCTCGGCGGGTTGTCACACCCCATATTGACATTCCCAGAAGTTAAAAAATAACCAGCTATATAAAAAAGTTTTTCATCCATGACAAGTATTTGAGAACCTGCTTTAAAGTGAAATAGCACTGTGGGCAGAACCTTCTTTCGGTCATTTAGTCATTTAATATTCCGTTTTGGAATATTAACACTTTTCTGCCGGGAGGATTTTTCGTTACCTCTCCTTAAGGCAGAGAAACAGCTTCTGCAAAATGAACCTGGCCAAAATAAAAAGCCTTGATGCCAGATTTCTTGAAGGTTGGTCTGGTTCCAGCGGGGGTTCAAAAACCTGCGGTGAAGGATTCCCTGTGAGGGGAGCAATCTCTGGAACAATCTGGCAGATAATCTGCTGGCCGTGGTGTCCTGGATAAAGAAGTGGGTCGAGCTGTTTCAGGCATCTGCCTGATGGTTGGAGAGAGAGCAGAACCAGAGCAATTTGGTCCAGTTCAAAGCACTTTGGTGGTTTTTTGCCAGCTTCCCTTCCTGTCTCTGAGCGCTGCATAATTCATGAGTGTAATCCCAGCTTTAGCATGATGACACTTTCCATCTTAATGTAAAGATGAGAGTAAAGGAGCTCAGGCTTTCTAAGCAAAGTGGAGGCAAAAGCAGTAAAAACAGCACAGATTCATGGTTTTGTTCCACTTCTACTCTGATTTCTTCCCTCTCCCCACACACACTCATTGTGAGTGCTTTTCTGGGCTCTTTCCCATGGGATGTGAATGGCTGCAGAGGTGCTTCCCAAAATGTTCAATGCTCTCAATGGGGTGCATCTGGCCTGGGACCCATCACTGACAGCAGTCATTGCCTGTGTAGGTGCAGACCTTCAGATTTTTAATTTTTAGCTGCTTGTTAAGAGGAATCCAAGGGCCATTTGAAGGATTCGTCCCCAGGTGGTGGTGCCAGTGTCACCCAAAGAGAACCGGGTCTTTAGGCTGGGAGGACCAGAAGTGCTGGGGGAGGCGGGTGGTCTCCCTTACTCCCATTGACACTTTGTCTTGGATTTGCATAATGAGCTCATTAAATCCACTCATGCTGATTTGAGGGCAACGAGGATGAAGAGTTTGGATTGCATCAGTGGCTTTAAGCATTTATGGGGCTTTGCCCTCCTTAGGAGGTGATGGGAGTTTGCCTATGACACCAGGCTGTGTGGTGCAGTCAACACGCTGGAGGGAAGGGATTGCATCCAGAGGGACCTGGACAGGCTGGAGAGGTGGGATAGTGCAAACCTCATCGAGTTCAGCCAAGCCAAGTGCAGGGTCCTGCACCTGGGACATGGCAATCCCAAGCACAAATCTAGGTTGGGTGGAGAAGGGCTGGAGAGCAGCCCTGAGGAGAAGGACTTGGGAGTGATGGTGGAGGAGAAGCTCACCATGAGCCGGCAGTGAGCCCTGGCAGCCCAGAAAGCCAACCCCAGCCTGGGCTGCATCAAGAGAAGCGTGGCCAGCAGGTCATGGGAGGGGATTCTACCCCTCTGCTCTGCTCTTGTGAGACCCCACCTGGAGCTCTGTGTCCAGCTCTGGAGTCCTCAACACAGAAAGGACATGGACCTGTTGGGACAGGTCCAGCAAAGGGCCAGGAAGATGATTAGAGAACTGGGACACCTCTGCTGTGAGGACAGGCTGAGGGAGTTGGGCTTGTTCAGTCTGGAGAAGTCTCTGGGGAGACCTTAGAGCAGCCTTTCAGTACCTGAAAGGGCTACAAGAGAGCTGGGGGGGGGACTCTTTGTCAGGACAAGGGATAAGGGCTTTAAATGGAAGGAAGGGCTTAAAGGAAGAGGGGAGATTGAGATGAGATACCAGAAGGAACTTCTTTGCTGTGAGGGTGGTGAGAGCCTGGCCCAGGTTGCCCTGAGAAGCTGTGACTGTCCCATCCCTGGAGGGGTCCAAGGCCAGGTTGGAGGGGACTTGGAGCAACCTGGTCTGGTGGGAGGTGTCCCTGCCCAGGGCAGGGGGTGTTGGAACTGGATGATCTTTAAGGTCCTTTCCAACTCTAACCATTCTAGGATTCTCTGTCTGCAGTTCTTTTTTTGTGCTTTATTGCAAGTGTGCAGCAATGGAACTGGTGTTCACTAAAATAACCACACTTTCTCATTACGTTGGATAGGCACAAACGTAGCCAAAAATGTACCTAGATCCAACTTTGTAAGTGCAGTTCCTTCCCTTTGAAAATTAGTTTTCAAAAGTCAATATAATTAATTAATCTGTCCCTTCATAGAAAGAGATTATAAACCAGCAGCTTCTCTTCTCTCACTGATCCTTCTGTATTTGAACGATTCAGTCCTTGGGTATTTGAATCATTGATAATGTTTTCTAAGTATGCTACACTTTATTGTTTCTTTTTGTTTCTGGGGGGGGGGGGCGTAGCTCGTGAATAAAAACTCCAAAAGGAAAAATATTAACAAACAAGCGTCATAAAAATATGGTAGATTTCTCTAATTACCTGAGTTTCACATCCTCTTTGAGCGTGTGTGCTTACAGGTGACGTAGCTGATTGACTCCAAGCTTGGGTGTCTGTGCTTGGTATTCACCGAGTCCTTGGAGTAAAATTGCTTGGTTTCCCCCCAGAAAATACGTAGCTATCGTCTCACACGAGCAGCGCCAGAGCTACAAGGACGACTTCAACGCGGAGTACGACGAGTACAGGGCCTTGCACGCGCAGATAGACGCTGTCACCAGGAGGTTCACCCAGCTGGACGCACGACGGAAGCTTGTTGAACCAGGGACCAAGGAGTATGAGGTGAAAGATGATGAAACTGCAAAGGCCGTGTTTCATCTCTCTGTTATCTCATCCCAAAGTCCACGTTTTTTGGCTGGGGCTTTTCTGATGACCTCAGCATGCTGGCAAGGGGAAGGGGGTGCTGCGAAACACCCTACATNAGATCAGGAACAATTTTTACATGGAAAGGGTTATTAACCCTTGGGATGGGCTGCCCAGGGAAGGGGTTGAGGCACCATCCCTGGAGGGATTCAAAAGCCGGGTTGACACAGTGCTGAGTGATGGGTTTTATGAGAGTTAGGCTGCTGGTTGGACTAGATGGTCTTGAAGGTCTCTTCCAACCCAGAAAACTCTGTGATTTATTTTTATGACACAGATGAGAGAGAAAATTGGGAATGTGTGGAAACCAGCAGCCAAAATCCCATTTCCCATGATTTCATGCAGCTAAGTAAAATCTGCAGCCACAACTTAGTCCTCTCCCAGATGGCTCAGATTTTAGCAGAGAATAGTGTCAAAAACTTGATATCCAGGCTTTCCAGCCTGGGCTGCTCCCATTCAGATGTACAAATTCCACGTGCTCAGTATCAGAATTTTTTTAATCCCACGGGCACACGGGGGATTTTTTGGTTGGCTTTCATTTAGTTTTTGGGCCAGATTGCAGACGTGTTTGTGGTCAGCAGGGAGGAGGACTTGGAGATCCCTGGCACTGCTCAATCCGACTGAGGGGGAAAAAATGGCAGGATTTACATCAGCGCTCGCTCAGACCCTGCTGAGCTCAGATTTTTTGACACAAAACCCTGCAAAAAGGTGTTTGTCCCTCAAACTCCGATGGTTCGACCCCTCCAAGGGCCTTCCCTTCAAACACGTTCTCCTCCTGCTCCCCATTTCTGGGTTTAATCGCAGACCTGGGGTGATGGGGGGGGGCTGAGGGGGTGCTTACTTTTTGCAGGGCAGGAGAGGGGGGAGGCTGAGGGATAAGTAACTACTAGGGGCGAAGTACCCACGAGTACCCCGAGTGCTCTGTTTGGAGTGTTGATTATAAACCTGCCTTTTCTGGCAGGAGTGAAATGTTCCTCACGCTGTCTTCATGTGGTTTTGGTGTGGTTTTTTTTGTTTTTCTTTTTTTTCCTCTTTTACCCTTGCAGATCCTCCTTGAGGAAGTAGTAGAGGAGTATGACAGGGTACAGCAGGTACGTGTAACGGGGGGTCTGTGGGAGGCAGCCTCGGAGAGGCTGTTTTTCACCCAAATACCTGATATATTTAACTCATTCTGCAGAAGTGTTTTCCTGCCCTAATCTTGTTTTTTTTTTGTGTGTGTGTGTGTGTTGGTTTTGGGCCTTTTTTGTTTTTTGTTTTTTTTTCCCCCCTTATCTTTGCAGTCTAACCCAAACTACCGTGAGGACAAGTACAGATGCGAGTACCTCCACAGCAAGCTGTCTCACATCAAGAGGCTGATCGTGGAGTTCGACCAGCAGCAGGCAGAGTCGTCCCACTAGCCTTCTGCTTCGACCAGCACACGTGAATGGACCGAAGCTTATTTATTTTCAAAGTCAAAAGTTTAGTCCCCCTTAAGATTCTGAAAACCAGTATCAAACTTTTGCATTTACAGAAGTTTCAGTATTAGCCGACCTTAACTACTTTTGTTATCGTTGATGTTGCTTTGTATGCGTATTTGAAGCTGCTTTTTTTCTGGTCCCTTTTTTTTCTTCAAGACTTATGTTTGTCCATTGAAATAATTTTATCAGTGGGTGCTGGGGACCCAGTACCTCTGCCATGAAGTTATGCACATGTGAAGATGATATTGTAGCAAATTCAAACGTTTGGGGATAAGCCTAAGTCTGTTTTCTGACCTTTCTTGTTAATGCAAACTCTTTGCCTTAAATGGTAGGAGATTTAGAAATTTGCACA
>VZTM01005277.1:190928-227368 GCA_013400555.1 Jacana jacana | reverse complement strand
CCCATTCTATGATTCTATGATTTAGGTGATCTGGAGGTTGTGTGCATTGTATTTACATGTGTTCCTTCGGATCGTGAGTTTGTTGTTTATGTCACTCCGACACTCTTCTAAGGCTATGAAGTGCTATTTATGTGCTCATCAAAGGGTTAGTGCAGTTGACATTGTGAAAGGAAATGGGCACTTGTCAATATTATTACATCATAGAATTTTCAATATCCTTGAAAATTGAAGCTTTTGTTCTGTTGTGGTTGGTTTTGCCATGGCCTAGTGCTGTACGTCTAGTTTTAACCCAACCACCTACAGTCTTCTTTCAAGACTGCTTTGAAGACTTATATTCAGGGCCTTTTTTTTTTTTTTCATAAAGCATTAAAACATACTGAAATTACTGTGTGTGTGGAGAGGGGACAGAAGCACACAGAGGAAAATCTCCATTAAGCTTTTTGTCTCCAAAAGCAGAAGAGCTGACAACGCTCGTGTTGAGTTTACAGCTATCTCTGGGATTTCTCTCGTCAAAGCGTTAGAGTACCTAAAAATACTGAATGACCTTATTTACTAGAATTTTTGGCATAATTTATCGTTTAAGAAAAGAATGAGAATAATTATTCTCATTATTTTTAGAGAATCATAGAATCATTTAGGTTGGAAGTTCTCCCCTACACCAGATCCCTCAACACCACATCTAATCTACTCTTAAACACAGTCAGGGATGGGGACTCCACCACCTCCCTGGGCAGCTGATTCCAATGACTGACCACTCTTTCTGTGAAAAACTTTTTCCTAATGTCCAGCCTAACCCTACCCTGCTGCAGCTTGCAGCCATTCCCTCTTGTTCCGTCGCTAATTGCCCGTGAGAAGAGACCAGCACCAACCTCTCTACAATGCCCTTTCAAGCAGTTGTAGAGAGGGATGAGGTCTCCCCTCAGCCTCCTCTTCCTCCAACTAAACAATCCCAACTCCCTCAATCGATCCTCATAAGCCTTATTCTCCAGGCCTCTCACCCTCTTCGTTGCTCTTATGTTTAACCAAATATGTTTTAAGTTGCCTATTATGGTGAGGGTGGAAAATTCTTATTTCTCTTGGCTGCATTTCACAACCATTAATTAGAACAGGGCTGCTTCTGGGAAGGGAAGGGGGTGTCAGGTCTCATAGGGCTCAGACACCATCCATTCTTACATTCATCTAAGTCTGGATAAGCTGCCTCCTTGTATTGCTGTTTCCCCTCTATTTGAGTCTTCCACTGGAAATCTTCTGAGATAAGATGGGGGGGGCGGGGGGCAAAGGATTTTCGATTTGAGATCAAATTGTGTGTAGCTCTTAAGGGCTGGTAGGACATTTGCTTTGAAAAGATTAACCTATTGTCAAAATCAGCAAAAATGCCAGCACCAACCCTGTTTCTCTCCCACCCCTAATGAATTTGAGTGTCTCGGGCCTTTGAGGTGTCACTGAGATCTGCGCCATATATTATTTATATATTACAAACTCTGATCCTTAGATTTAACCAATTGGACACCTTCTGCTGACAGAACCTGTCATCTTCACCCTGCCACAATCACTGAGTGATCAACAAAAATAACTCCCTCGTTGAAGACGAATCAAAGCCACTGAAGGGTGAACATCGCAATCACAGCCTTTCAGCCTGTGATGTGCGCGCCTGGCGACGAGTCTCCAAATCCCTGCTACTCGTCCTTCCTTTTGTAGCCGAGCTTCAAAGAGCAGGGCAGCCTGATCCTTGACTTTAAAGACACTTTAATAAGAAATCCTGTCCTTCCCTGCCTTCTCTGCCGTCGCGCATCACGCATAAATCACTGAAATTTCACACTTTGGGCTTATTTCTCTTTTTTTAAGAACCATTTAGCTTTTCTGACTGTTTTGATACAGATTGGCACCACGATTGTACTGAGGATTTGTTTCTCTAAATTTTCTATTACTTTGCTGCCACATCAGAGTGACCAGAACAAAAGAGAGGGGGAAGCAAACCTTATTTCAGTAACTAGTTCCCTTCTAGAGGACTCGTGGTTCCTCCTGTCTTTAATGTCAGCGCTGTCCCACCGTGACCTGATGCCGAGATGCATTTGGTCCTCCCTGACACGTGTTACGGAAAACACTGACCCGACCTTTAAAAATAAAACTATTAACATTTATAAATTTTATTTTACTGTTTCATGTTGAGAGAAATTGTTCCGGCTGGGCAGGAGGAGTCCTTCTCTAATGGCATGGCTTCACTCGTTTGTTTAACAACATGTTCAAAACACCTCCCTTTTCAGTCCTAAGCAGACTGTCCTCATCCCATCTGCCCTTTCACGTTTGTCTATACTTGCTGGTCTTGGCAGATTAGCTTTAATAAACTGCTTCTTGTGATATTCTCTACTTCCTGTGGGCGTCACATAACACAGAATTAAGCTTTCCCCACAGGCTGGGGGCAGAGTGGCTGGAGCTGCCTGGGAGAAAAGGACCTGGGTGGTGTTGGTTGACTGTCAGCTGAACACAAGCCAGCAGTGTGTCCAGGTGGCCAAGAAGGCCAACAGCATCCTGGCTTGTATCAGGAACTGCATGGTGAGTAGGACTAAGGAGGTGATTGTCTCCCTGTACTGGGCACTGGGGAGGCCCCATCTCCAGTGCTGTGTCCAGTTTTGGGCCCCTCACATCAGGAAAGACTTTGAGGGGCTGGAGTGGGTCCAGAGAAGGGCAACAGAGCTGGTGAGGTGTCTGGAGCATAAGTCTTGTGAAGAGCAGCTGAGGGAGCTGGGGTTGTTCAGTCTGGAGAAAAGGAGGCTGAGGAGACACCTTCTCACTCTACAACTCCCTGAAAGGAGCTTCTAGACAGGTGAGGTTGGTCTCTTCTCCCAAGGAACAGGCAATAGGACAAGAGGAGACAGCCTCAAGATGTGCCAGGAGAGGTTCAGATTGGATATCAGGATTTTTTTTTACACTGAAAAGGTTATGAAGCCTTGGAATGGGCTGCCCAGGGCAGTGGTTGAGGCACCATCCCTGGAGGTATTTAAAAGATGGGTAGACATAGTGCTTGGGAGACATGGTTTAATGATGGTTTGTTGTTTTTTATCAGTTAGGTTGCTAGTTGGACTCAGTGATCTGAAAGGTCCCTTCCAACCTAGACAATTCTATGATTCTAAACCATCTATAAGCTTTGGTTGATTTTGATGTATTTGGGAAGAAGGAGCATTTTTCTTGACCATTTCTATCCTTTGGTTTTCTGGAGTGGCCAAGTTGTGATGGAAGTACCTGGCAGGGCATTGTATAAGCTGATCCTGACCATCTGTGAGGGAGATAAATCATCTCAGGGATGTCCTGGTTATACTTTGGCTCTGAGCTGAAGTCCTCATCTGTAAGAGAATCACAGAGCAAGAAGCCAATCTGTAGAGGTTTTAGCTCACAGGCGGCAAACTTGAATTTTTGCTTCTTGCCAGTTCTGCTGAATTTAAGTAGGAAGCAAAACTAAGCCTGAACCAAGGAATGTGGTTGCTGTCTATAAATATATCACATGAATAAATGTGAAGGAGGGCAAATGGTCATTTGGCCAGTGTCAAATCCTTCCCCACAGGCCAGTGCTGGCTGAGGAATTAACAGATAGAACCTTTCATTTCCATCACTTGGTGAGACACAGTTCCTTGTCTTACTTGTCTTCCTTTTTTCCTTGCTNATGGCATGGCTTCACTCGTTTGTTTAACAACATGTTCAAAACACCTCCCTTTTCAGTCCTAAGCAGACTGTCCTCATCCCATCTGCCCTTTCACGTTTGTCTATACTTGCTGGTCTTGGCAGATTAGCTTTAATAAACTGCTTCTTGTGATATTCTCTACTTCCTGTGGGCGTCACCTAACACAGAATTAAGCTTTCCCCACAGGCTGGGGGCAGAGTGGCTGGAGCTGCCTGGGAGAAAAGGACCTGGGGGGTGTTGGTTGACTGTCAGCTGAACACAAGCCAGCAATATGTCCAGGTGGCCAAGAAGGCCAACAGCATCCTGGCTTGTATCAGGAACTGCATGGTGAGTAGGACTAAGGAGGTGATTGTCTCCCTGTACTGGGCACTGGGGAGGCCCCATCTCCAGTGCTGTGTCCAGTTTTGGGCCCCTCACATCAGGAAAGACTTTGAGGGGCTAGAGTGGATCCAGCTCAAGGGCCCACACATGATGTTGATTAGTTACTTTAATGACAAAAATGCGATCCTGTTCCTCCTGGGTCATAATGAGAGATGTCCTACTGAGGCCATATGTACCTTCAGCCCAACCCAGCTTTGGTGCCTCTGCTTTGCCTCTCTTCCCTGTGTCCCACCTGCTTCTGCTGGGCTTCCCCCACAACTAATCGTGTAACAATTGCAAAACGTTTTGAGATGGGAATGGTTGTGTCCCTGCCTGGTTTTCACCGTGTTTATGTTTCCTCCCAGCAGGAAGGGTTTTCCGAGCTCCTCTCCCAAGCGGCCGTGCAGTCGTTGCTTAATGCGCGTGCTGCAATAACGACTGAAATGAATTTCTTGGAAATGACACCAAAATAATTATTATAGCCCTCTTGGGCTGCCTTGTGGTAGAAGTGAGCTGAGGAAGCGGAGATATTAAAGAGTCGCTGTCCTTCTCCTCACATGTGAAATGTCATCATCAGCTCAGAGCCGTCTTTCTTGCTTTATTACGGCCATATTAAAATGAATGTTTTGCACATCTTCGTGGCGTGCCTGTTAACAGCGTTTCCTTGATTGAAGAAATGGCTCCAGTATGCGAATGCAACCCATTTCGATGAATAAATTTAGCACTTTAATGCTATTTATTTACTCCACACTGTAAAATGGAATAAGATAAATAATGGGTCCCCGAGGGGCGTGGGGTAAGTTGGTGATCATCCTCTCAGCAGGCAGATGAACACAGCTCGAGTAGAGAAATAATGATCAAAATTCACTGTGCTCCCTGGGATGCCATTTATATACCTGAATCTAATAAAGAAAGAATTACAATGCTTAACAACGTGCTTAGCACTGGGATCTGAATGTAATGAGACCAGCAGTAAGGAACCTACAGCCATAGGGGCTAAATCTGAAGGGTCACGTTGGAGGTGTCGATGGCGAGAGATGCAAGGGATCCAATGCCCCATCAGGGTGGGATTTGACAGCTGCAGGGATACCTGTGCTTTCTTCTTTACTGGTTAGCAAAATCCAGTTCCAGGGCAAGCTTTTTCCTCTATATATACTCTCCTTATAGGACTTGTTCTCTAGACCCCTCACCAGCTTGGTGGCTCTCCTCTGGACATGCTCCAGCACTTCAATGTCCTTCTTGTAGTGAAGGGCCCAGAACTGAACACAGTACTTGAGGTGAGGCCTCACCAGTGCCCAGTACAGAGGCACCATCACTTCCCTATACCCTATATTCAGTCAAGGGGAAATAATCAAGGAAGCCTACAGGAGAGCTGGAGAGCAACTCTTTGTCAGGGAGTGTAGTGACAGGACAAGGGGTGAAGGATTTAAATTGGAAGAGGGGAGGTTTAGGTTAGATAGTAGGAAGAAATTCTGTATTGCGAGGATGGTGAGGCACTGGAACAGGTTTCCCAGAGAAGCTTTGGCTGCCCCATCCCTGGAGGTGTTCAAGGCCAGGCTGAATGGGACTTTGAGCAACCTGGTCCGGTGGGAGGTGTCCCTGCCCAGGGTGGGGGATTGGAACTGGATGGTCTTTAAGGTCCTTTCCAATTTTAACCATTCTGTGATTCTGCGATTGCTGTTTTCAGGTGCATGCATTTGTTTTTCAGCAAAACATCAGCTTTTCCTGGAGAAATAGGGTCCTTCAAGTGAAAATGGAAACGTTTGGCAGAAAATTAATTCTAGAGAAAAATGGGAAAGATAAATTGTGACCACCTTTAGTCATCTAATGTAGCTGTGAGTGCACGGGCACGCACAGCCGGCAGATGTGCTGAAGGAGGAAGGGGGCTGGCTTCGACTTGGCCCTCTTCCAACCCGGGCCCACACGTGAAAAGCGAATATAATTTACATATCATTCAGACGGTTGGAATTCCCAGTTGTATGGGAGGATATGCGTCTTCTGTTCGGTTCCTTTTTCATTCTGGTAAAATAAATCCTCCTTTCCCGTGCGGGAGAATAAAGCTTTCTGTGTGCTTCGGTATGCAGGAGCTATTTCACATGAGCTATTCATGCAGAGTATGAAAGGCATCTTGCAGGAATAGCCTCAATTGGTTATTTTTAGGAGGGGGAGGATGGCATCAGCAAAACCACTAGAGAGATCTCTTCTGCCGCCGTATACACAGCTCTGAATAAAAGAAGCCAGTTGCTGCCTAATGAAAAGAGAAATTGGAAACCCCACACAGGCTGATTACAGTCACACAGATGCTTTTGCTGAGATTTCCACCTTCCTGGGCGAAATTTGTTCTCTTTTCTCTGCAGAAAACCTCTACTGCAAAAACTGTTTTAGGGGGAGGGGAATTGATGGTGGGAGGGAATCAACTGCTGGACCAAGTAAATTAGTTGAGGGACGTTGCTGGCTTCCCTAATGGCAGGTTTATAGACGCTGGATGTTTTGGGAGGTAGGGGAGTGAGCAAACTCTGATTGCTCCTTGGGAGCGAGGGTGATTTCTGCTTCTGCCATGTTCTCCTTTATGGAGTCACATAACTCTCTGCATCCCTGTTGTCTTCTGGGTAGGACAACGGGATGCAAAGAGTGTCAATCCAGTAAAGATACCTTGCTTCCCCCAAAAGTTAACTAACTTACACCCAAAGCCTGATCCTTGATCTGTTGAAGGAAATGCTCCTATTTCCAGCTCATCCATCTCCGAACTTGGCTTCAGAGGAAGTTTCTTAATATTTTCTATTTTCTTGGCTTGACAATCAGAAGGTTGAGGGAGGGAAGGAGGTTTTTGCCATCACAGAAGGGGCTGCAGGTCTGGAAACGGGAGTGAAAAATGGTGGGCCTGGATTGGCGGCAAGTGTGGGACCTGGTTGTAAATGGTCCATTCTTGGGTGTTTGAGAAGTCCTGGATGTGCAGGATCTTCCTTAGGATCTTCCAATGACACGTATACCATTGTGGGTAACAAAGAAGGTTCCTTGTGCTGAACCAATTCTGGTTTTATTTCTTTTTTTGGAGATAGGGTGAATCTTGTGTGGGGAAANGTATACCATTGTGGGTAACAAAGAAGCTTCCTTGTACTGAACCAATTCTGGTTTTATAATCCTTTTTTCCCCAGTCCTCTTCAATTGGTTCGTAGGTATTTCTTGTGGTATTCTGAAGTCTCTATTGTTTCTTCTTCTNCTTAGGTATTTCTTGTGGTATTCTGAAGTCTCTATCGTTTCTTCTTCTCTTCTACCTATCGAGAGCTGGAGAGGGACTCTTTGTCAGGAAGTGCAGTGGCAGGAAAAGGGTTAAGGGTTTAAATTGGAAGAAAGGAAATTAAATTGAATACCAGAAAGAAATTCTTTCCTGTGAGGGTGGTGAAGCACTGGAACAGGTTGCCCAGAGAAGGTGTGGCTGCCCCATCCTTGGAAGTGTTGAAGGCCAGGTTGGATGGGGCTTTGAGCAACCTGGTCTGAGTGGAGGTGTCCCTGCCCAGGGCAGGGGGGTTGGGACATGATGATCTTTAAGATCCTTTTCAACTCTAACAATTCTATGATTCTAATGCTTTAGCTGAGAAGTATTTGGTCTTGGAATTACGTCACCTTATACAAATTTTTTTAATACAAAAATATTAGAGGCTTTGAAGAGAGATTTGATATTTCTGTCTGTAGAACACATATCCTTAAAACTTTATGGTATTTGTTGAAAAATCATTCTCTTTTCCTGATCAATGAAGCATCTGAGCATTTTACATTTGTTACATGTGGTAAAACACGTACAGATTACCAAGCTTAATATTGTTTTACTCAAGATCAAAGGCTGTGAGCTCTGTCCAAGCCATGTGTTGAGGGTGAGGTGGTACGGCAGGTCCCTTTGTGCAGGGAAATCATGCAGATGTTCCATAAGTCACCCATTACTGGGTCTTCTGATGGCCTCATAAATCAAATATTTTCATGCTTTTTATCCCAGCGTTGAAGTTTAGATTTGAATCGTTCCAGGGTTGATGCCTTCTTAGGTAATATTGTTGTTGATAAAATGCCATGGGACCTGTGAGTGCTTTCCAGTTTTGAAATCGATCTCTTGAGTTCCTGCATACATCTTGCTTACACCTTCCCCCTGTGATGATTGATGTTAACTAAATAGGCTGCCATCTATAGAAAAATTGTTCCATGCTATTGATTTCATATAACTTTATTTTCAGAAATTTTTCACCTGGTTGGAGAAATTGTAATTTCAAAACCCATTTCTTTTGGCCTGATATAAAACTTTTCCCAACCTGTGGGCGTACTGGGGAGCTGGATCAAATCCTTCAATGCTTGGGGGTATGGATGAGCGTAGCTACCAGCGGCGGTTCCCAGTGTGCGTCAAAGGGATCTGATTTTAACTGCTCTTGCTTGGTGATGCCAGCCCTTGCTTCAGCATTGTTTTCTCCCACCTTTAATTTGTGCAATTCAACGTCAGTGTGATGAGAAGAGGGTGAATCTGGGATGATACAAACGTGCATCAACCCCATTAGTATGAGTCAAGAAGATGCTTTACCAAACACAAGGCATTTAAGCGGTGATACCGGGGGAGTGTAACTGCTTTGACTCATGCAGCTTTGAGGCTTAGTTTGCTTGTAGCTCTTTTCTTTCCCTTTTGGTTTGCTGTAATATTCCATGGAAGAGAGAAAACGGGGAGTTTTATTTGTTGAAGAGTACCCAACTCTTCCTTCCTGAATGAAGAGCTGAGCCTTGAAACCTGCTCTGTAGGTAAATGTAAGTGGTTCTGATGGATAAAGAAGGGGCTGAGATCAACATGAAGACTCTCCTGTGAAACATCCCCTGGCATCAGATTCCTCCTTCCTGATTTTGGAAATTTAACCATGACCTGCCTTTGCAGACTGCTCATAAAGAGAGATGATCTTGGCAGCAGAAGGGCTTTACCTGTCACTGCTCAGGCACGGTTTTTGAAACGGAGGGTTCTACAAAGAAGAACTCAAAATAGTCAGGATAATATATTCGGTGATGTTCAGGATCAGCAAGGGAATGTAGTCTTACTTTTCCAATACACTCAAAAACAGAAGGGGACTTTATGATCTTAAAGGTCTCTTCCAGCAACAGCAATTCTATGATTCTATGAACTGCAGGCCTGCACGCTCTGCTTGGAAGAAATTGCAGTTTTGGGCGCTGCAGGAAAATAGCTCTTTGGTTTTTTCCCTTCTTCTCACTGGTTTTTGTCGATAACAGTGCTGCTCTTAGCCTGGGAAATCAAGATCTTCCATCTATGCTTTTGCATCCCTAGATGGGAGCACTGCGTAACACACCAGAAACACAAGCAGAATTGTCTTTGGTGGCACTGTCCACGTGATGCTGAAGATCCCTCAACTCTGGTAATTAACCCAGGGCAGGTTCTTCCTAATTTAAAATGAGTTTTGATGTCCAGAGTTGCCTTTGGCTACTGCTTGAATGAATTAGGTTTTCAATATTGCCTCGTATTTACTAACTCACAGTAGAATGAACTTGGAGTCAGATCCTCATTTAGTTAAAATAAATGTACTTCCATGGTATGAAACGAATTTAAACCAGCGGACGATTTGGCCTGGGGGGCTATGAGAGGCTGTGTGTTGGATCAGGCTTTGAGTTGCATTATAATGAGTAAGAAACGTGTAATGTGGTTGAGTTCAGGAGAAGAGGTTTATATCAGGCTGGCTTTGTACATCATGCCATTCCTAATGCATAACAGAATGGAGAGGAATTAATATGCCATCAAATTAGAGGCTCGCGGGAGAAGAAGTAGTTGGTGCACATGCACGGTCCTTCATTTTCAGCGGGTAGATGCAGCTTATCCTTTAGGTATTTGGGCCTTGGGAAGAAAAAACATTCTAATGAAGACAAATAGATCAAGGGATGTTTTCAAAGTCGTTATTTCCACCAAAACCTTTCTGTCTCCTTGTTCATTTTCTGGACGCCGTGACCCTCGTGGACATCATCTGCTCTTTTCTGATTGTAAAGCCTTTCCCTCTTCATTCCTTTCCCTTGTGGATCTCATCTCTTCTGAGTTGTCCTTTCTTCCTTTGTGAGCCTTCCCTCTTCCTCCAGCTGCCTCATTCCACCTGACACGTTTTGTTAATTTTAGCAGAGAGATTAGAGGACTAAGATTCACAAGGGAACCGGTGCAAATTCTTCTGGGTCAGAAGGTTTGTTCCTGATGATCATGCTCTTTGATTGCTCAGTGCAGTGAGATAGATCGATATCAACTTTGTGGCTAAGCCCAAGTTTGAATTTGCTTGGGTTTAACGGGTCAAGCACTAATTTTGATGGAAATTGGGATTTGGAGGAAAGAAGAATTGATGGCTTTTCCCCCCAAAGTTTGTATCTCTTGTGTTTTTAATAGATGGTCTTTCTGGGCACAATGGGGTAAGAAAATCACTAGAATAGTCAAAATTTTGGCAGGGGAGCTCTGTCAGCACTGACTTGGCTCGTGATTCTTTCTAACTCTTCCAGTTAACTCTTCCAGTCCATTTGGGATCCATCCCCATGGCTGGGAGATGCCACTGGGTTGTTTCCACCATGTTGTTTTGTTGACTTTACTGCATTTCCCTCTATTGACACTCTCCTGTGGTCGTCCGTGTGTCTTTACTGCAGGTGTTTAAATGAGCATCCCTTGTTCTGGCAAAAAGGCCAACAATGTGCCTTTAGATCTTGAAGTTGAATTTCAAATTTTGGAACGAAACTTTTTGATCAGAGTTGAAAACAGCTCTGCTCTTCATCTGTAGTGGAATAAGCATCTCAAAACGTGTGTGCTTAGTATTTTAATGTAGAAAAAAGACATTACAGCTTAGGTCTTGGCTGTTCAAAGATAATCTACGCTGTGGGTATTTATGTGTCATTGCTAAACACCGGTTATTTGCAAAAACAATGAACCAAATCTTGTTTGCTTTGTCACTTTATTTCACGCAGCTTGAAAACATAAGGTTGTTTAACATCTCTGGGGGAGACATGGACAGTGGGATAGAGTGCATCCTCAGCAAGTTTGCCAACGACACCAAGCTTGGTGTTGCAGTCAACAAGCTGGAGGGAAAGGGATGCCATCCAGACGGACCTGGACAGGCTGGAGAGGTGGGCTAGTGCAAATCGTATTAAATTCAACTAGGCCAAGTGCAGGGTCCTGCACCTGGATGTGGCAGTTCCAAGCACAAATACAGGTTGGATGGAGAATGGCTGGAGTGCAGTCCTGAGGACAAGGACTTGGGAGTGATGGTGGATGACTTGGCAATGCACACTGGTGGCCCAGAAAGCCAACCGCATCCTGGGCGGCATCAAAAGAAGCGTGGCCAGCAGGTGGCAGGAGGTGATTCTACCCCTCTACCCAGCTCATATGAGACCCCACCTGGAGTCCCCCACACTGTGTCCATCTTTGGAGTCCTCAGCACATGAAGGACATGGACCTGTTGGAACGGGGCCAGTGGAGGGCCACAAAGATGATCAGTGGGATGGAGCCCCTCTGCTGTGAAGACAGGCTGAGAAAATTGGGGTTATTCAACCTGGAGAAGAGAAGGCTCCAGGGAGACCTTATAGCAGCCTTCCAGTATGTGAAGGGAACTACAGGAGAGCTGGAGAGGGACTCTTTGTCAGGGCGTGGAATGATAGGACCAAGGGGTAACGGCTTTAAATTGGAAGAGGGGAGATTTAGATGAGATACCAGAAAGAAATTCTTCGCTGTGAGGGTGGTGAGACACTGGAACAGGCTGCCCAGGGAAGCTGTGGCTGCCCCATCCCTGGAAGTGTTTAAGGCCAGGCTGGATGGAGCTTTGAGCACCCTGGTCTGATGGGGGGGTGTTCCTGCCCATGGCAGAGGAGTTGGAACTGGCTGATCTTTATGGTCCCTTCCAACTCTTACCATTCTATGATTCTGTGTTGCAGATGGTGGTTCAGGTGGTTGAGGACTCTTCCCTGGCGAAATATCCTTTATTTTGCCATAGTAAGAAATGTTTGTGGACAGTATGAACCGGGTGAAACCATTCACCCTGAATTCCCGCTTTCATGGCTTGGAATTCAATCTGCGAATCAAGTCACACGAGCGGATTTTCAGGGAAGTGCACCATTTAATAACAGGTCTCAACAAAGTAGGTTTTGCAAGGCACCTTCACGTGCCGAGGTCAACCTTCACAACAGAGTTTTGCAGAGAAACGGGGCTGTGTTTATCTCTCTGCCTCACTCGTTTCATGTTCCCGTGCTGGTGGCCTTAATCACGTCTTGCAGACTCCTGCAGCAGAGAGAGAGGGATTTGGAAAAGGGGAAGAAGAAAGGGTAGGCAACAGCAAAACAATCTCCCCCGTGTGTTTTACTCGGAGTCCCAGTGGATTAACGACAGTAGTTTGCATTAGCAATGACAGTACAGAGATGATTACTCTTCCCTGGAGACCGGCAGGGATAGAAACGGTGCTCCATTATGTGGCTCATTATTATTCTCCGTGCTAAGTGGCACGGTGACTGGGGAGCCAAAGGGCAGAGTTGAGCAGTGGTTTTTAAGCTAATAAAGTTGTACGAAGCGGGAGATGGGGTTGTTAAAACGAAAGCTTTGTTCCGAGGTGTCTGAAAGTACCTTTTATTTTTAACTCAGCTGAAAACACGTATTGGCTGCGATGGCTTTATGCAGTTCGATGGAAAAAAAATGTTTACTTTCCCTTCTATTATCTTTACTGAAATTTTATATAAAACCCACTCAAATTACATTTCACCACAGGATGTTTTTCCTCCCTGATTCAGATTTCTGGTCTGGTTGTCTCCCCTATATATAAGCCAAAGTGATAGAGAAATGGACAGTTTTGAGGATGGACTTCTTTAAGGAAGCTCATAATAATCCTGTTTCCTTAAACAAACCAGAGTGAACTTGTTCCCACCTCAACAGGATAATTCCTGAAGACTTGTATTTCCTTCCAGTTTAGTCTTTGCATGGAAAGCAGGTTTCATGGTCTTAATTTCATCGTTCCACCCCCCTATCATTGTACAATTGTGTTGCTTGATTATCCTCTTCATGCTTTATAAATGATTAGTAATTTCATTCACCTCAGGTGTTGCAAACCTTTACAGCTGCTAATAAATAGCATCTCACTGGTGTCTTCTATATAAGTAGACCGTGTTGTGGGTAACCAAAGTGGGACAGAATGACTACATCTTGCAATCAGATGGCCAAGCAGAGGCAAAGGTGGGTACAGCAAAGGACTATGAAGATGATGAGAGGCCTGGAGCATCTCTCTGATGAGGAAAGGCTGAGGGACTGGGGTCTCTAGTCTGGAGAAGGCTATGGGGGAATCTGATCAATGGTTCTGATCATTCAAGGTCCCCTCCCATCCCTGATATTCTGTGATTCTAAATACTTAAAGGGTGGGTGTCAAGAGGAAGGGGCCAGTCTATTTTTCCAGTGATGCCCAGTGAGAGGAGAAGAGGAAATGGGCACGAACTTGAACATAAGAAGTTCCATCTCAGCATGAGGATGAACTTCTTTGCTTTGAGGTTGGCAGAGCCCTGGAGGAGGCTGCCCAGAGAGGTGGTGGAGTCTCCTTCTCTGGAGACATTCAAAACTCCCGGACAGGTTCCTGTGCAACCTACTCTGGGTGGACCTGCTTTGATTGGGGGCATTGGATCTCCAGAGTTCCCTTCCAACCCCATAGCATTTTGTGATTCTGTGAACTATTAATTGTCACCTGTCAGTAGGATACATCTGAGAGGACAGGTGATCTGAATATCTTTTGCTTTGTGAAATACAGGCTGATACAGGGGTTTCATTAAAGAAAGTTTCTTATTTTCTTGTACTTACACTAGATGACCTTTAAAGGTCCCTTCCAAACCAAACTATTCTATGATTCATATATTTGTATTTATCTGGAAGTGTAGTAGTTCATACTGTGGTGAATTGAGGAAAAAAAAAATCTTTATGCCTCAGCAATCTTACAATATTATAAAGTTAAAAGCAGAAAAGTTTGTTACAATTTGAGCCATTTGAAAGCATGACTTGAAATTTTGGTTATCTCTCATAAGAAAAGGATGATTTCTAGGTCCAGGGTCAAACTGCAACATCAATTGTAACTTCTTTTGTGCATGACAAGATAATTTTTGCCAAGATCTCAGTGCCATCAGGTCTCCAAAGCCATTATAGAATCACAGAATCATTCGGTTTGGAAAAGGCCCTTGGGATCATCGAGTCCAACCATCAGCCCCACTCTACAAAGTTCTCCCCTACACCAGATCCCCCAACACCACATCTAATCTACTCTTACATGCAGTCAGGAATGGTGACTCCACCACCTCCCTGGGCAGCCTATGCCAGTGACTGACCACTCTTTCTGTGAAGAATTCTTTCCTAATATCCAGCCTAACCCTACCCTGCTGCAGCTTGAAGCCATCCCCTCCCCTTCTATTGCTAATTGCCTGTGAGAAGAGACCAGCACCAACCTCTCTACCATGTCCTTTCAAGCAGCTGGAGAGAGTAATGAGGTCTCCCCTCAGCCTCCTCTTCCTCAAACTAAACAGTCCCAGCTCATTCAATCACTCTTCATAAGATTTATTCTCCAGGCCTTTCACCAGCTTGGTTGCCCTCCTCTGCACTCGCTCCAGCACCTCCAGATCTCTCTTGTGCTGAGGTGCCCAGAACTGGACACAGTAGTCAAGGTATGGCCTCACCAGTGCAGAGTACAGGGGGACAGTCAGATCGGTGTTGTATCATGACACAGCTGGATGAATGTGGTTTTGCCTATCTTTAGATGTTGCATGAAGCCTGAGCAATTCCTGAACTAATAGAAAAGGTCACCTGCCCGTGCCCTACCAAAGGTAAGAAGAGAGTGTCCCATTTTGTAGTTTGGTAAAGATATTGTATATTTGTAGTAGAGTAATCTGTGGGATACCGAAAATTTTATGCTTCAAGAAAGGAGAGCTTCCAAACTCATGAATATTCAGCTGCCCAGGGAAGTGGTGGAGTCCCCATCCCTGACTGTGTTTAAGAGTAGATTGGATGTGGTGTTGAGAGATATGTTGTAAGGGAGAAATTGTAGAGTAGGGCTGATGGTTGGAGTCAATGATTCCAAGGGTCTCTTCCAACCTATATGATTCTATGATTCATTTAGCAGTCAAAGAGTATCCAGGGCAATGGAGCTCTGTTGTTCCTTGCCAAAGCTCTCAACCTCCTTGCTTTTGTGATCCATCATCAGCTGCAAAGTCTAGGGCCGTATTCCTGTTCCTATCAGCAAAGACCAATGAAGGGTATGGATTGGTTTGTTTTTCTGGGTCTCTTCAGGTGGATGGCATTAGCCATCCATGAAAAAGCTGTGAAGGAGCCTGTCGAAGCTCTACCAGCTCCTGCCCCAAACCATGAGTCAAGCTGCCAACAACTCGCTGGGACCCTTCTGGCCTGCCAGCTCCATAAAAATGCAGATCTGAAGATGGTGTAATTGAGAGCGCTCTGGATCTACTGGGGCAGATCTGGGCAAGGCTGGTGCTCAAAAAGCAGATTGGTGTTTTCATGGTGAATTATGTTTTTTGAAGACCTTATCTCTGGTGTGTCAGATCTCGCTGGGCGTAGATAAGGTCAGCTGACAAATCCCAGAGCAGGGGTGTTTATTACCTAAGAGCAAATTGAGGCTCACGTATGTAAAGAACAAAAACCCATCCTAGAATCTGTGTTTGTAGAGACCCAAGTAATGCAGGTTTTGAAATACACTTCAATCCCCTCATTTGTCAGGAGTGTCAGTGGGGTTGGCTGCCCTGGAAGGCGGCCTGTCTTTATTTACCAACTTTTGTAGAGTTGAGAAGTTTGTATTTAAAAGATAAAATGGGAGAAGCTTGCAAATCGTATCTGACGCCTTTCCAAAATAACAGTCTGCGGCGTGTAAGGATATGAAAGTGAAATGTATTTTCAGTTTGGATTAGACAGTGAGTGAGGCTGGAACGAGCACCCTCTATTTTGTGTTCTGTTCTAGCATGTACTTAAAGGGAATCACTGCTCTATTAAATCTTTTAACTCTTAAAGGTTATCCCTCGCTTGCTGCAGGTAACAGAATATATTAGTGCAGTTAAAAACTCTCTCTTGGTTTTTATAATGTACTGTGTGCCAGCCTGCAGCAGGAAGGAATAAAAGCTTTAGCTCTAACTTTTTTTCTGTGGAGCAGTTTATGTGGTAAAAAGTCTGTTGTGGTGTTAAATGCTCTCATCTTTATTCATGGCCTGGGATGATTCATGGAATCACAGAATGCTGTGAGGTTGGGAGGGACCTCTGGAGATTATCTAGTCCAAGCCCCTGCAAAAGCAGGTCCACCCAGAGTAGGTCCCACAGGGAATGTGTCCAGCTGGGTTTTGAATGTCTCCAGAGAAGGAGACTTCACCACCCCCCTGGGTTGCCCGTTCCAGGGCCCTGTTACCCTCAAAGCGAAGAAGTTCCTCCTCATGTTGAGATGGAACTTCCCATGGTCCAGTTTGTGACCATTTGCTCTTGTCATCTTATTGGGCACCACTGAAAAAAAGACTGGCCTGACACCCACCCTTTAAGTATTTATAGGTGTTGATCAGATCCCACTCTCAGCCTTCTCTTCTCCAGACTAAAAAGGCCCAAGTCCTTCAACCTTTCCTCGTAAGAGCGATGCTCCTCACAGGTGTGAATTACTGGGTCAGGAGCACTTTCAAAACCTGTACAAGCTTACGGTGGCATCCAGAATGAACAGGGGCTTTGGTTCAATGTCCATATAATATGATTATACACCTTCACTGGGCTTGAGCTGAGCTCTGGAGCGACTGGGTTGTTACTGGATTTAATAACTGCTGGTGATTGCCGTGTTGAAAGAAACTAAAAGGTTTTGGATCGCACCAATTGATGCTGTTTTGTTGAGAAATGCACTCAGCTGCTTTGCTAGCTACCAAGCTGGTGCCGTTCCTGTAAATTCCCTACCTGGATTCCTGAAATCCTGTGTGAAACCAGACTGGGGGAAGATCAGCAGCTCCCTTAAGGCTGATAATAAATAGCAAGAGGGCCGGTAACTCACCTCTCTATTAGTAATTACTGTGTTAAGTTCCTTCTGTTTGTTCATTCTTACTGTAAATTAAGAAGTGAAGACTTGGGACTCGTCTTAACAGGCAACCTGATGAGGTTTGCAAATAGAGATGTGCCTTCAAAGAGTCATTTAGAGCAATTATTTTAGAGGAGCTCTTTGCTGATGGAGACAAAACACGCTATTAAAAGTGAAAAAGATAAGGCCGGTGCTGCAGTTGTTTTCCTAATGTACTCCAGTTTATGTCTTTTTTAGTGTCGCAGAAATTCTCAGTTGCTTATAACTGGTTTTTGACATTAGCAGTGATTTTGAATTGCTGCACCCATTGCTCCACTCCCCAGAGACCTTATAGCTCAGGGCTGGGATATGACATCAGTCTGTATTTAGATGGATTCTGCTGTCTTGAGATCTCCTTTTTAATAGCTCGGCGTATATTTTTGTTCATAGAAAGGTAGCTCTTTGCCTTTTCTAAGGAAGGTGTGTTTCCACGAGGCGAGCTTGGAGTCTGGCTGCAGCCGCTTCGTGTGAAAGGCAGCTGTAGTGGGACATATGGGCCTTTCTGCCACGCTTTGATCACAGCCTGGTGTCTTCCTGCAGGCAGATTGGACTGGGAGAGATTCAAGACCTCACACATAGAAAAGCCAAGGCTAATGTGATTCCACCACCTTCCAAAAGAGATAATCAGTCTCAGTGCATCTTTGCAAAGAGACGATACCCATTTATTTTCATGTCAACTAAATGAGATTGAAATATATAGAGGTTGCCTAGAGAAGCTGTGGCTGTCCCATCCCTGGAGGGATTCAAAGCTGGGTTGGATAGAGCTTTGAACAACCTGGTCTAGTCTAATCATATAATAGTTGGCATTGGAAGGCACCTCTAAAGGCCATCTAGTCCAACCCCCCTGCCATGGGCAGGAACATCTTCAACTAGATCAGGCTGCTCAGAGCACCATCCACCTTGGCCTTGAATGTTTCCAGGGATGTGGCTTCTACCACCCTTTTGGGCAACTTGGGCCAGTATCTCACCACCCTTAGCATGAATTCTTTTTTTCCTTATGTCTAGTTTGAATCTCTCCTTTTCCATTTTTAAAACTGTTTCCCCTTGTCCTATGGCTCCACCCCCTGATGAAGAGCCACTCTCCATTTTTTTCTGCAGCCTCCTGAGGGACTGGAAGGGGATCCAAGGTCTCCCCAGAGCCTTCTCTTCTCCAGACTGACCCCCCCACACACANTTGCTCTGCTGGCCACGCTGCTGGGGATGCAGCCCAGGATGGGGGAGGGCGGTGGCTTTCTGGGCTGCCAGCGACCGTTTCTGGCTCATGTCCAGCTTTTCATCCACCAGGACCCCCAAGCCCTTCTCCTCAGAGCTGGTCTCCATCCCTGCATCCCCAGCCTGTGCTGATACTGGGGGGGGCAGTTCCCCAACCCAAGTGGAGGACCCCGCACTTGGCCTGGTTGAACCTCACGAGGTTCACACGAGCTCTGCTCCTCAGCTTGTGAAAAGGCAAAGCCCTTTGTGGGTAAGCTGCTGTGACACAAATCCCGACATCAAGTGTGTCCTTGGCCAAGCACAGTGGTTTGGAAGCTGCTTTCATGCACTACCTGATGTGCGTAGGCCTTCCCGTGAGGGCTGGAGCGTCGTGTTTTTCTTGACAAAACCAGGCCTGAATTGAACAGTGTGTCGTGTTACGGGATGTTATTGGTGACTTTTAGAGACGCACGCGGTTGGAGGAGTCATCAGTCTAACGACATGATATCAGAACAGGGGATGAGGAGAAAAAAAAAAACATTAGCTCCGTTGTTGATGAAACAATGGGAGATACCGTGTACCAGCCGTGTATCTACTGGACAAAAAATAGCAATCGAAAATGAGCTGTATTATTTCTCACTCACTTGTTCTGTCAGTGATTGAGGCATTTCAGAGCCCAACCAGGAAAATAATAGGTTTGTTTCACAATGGTAGAAGTTTAACAAGTGCTCAGTCATTCACCCGACGTCATCGCTGTTGTCGGGGAGAGCTTTGGCGGGTGCTATTGATGCCTTGCTTCATTCTTCTTGCTGCCTGCTTTTCAGATTCCATCTCCCCTGCAATGGAGGACTGAACGTTTCAATTTCCTACCTGTAGAGTCGTATTGAAATGCTCAGGCTACAACGAGAGCGACGCTTTTGGGCAAGGCTGAAAGCAGAGGGTTTGTGGAAGGCATGACACACACACAAATCCTCTCAAAAGGCCCTGGTTCACTAGCACGTGTCTCCTACCCGTACCTGACCCAAAGCGAGTGGATGGTGTTTGTGGGTAGAATATTTAAAAGCTGAGGAACTTTGGTCTTTTTAGTCTGGAGACGAGAAGGCTAAGGGGGGGATCTGATCAACACCTATAAATACTATAAAGGGTGGGTGTCAGGAGGAAAGGATCAGTCTTTTTTCAGTGGTGCCCAGTGACAGGACAAGAGGGAACAGGCCCAAACTTGAACGTAAGAGGTTCCATCTCAACCTGAGGATGAACTTCTTCACTTTGAAGGTGGCAGAGCCCTGGAACAGGTTGCCCAGAGAGGTGGTGGAGTCTCCTTCTCTGGAGATATTTGAAACCCACCTGAACACGTTCCCTGTGGGACCTGCTTTGGGTGCACCTGCATTTGCAGGGGGTTGGACTAGATGATCTCCAGAGGTCCCTTCCAATCCCGTATCATTCTGTGATTCTTGTAATTCTCCATGACTATTGATAAGCCCTATTGCATTGTGTGGATATCTAGATCCATGTTAGCCTGATGATTCCTTTCAATCATAAAGTTTGATTTCACTGCCTCCATGCTTGGCAAGAACTGTTGGGCTTGGTGTGATTGAAAGAGCTTGGTCTATGCTGCTCATCCAGCAACTGTTACTCATTGATTCATCCTGAGGCTGGAGACATGGTAAATGTCCGTGACCTACCTATGAGCATTTGCATCTCGGTGGTGAGAAAAAGAAATGAGGTCAAGGAGAGGTGATAAGGATAGCCTTGGTATCATAGAATTGTCTAGTTTGGAAGGGACCTTTCATAACATTGAGTCCAGTCTTCAAGCTAACACTGACAAAAAAAACCACTAAACCATGTCCCTCAGTACCACCAGCTTTTAAACACTTCCAGAGATGGTGGCTCCACCACTTCTCTGGGCAGCCCATTCCAATGTTTCATAACCATTTCAGTGAAGAAATTGTTCCTAATATCCAATCTGCATCTTCCCTGGTGCAACTTGAGGCCATTTCCTCTTGTCCCATCGCCTGTTCCTTGGGAGAAGAAATCAACCTCGCCTAGCTACACCGTCCTTTCAGGGAGTTGTAGAGAGTGAGAAGGTCTCCCCTCAGCCTCCTTTTCTCCAGGCTGAACACCCCCAGCTCCCTCAGCCACTTGCTCCTCACAAGACTTGTGCTCCAGACCCCTCACCAGCTCCATTGGCCTACTCTGGACATGCTCCACCACCTCAATGTCTTTCTTGGAGTGAGGGATCCAAAACTGAACAGTGTATCTCCATCACTGAACAGTGTTTCTCCATCACTGAACAGTTTATCCTCATCTTTCCCCATACTCTTGGAACATTACTTTTTCACTTGCTTCTGCTCTGATCACTATGCAGAAGCTCTGCCTTCAGAAAAAAACTTCTTCAAAGCAGAACTTCATATCCATACAGCAGAAGAAGTAGTCATACAGTGGTCATGGGGGTGGCATGGCTAGATTTTAGCCAGGCCCATGCTAAAATGGGCTAAAAATAGCTAAAGGTGATCAGCTGTCACTGCCCATAGGACAGGCCCCATTAGCTGCCCTAATAGTTTCATTGCCTTCAATTTGGATCCGGTCCAAGGTCTTTGAGACAAAAGGCTTGGTGCGTNCCTCAATGTCTTTCTTGGAGTGAGGGATCCAAAACTGAACAGTGTATCTCCATCACTGAACAGTGTTTCTCCATCACTGAACAGTTTATCCTCATCTTTCCCCATACTCTTGGAACATTACTTTTTCACTTGCTTCTGCTCTGATCACCGTGCAGAAGCTCTGCCTTCAGAAAAAAAACTTCTTCAAAGCAGAACTTCCTGCCCATACAGCAGAAGCAGTAGTCATACAGTGGTCCCAGGTATCATGGGGGTGGCATGGCTAGAATTTAGCCCGGCCCATGCTAAAATGGGCTAGAAATAGCTAAAGGTGATCAGCTGTCACTGCCCATAGGACAGGCCCCATTAGCTGCCCTAATAGTTTCATTGCCTTCAATTTGGATCCGGTCCAAGGTCTTTGAGACAAAAGGCTTGGTGCGTTAAAAGCCCGTTCATTATCAAGCCGAGACGTGGCCAGTCCTTGGAGGCTTGAATCTTAATCACCAGCAGTGTAATTTGTCCCATTAGAAACATTAAATATTGGAGTTAACCTGTGGGGTCCTCTTCAGGCTTTGCTTCTGTTTAAAACTTTTGTCAAATAGTTATAAAAACCCAAAAAGCTTGGTTTTGTCTATAAGAGCATAGCCCTCCCTCTTTGAGCAGAAGTTTTTTTCTACCTTGATCGCTGTGGACCCCTGAGAGGAAGATAGGAAATTGTTAGAAACATTTCTTTCTCTCATTTTTTCTTAGTTCTTTTGTGTTTTTTTTTTCACTCTCTCTCTCTTTCTTGTTCTCATTTATTTCCTGTTCCTGTGGCTCGCTGCGTACAAATCGATATAATAGCTCTTTGGGTCTGATTTAAAATGTTTGGCTCTGAATGCGGGCGTTAAGTTGTCTCGATGAAGCTGTTTGTGTCTCAGGGATTGTTTAGTTTGAGGAAGAGGAGGCTGAGGGGAGATCTCATCCCTCTCTACAACTGCTTGAAAGGGCACTGTAGAGAGGTTGGTGCTGGTCTCTTCTCACGGGCAATTAGCGATAGAACAAGAGGGAATGGCTGCAAGCTGCAGCAGGGTAGGGTTAGGCTGGACATTAGGAAGAAGTTTTTCACAGAGAGAGTGGTCAGTCAGTGGAATCAGCTGCCCAGGGAGGTGGTGGAGTCAGATTAGATGTGGTGTTGAGGGATCTGGTGTAGGGTAGAACTTGTAGAGTAGGGCTGATAGTTGGACTTGATGATCCCAAGGGTCTCTTCCAACCTATGATTCTATGATTCAGCGATTTGGAGGCTCGTTGCTAATTTTTCGTGGGTGCAATTTGTACTTTAACACTTCTCACTTAGTTGCTTTATCCTCTCCCCCTGGTTTTACTCAGTGTCTCTCCTGAGCACCTCATTTTGTATTTGGTGCACCTCAATAATGTGGTGGAGATGTTTTTTTCCTAGGACTTTCACCCATCTGGTAGCCTTTGAGCGTTTCTCCCATTCTGGATTAGGACACAGGAGCCTTTTCTGTGGTTTTCTCTTCCCAGGAGTCACTGGCAGCAGAGATTTCCTAGGAAGATTTGTGCTCCCTTCTGCAGAAAGTAGATACTGGGTTTTCTTTGTTTTCTTTGTCCTGTGGGGATCTGGAAAGCATCCTGAGATCCTTCCTGAGACCCTCTACCGTTCCTCTACCTCTACCGCATCCTGAGAAATGGTGTCCAGAACTCTGTGTCCAGAGTGCACATTGCAGCCAAGATTGGGAGCTGTGCTGTCAGGAGACCCTCTACCATTCCTCTTGAACCACTTGATTTCTGTGCTTACCCTAAAACTGCATCGATTAATTCCTCACATTTTTTCATCTGAAGAAGTGTGATACCTGGGAAGATCCCATCCCCTACAAGGCATTCCCTGAAGGGAGCCTACAGGAGAGCTGGAGAGGGACTCTTTGTCAGGGAGTGCATGACAGGACAATGGGTAATGGTTCTAAATTGGAAAAAGGGAGATTTAGATCAGATATCAGAGAGAAATTCTTTGCTGTGAGGGTGGTGAGAACCCTGGATCAGGTTGCCCAGGGAAGTTGTGGAAACCCCATCCCTGGAAATGTTGAAGGCCAGGCTGGATGGGGCTTGGAACAACCTGGTCTGGTGAGAGGTGTCCCTGCCCATGGCAGGGAGGTTGGAAGTTTTTGATCTTTAAGGTCCCTTTCTAACTTTAACCATTCTAGGATTCTATTCATGAAGTAAGGCAGCACCTGGGCATGAAGGTGATAGCTCAGGTTTTAGGTAGATTGATGTGTGTAAAGAGGCTGCCTCTATTTCTGAGGCTTTCTGTAAGTCTTGGAGGAGTAATCCTCATATACATCAGTGTTCTGGCCAAGGCAGGCAAATCTGAGCTAAGGTTGCTCTTCCCACCGCATGCTCAGATAATCTGGGGAAGCAAAGACACAGGGATTGCATGGAAAGGTGTTGTGATAAAAACTAAATTGTCATCTGAGCAACAGCAGCAAAAAATGTGATAAGGTTTTGGTTCCTGTCCCATCAAACAATGCTGTAGAATAACCTCATCCCTTGAAGGAGAAAAATTACGGACTTTCCTCTGATATATTATCTGTAGATTGTTTGCCTCATTTGTTATGAGTCAATATTATGCCCACTTGCTGTGGAAGCTTTGCAGAACGTGGACATTCAATTCTGAAGCAGTTTTCATTGGCATTTCTTTAATAAGCTCTCATAATTTATAGACTCTGTTTTACATCCTCTCCTCATGCCCCCAGAGTTTGTCCTAGCTGGCTATAAAGAAATGAGATATTGAGTTGTTACTCTTCTTGATTAAGTCAATAAAATCCATTTGTCTTGTTAAGTGAGTAGCTCCACTTGGCATGTTGTGCAATCCCAGATTCTACATTTTGGGGTGAAAAAACAATATCTGAGGCAATGATTAATCATCAGAAGTCACCAGCAAGTACCTCAAATCAGCCATGCTTGCCCATAGCTGTGCCTGGTCTGTATTGCTAATGCAGCGCAATGCAGTCAACGCGGCAGCTTCACCTGCAGTTTCAAGGTGATGATCTGTAATTATTAGATGATGATTGCTCTGTACACTGAAGAACATTTTATTATTTTTAGATGACATCTCTTTTTTTAAAATAAATTTTTAAAAAGTAGCGTCACTGTGATAGATAGGAGATGGAAGAAGAAACTTTCTAAATGGGCAAGGAGACAAGAGGAAGCAGGTACAAACTTGAGCAGAGGAAGTTCCAACTCAACATGAGGAGGAACTTCTTCACTGTGATGGTGGCAGAGCCCTGGCAGAGGCTGCCCAGGGTGGTGGTGGAGTCTCCATCTCTGGAGACATTCCAAACCCGTCTGGACAAGTTCCTGTCCAACCTGCTCTGCTTGGACCTGCTTTGGCAGGTGGGTGGGACTAGATGATCTCCAGAGGTCACTTCCAACCCCATATCATTCTGTGATTCTGTAAAATGAAGGGGTGGTTGTATTTTGGCTCAGGTAGTGTCTTTCCTAAGAAGCAGCCTGAGTTCTGCTTCTTCATGGTCAAACGAAGCCTCTGGCTCTTTTATTCTAATTAGAAACATTGGAATTTTGGTGAGAACTTGGTTTAGAAGTGATGGGGATGATTGTGCTATACTTAAAGCTACCTTCCTGATTTCAATCAGGATCTATACCTAAGATTTTCTGACTGTTGGCTGGTTAGGATAAAACTAACTGTTGCATTTACAGTTTAGATCCTTCTCAACTGCAGCTCCCAAGGAAGAACAGAGCTGTTCTTCCAGCTTAGCCCATTAAGCAGATGAATGTTGTCTCACACTCCAAACTGGGGAAATGCAGGGTGAGGAGTTTTCCCAGGCGGTTTTGAGTGGTACCCATGCAGGTCAGTCATGTCATGAAGAACCCAGCAGTAGGATTTTTGAGGTTTGAGAGCCTTTTTCTGTCTGAAAAATTCACTGAGTTAAAAAAAAAGAAAGGTGAAATTCAAGGTAGCATTTACCAGCAGAAGTAGGGAGGTGATTGTCCCCCTGTACTCAGCACTGGTGAGGCCACCCCTTGAGTCTGGTGTCCAGTTCTGGGCACCTCAGCACAAGAGAGATCTGGAGGGGCTGGAGCGAGTCAGAGGAGGGCAACGAAACTGGTGAGAGGCCTGGAGAATAAGGCTTATGAGGATCGATTGAGGGAGCTGGGATTGGTTAGTTTGAGGAAGAGGAGGCTGAGGGGAGATCTCATCCCTCTCTACAACTGCTTGAAAGGACATTGTAGAGAGGTTGGTGCTGGTCTCTTCTCAAGGGCAATTAGTGACAGAACAAGAGGGAATGGCTGCAAGCTGCAGCAGGGTGGGGTTAGGCTGGACATTAGGAAAAAGTTTTTCACAGAAAGAGTGGTCAATTGGTGGAATCAGCTGCCCAGGGAGGTGGTGGAGTCCCCATCCCTGACTGTGTTTAAGAGTAGATTAGATGTGGTGTTGAGGGATCTGGTGTAGGGGAGAACTTGTAGAGTAGGGCTGATGGTTGGACTTGATGATCCCAAGGGTCTCTTCCAACCTAAATGATTCTATGATTCATGATTCTATGATTGGGAATTGTGGATAAGGGGCAATTCTTTATGTCTGAAAGAACTGAAAGATAGAGAATCTCATCAGGATTTGCCACTCCTTGGCCTCTTCCACAACATTTCATGGTGGTTTAATTTTTAATAAGCATGAAACCCCTGCTTCCTCTTGGAAACAAAAATCAGTGTTTGCTTTAAATATGATGGACAGAAGAAGAGGGTGACTTTAAAGCAACCTGGGGGAAAACAGGGCACCCCTCATACTTCGGGATCCCCTAGAGTGGGACATCCTTGCCTGCCTGGCACACAGAGCTTTTCAAACTCAGAGAATAGCCTTCTCAGTTGAGTTTCCCAGCGCTGGAGTGGGTTTGGTAAATGAGGAATAGAAACATCCATAGCCAATATGAAGCACCCGTTATTTTCAAGGTAAATAAACCATCAAAAGAGCAAAACAGATCGAAATTCAGGACATCTGGCTGCTGCTTCTTCCCCTGCTTTCTGCAGGCTTTGCCTTGCAAGTGGCTCTAATTAAAGGGAGAACCGAGGATGTAGAGGACGAGTAAGTGCATTAAACCTGTTATCCCCGTCGCAGAATTAATGGCGTAGCCCTGTGATGGGATGAGGGGAGGTTGTGCACAGCCTGGCTGTCGTCTTGCATCCCAATTAAGAGAGACATTCTCACTTTGTGCCTTTATTGTCTGCTCTATCACCTCGCAATTTGCTGCTTCCCTCGGCTCGCGGGAGCTTATTATAACCCAACTTTACAATATAACCCAGGCCAGGCTTTTTATTTTTATTTTTCACCTGCTGAGATTCTCAAATTACACCTTAAAGGGCTACTTGTCAAGGATGGTGGTTCCAAATTTAATCTAGTTTAATAATAACAGTGTTTGTCTATTAACTTTCTTCCTGATCATGAAAAGCTATTAGGTTCCCTCAGGAGGGGAATGGAACGGTAATAAAATGCAGCCTCTCTGAAGATGCCTATCACTGCCAGTTCCTGGTCAGTGTTTTGGGCTTGTTTGAAATCAGTAACTCCCAGAAGTTCACTTGGAGTTATCTGTGGAACCCCTGTTCCTCTGTGACGTGCTCTAGGTGTTCCTGCTCTGGCAGGGGGATTGGACTAGATGATCTTTCAAGGTCCCTTCCAATCCCTGACATTCTGTGATTCCGTGATTCTGTGGTCATCAACAACCATTGCTAAATAACTTCGGCAACAACAAGTGCCTCCAGCTTCTAACCTCAAGCAAAGGGAAGAATCTCATCCTGGTTGCACTTTTTGTCTCAGGGCGCTTTTCTTCATAAGCTCAACTTTCACATCCTCTCCTGAGCCTTCCTTTCAAGCTATTGCTCTTAATTAATTGCATTTTCAATAATAGGCACGTTTTCAGTTCTCTCCTGCAAGAACTAGGTGTCTCTGTCTCTGCATGGACCAAACTCAATCCAGCCCTCTTCCACAAGCAATGTATTGCTTCTGCTGCTGCTCCTCATCTGTACAGGATGGTGAGGAAGAGCTCATCTAAGCCTGTGAGGATTTAACCAAAGTAATTTAAGGCTTCCTTCTCCATCGTTACATCAGAGTTCTAAGACATGATGTCCTACACAGGTGACTAATGCTCTTCTGTTGATACATTTCTCTATGCAAACTTCAAATGAGTTTTTTATTAATTTCCAGCTTTGGACTCATTTTGTAGAATCATGGAATGTTTAGAGTTCGAAGGGACCTTAAAGATCATCCAGTTCCACTTACCATGGCAGGGACACCTCCCAACAGAGCAGATTGCTCCAAGCCCCATTCATCCTGGCCTTGAACCCCTCCAGGGATGGGGGTACTACAGCTTCTCTGGGCTACCTGGGCCAGGGTCTCACCATCCTCACAGCAAAGAATTTCTTCATAATATCTAATCTTTCTTCTTACAATCTAATCTAAATCTCCCCCCTTTAAAACCTTAATCCCCCAATTTAAAACTATAACACCATGTCCTATCACTGCATTCCCTGATCAAGAGTCCCTTCCCTGGAGTCCCATCTCTCCTGGAGCCCCTTTAGGGACTGGAAGGGGCTCTAAGGTCTCCCTGGAGCCTTCTCTTCTCCCAGCTGAACTCCCCCAACTCCCTCAGCCTGTCCTCACTGGAGAGGGTCTCCAGCCCTCCCAGCATCTCCATGGTCTCCTCTGGACTCACTCCTTTCCCATTCCTGCTGACAACCAAGGTCTGACACAGGGATGTTGTGGCATCTCTGCTGACTTACACAGCTGAAGATCTTAAGTACCTACAGCTCAATAGATATGGCTCCTATGGGTACCTTTCTGTCAGCAGCACTGAGGCTCTAATAGCTTTTTAATATTCCCTAATTCTGCAGTTGACCAGGTGGGCTGTGTCTGTCAGGGGTCACCGGTAGCTGTGCAAGGAGGATGTGGAAGGACTATTTACTAGTCTGTAGCAGCAGATTCCTTTTAAGTCTTGGGGAGACACAGGGCCGTCTGCTAAGGGAACAGTGCCCCAACTTTACTGAATAGTTTTTATCCACTTTTGAGAGCTGCCTAAAGCATCGTGCAGGGTTGCCAGGAGTAGCAAGGATCCACCTCCTGTTGAGTTCCAGCAGGATCTGTTCTGTTCACTGCGTGGTGTTACAGATCTCACACAAAACCAGCACAGGGAAACCTGCTCTTGACTGTATCACAACAGTAAAAAGCGTAATTTTGGCAGTTCCGTGTGATTATTTGACATGAGCCAGCACTGCCACTTCAAACTGGGAAGAGTTTTTTGAAGACAAAAGTCCTCAAAAACTTCTTTTTAACTTTGTAATGTCTCTTTTAGCGCTTTGCAGAGTAAACTCCCAAATCCCTTCTGGATTATAGTTGTTTTAGAGCTGTCATATTTTGGGCTCATGTTGTTTTGCAGCGCATTTGCTGATTCACAGAGTAATAAACCCCCCAGGACTCGGATCTTAATCTGGGAAAACAAAGCAGCATATGAGAAATGGGCTTCACCTTGCGGTGATTAGCTCTTAGCAAGAGCGTGCTGTCTTTCCGGAGACATTTAGAGCTAAACTGTATCCGTAGAGACAACTCATCTTTCTTTCCATTGAAACTGCAGTGCTGCAATTCCATTGTAAATCAATAACAAAAGTTAGTCTTCCTTTTTATTTTTTTTCTGCTTGAGTCAGAGATGTTACATCAGATCAAGTTTTTGAGAGTCATAGTGGAAGAACCCCTTGTCTTGTCTACGTGTTGCACAGTCACTGAGGTAGTCAGTTCCTGTAGCAGGAACAGCGTGGTGAGTAGGACTTAGGAGGTGATCGCCCCCCTGTACTGGGCACTGGTGAGGCCCCACCTCCAGTGCTGGGTCCAGTTTTGGTCCCCTTCCCACAAAAAAGACATTCACAGAGTCACAGAATTGTCAGAGACCATCTAGTCCAACTCCCCTGCTAAAGCAGGATTGCCCAGAGCACATCACTCAGGACTGCGTCCAGGTGGGGCTTGAAGGTCTCCAGAGAAGGGGACTCCACACCCTCCCTGGGCAGCCTCTGCCAGGGCTCTGCCACCCTCAAAGGAAAGAAATTTCTCCTCATCTTTGAATGGAACTTCCCATGTTCCAGCTTGTGCCCATTGCCTCTTCTGTCTCTGGGAACCGCTGAGAAGAGTCCGGCTCCATCCTCCTTCAGCCCACCCTTCAGATACTTGTAAGCATGAATAAGGTCTCCCCTCAGCCTTCTCTTCTCCAGGCTAAATAGTCCCAGGTCTCCTAGCCTTTCCTCATCAGGGAGATGCTCCAATCCCTCCAGCATCTTTGTTGCCCTACGCTGGACTCTCTCTTGAACTGGAGAGCCCAGAAGTGAACAAAGGATTCCTGCAGTTGTTGGGGTTTTGTTTGGTTTTATATTTTTGGTTTTTATAAATTAAACTTAATTTTAATTAGTTTTAATTCAGTAAGCTGGTTATCTTCTCTGTGTTTTCCCAGATTTTCTTTTTCCAACCAGCAGATGCTTTGGCTTTAAGGCAAGTATGTGTCTGTCCGACTCCCCTTTCCTGCCCAAGCGATTCATTTGAGATGCTGGAGTGTGTCCAGAGAAGGGCAATGGAGCTGGTGAGGGGTCTGGAGCACAAGCCTTGTGAGGAGCAGCTGAAGGAGCTGGGGGTGTTCAGCCGAGAGAAAAGGAGGCTGAAGGAGGAGACCTTCTCACTCTCCCTGAAAGGAGGGTGTAGCCAAGGTGGGGTTGGTCTCTTCTCCTAAGTCACAGGCGATGGGACAAGAGGAAACAGCCTGAAGTTGTGCCAGGAGAGGTTCAGAGTGGATATCAGGAAAAATGTTTACATGGAAAGGATTATTAATCCTGGGAATGGGCTGTCCAGGGCAGTGGTTAAGGCCCCATCCCTGGAGGTATTTAAAACATGGGTTGACATAATGCTTAGAGACATGGTTTAGTGATGGTTTGTTGTTTTTTATCAGGGTTAGGTTGATGGTTGGACTCAATGATCTCAAAGATTCCTTCCAACCCAGACAATTCTATGATTCTGGTTTTGCTGGTGTAACCAGTGGCACGGCAGCATCTGTGATATTGAGATAATTCAGAGTGAAGGGAAAATACAAAAGCCAGAGGTGAAGAAAACACATTTAGATTATCCAACCCAGGGAATATCGCTGGTTGTTATGTGTATTATGGTAATGAGTTGGTCCTTCAACCTCAGCCAAGGACCCAACAGTGCATAGATGGATTAAAAGAGAGCATAATGTAACTGAACAGGACAAACAAGGGATGAAAGGAGAGGAGGATAATTACTCCCATTTTCCAGATGGGGAATGAAGACCCGGGAAGGTGAAGGGTTTCCTGATGTAGAGCTCTGCACTCCTCTGGCCTTGATCTAGCAAATAGCTTGACCATCTGCTGATCTTTAATTCAGGACTAGCCCCAGTGCTTTATGGATGGAAGTAGGAGCTGAACCAAAGTCTCCCAACTCCCTCTTCTGTGCTTTAAGTATAGTCCCATCCACTGACTCGAGATACAGTGTGTTTGGAGGCAGCAATGAAGTATATTTTGAAGAAAAGAAAAGAAAAGAAAAAGAAAATGCTTATTTCAAAAGGAAAAGAACACTATTGTTAAAGCTGTGTTTAAGTAGTTATGTGTCCTTATTGCTAGTCTGCCTTTGACAAAGGCTCTACAATTTGGCTTTTATTGATAATAAACCCGATGTGGTAAGCAGAGGTGATAGCTGCTGGACTATTTAACACATTTGGGGGATTCTGGAGTCAAAAGAGAAAAGGGAGAAATCTATGAGCTAGCAGAATGTTGCTGGCTTTTTACTTCAAGATCAATGTAGAGTCTCTCAGCACATCACAATGCAAAATGGCGCATAATATCACAGTTCCTAAATTGTCCCAAATTATTGCATTTTTAAGCCAAGCTAGCTTTGTTGAAATAATGGCTTTGCCAGGGAGACTGTCTTATTGATTGGATTACATCTGTGTGCCATAGCAAGAAAAATGAATTTATGTCAGGCTGAATTACAGGTTTGCATACATTATTTATCATTGCTCTTCACCTTTCCCTCTGTCAATCATCATCTCCTTGCAGATTGCTCTATTTTTAATGTTTCTCAAAGTTGGAAGTTACTTTCTTCTCAAGCAGCAGCTTTATGCCAAGTGTTATTTTAGGAATAACTTTAATAGTCATTCATAATTAAGGTGGTTATGAATGTGTGTGTTCTTCCCCTCTACACTACTCTGGCGAGACCTCACATGGAGTACTGTGTCCCAGCACTGGGACCACCAAGATAAGGACACAGACCTGTTAAGAATGAGGCCAGAGGAGGCCACAGAAATGCTGGGAGGGCTAGAGCCCCTCTACTGTGAGGACAGGCTGAGAGATTTGGGGGAGTTCAGTGTGGAGAAGAGAAGGCTCCAGGAAGACCTTCTTGCAGCCTTTCAGTATTGAATGGGGACTAAAAAGAAGGAAGGAGAGAGACTTTTTGCCAGGGCCTGTAGTAAAAGGACAAGGAATAATGATTTTACACTAAAAGAAGGTAGGATTAGATTGGACCTAAGGAAGAAATGCTTTAGTATGAGGGTGGTGAGATGTTGGAACTGGTTGCCCAGGGAAGGTTGTTGGAAGGTCAGGTTGGAGGTGGCTTTGAGCATCCTGATCTCATGGAAGATGTCCATGCCCATGGTAGGGGAAGCCTCTTCCTTACGAGGAACTGGGCTTGTTCAAACTTGAGAAAAGGAGGCTGAGGAGAGACCTTCTCGCTCTCTACACCTACCTGAAAGGAGGGTGTAGAGAACCATCCTGAAAGGAGGGTGCAGAGAGGCAAGGGTTGGTCTCTTCTCCTATGTCACAGGTTATAGGATAAGAGGAAATGGCCTCATGTTGCGCCATGGGAGTTTCTGGTTGGACATCAGGAAAAATCTTTACACTGAAAGGGTTCTTAAGCCTTGGAATGGGCTGCCCAGGGAAGCGGTTGAGTGGTTGGGTCACCAATCCTGAAGGTATTCACAAGACAGGTTGACATGGGGCTCGGGGACATGGTTTAGTGATGCTTTTTTTGTCAGAGTTAGGTTGCTGGTTAGACTACATGATCATAAAGGACCCTTCCAACATGGATGATTCTATGATTCTGTGATTGGACCAGATGGTCTTCAAAAGTCTCTTCCAACTCAAACCATTCTGTCATTCCATGATTTTGCTGTGTGAAAGATGTCCAGTGCGCACGGAGGAATCCAAGATCTTGAAGCAACCTGCTTTGGTGGTTTGTAGAGAGCAAACTGTTTCTTCTCTTGTTGTTTCCTAATCAGCTGGTTTTCTGTTGCAAAACCACTGTATTCTTCAGTTGGCTGTGCCCCTTGCTGTAGGATTGCAAAAGGGAAAAGGGAAGAGCAGCACACAAATACAACTGGAGCTGGAAATAAGGAGTTGGAAGTAACAGAGCTGGAAACCGAGGCTCCTACCAGCTGCCCTCTACCTTAAGCTGCTCATTGAGTTCTTCTACTGTTTTTGCATTTCTGTGATTTTTGGAGGTCCCCAAATAGCTCATTCTGAAGTGCTTCTGAAGATCAGCATTTCTTGTTCAGCAGCGGAGCAACGCTGGGCGGGAATGAGCTGCAGCAAAAGTCAATACTTCTCCCTTTTTCATCAAACCTTTAAACGTTGCATGAAAAATGTATTGTTTGAGTTTCAGGAAGGGGGGATGGGGGGTGGGGAACGGGACGGAGCAGAGAGGGCGAAGCTTCAGTAAATCTTTAGATAACAGTTGGCAGACCTTACTGCAAGGGGAAGCAATGTATTCCTTTTTGCACACAAGCCATCACCCCAGGTTTGTTCCTGCAGGGCTATGGGACGTGTGCTCACACACGAGCGGATGGAGCCTGTGAGTGTGCAAGCACAAGAGATTCCTTTCCCATGCCATTATCTTTTGTTGAGCTTCAGAGATTTCTGCCAAACTTCATGGCAAGAAATGCAGGACGTGAGAAGACCTGTGATGCTCTCACTGTGCATTTCACCTCGTAGGTTTGGGAAAAGTAAGGAAATACAGGAGAAGCTGCACTTTCTTTTTTGTAAATTCTGTAGGTCTTATTTAATAGTCAGTGGTGCTTGGGGTACAGCCTGAGGAAAATGAAGTCAACTTGGGAGGGTAAGAATTCGCTGTCACACAAGTGCTTGAAAGGGCATTGTAGAGAGGTTGGTGCTGGTCTCTTCTCACGGGCAATGAGCGACAGAACAAGAGGGAATGGCTGCAAGCTGCAGCAGGGTAGGGTTAGGCTGGACATTAGGAAAAAAATTCTTCCCAGAAAGAGTGGTCAATTGGTGGAATCATCTGCCCAGGGAGGTGGTGGAGTCCCCATCCCTGACTGTGTTTCAGAGTCAATGAGATGTGGTGTTGAGGAATATGGTGTATGGGAGAACTTGTAGAGTAGGGCTGATGGTTGGACTTGGTGATCCCAAGGGTCTCTTCCAACCTAAATGATTCTATGATTCTAAGATTCTATGAATAGACACATTAACTACTTGCATAGGATTTTTGAGGCTTAATTTGGAGTGGTCATCCTCTTCCTCTTGTAGCTCTGACGAATATCTCTTTATTGCAACCATTATTTTGTATTTAATAGTGAAGCCCCAGAACTGAAGCAGGTGGAGCATCATTTGGGTTCTTTCTCTGCCTTTCCTCTGCAGTAACCCCCTCGGTTCTGCATTGCAATTTTACCGTAGGAGAGCACATCTGCATTTTTAGGCCTTCCAATTTCCAGGGCCTCATGTGAGGCTCAAAAGCAAGTTCTGCACCCTCAGGAAATGACAAGGTAAAATCACACTTGGGGTCTGGGGTGGTTTTAAACTCGTGCTGATTCTCTTCAGGTACTCATTTGCATGCATGTTTATCTCCAGGGTAAATTTCTGAAAAGGCAAATGCTGTTTGGTGTTGGAATGGATGTCCAGGAAGGGGTGATGTTACAGATTGACCCCTAGAGAAGTAGCAGCTTCTTGGGTGGGAACCATCCGTGAGCATTTTAAAAATGCTGTGTGTCAGCAAGAGACAATAATTGATCCAAAGTATCACATACTTGTAAACCCATCACTCTTTCTTAATTGATAATTAACTGTGTCTAGCAGGTTCAAAAATCTATATTGTAATGGGGAGAAAAAGCCACCTTCAGGGGCAGGTCAAAAATCTAACACAAGAAGGGTCCAGGGTGATTAGTCTGTGCTGAAGTTAGCTGTTGGGAATGATTCCCCACGGAGTCACAGACCCCGCGTGCAATAACATCACTTGTATCTGCGCTGGAGGTTTGCAGTGTTGGATAAAGCAGAGGAGAAAAGCCCTGGGAAGTGTGACTGCCTCCGTGTGGAGGATCTTCCTAGGATGGGCAAGAGCCTTGGAGTTGTGTGCCATGATTGAGAGGGAGACTGAGTTTTCATGTCCTGAATGTCTTCATTAATACAAGGACACGGGCTCATACCAAGGTTCTGCCTTCAGCCCCCACCCGTATCTTTTAATAATTCTTGCAAAATTATGGGCTGGGCAATTGAGCCTGGGTAGTCCTGGAGAGTCACTGCAGTGTGTGGCAGCTCTTCCAAGTAGTCCCTGTGAGTGAGAGCACACGTAAAGAATTTCTTCTTGATATCTGATCTAAATTCCCCCTTTTTCCATTTGAAACCATTTCCCCTCATCCTATGGCTCCACTCCCTGATCAAGAGTCCCTCCCCAATTTTCCTGGAGCCCCTTTCAGGTACTGAAAGTCCAAGACCGGTGTCTGAGGACAGCTGTTTCACACACCTCAAGCTAGGAAGAGTTAAAGAGGGAATGTGTTTTTAAAAGCAGTTCTCAAAGATAATATAAATAATCACAGAATGATACGGGGTTGGAAGGGACCTCTGGAGATCTTCTAGTCCAACCCACCTGCCAAAGCAGGTCCACCCAGAGCAGGCTACACAGGAGCTTGTCCACGTGAGTTTTGAATGTCTCCAGAGATGGAGACTCCACCACCTCTCTGGGCAGCCTCTTCCAGGGCTCCACCACCCTCAAAGTGAAGATGTTCCTCCTCATGTTGGATGGAACTTCTCCTGTTCAAGTCTGTGCCTATTACCTCTTGTCCTGTCACTGGGCATTACTGAAAAAAGACTGACCTCTTCCTCCTGACACCCACCCTTTACGGATTTATAGGCGTTGATCAAATAATCCTTCAATATTAGACCAAACAAGGGAACATCTGTAGCTGTCTTGACTAAAAGCCCATCCCACAAACTGTATTTTTGTTGGAAAAGCAGTATAGAGAAGCAAACCAGTTTCATAGCCTGGTGTGCAGGAGAACGGCTCTCTCCATCCCAACCATCACCTACATCTTCTCTCAAGGCTGGGCAGAACTGGGTCTGCTCATCAGTCGGGATGGAATGTGGCTTTAAAAAACATAACTGTTATGCTGTAAATGGGAAATCCCTTCTTCTGAACCAGTGTTCAATGATTGACACTGAAGGCTTGACATTAGGAAAAAATTCTTCCCAGAAAGAGTGGTCAGAGCCTGGAATCAGCTGCCCAGGGAGGGGGTGGACTCACCATCCCTGACTGTGTTTCAGGGTAGATTAGATGTGGTGTTGAGGGATCTGGTGTAGGGGAGAACTTTGTAGAGTGGGGCTGATGGTTGGACTCGATGCTCCCAAGGGTCTCTTCCAACCTGAATGATTCTATGATTTAGCATTTGAAAGAAGTTGGATATTGGTGATTCTGTCATTCCAATTAGAAATGCTGGCAAAAATGCAATGTTTTGAACTAAAATTATTACTGTTATGGTTTGAGCAAGAGCAACGTGTGAAAACTCTGCCCTAGTTCCAGAATCAAGGTGCTCTTTAGTTCTCCTCTGCCTCTGGTTTTGACGGCGTGCAGTCGTGTTTGCACAGCTGAGATGAATTACCATCTTTTGGGGGGGATTGGGAAACAACCACAGCGCTTCATTTTACAACATACTTGCAAAGGGTGAAATAGTTTGTGTTGAACTTGTAGAAAACTGCTGGGTATTTTTTGCAGGCAAAAAGTCTTAAATTGACTGTCCACTTTCCTTGTCTAGTTCCACTTAAAAATAAGTAACAAAAAAAAAAATGCTTGAGTTAAATTTAATTTTAGTTTGGTTTTAAAACCAGAAGGAGCAGGTCAATATTTTGTGAAACAGAGGGGAAAAAAATCTTCTTGGAAGGTCTTTTTTTTTCACTTAAAAGTGTATTGTATTGTGAAGCTACATTACTTCAAGCTGAATTTAGTGAAAAGTTGCTAGTGCTGACAGCCCAGCCCATTCTATCCCATCCCATCTCATCCCATCCCGTTCTGTCCCGTCCTGTCCCGTCCCGTCCCATCCCATCCCATCCAGCCAGCAGTGTGCCCAGGTGGCCAAGAAGGCCAAGGGCATCCTGGCTTGCATAAGAAACAGTGTGACCAGTAGAAGTAGGGAGGTGATTGTCCCTCTGTACTCAGCACTGGTGAGGCCACACCTTGAGTCTTGTGTCCAG
>VZTM01005277.1:139873-190810 GCA_013400555.1 Jacana jacana | reverse complement strand
GGGTCTCTTCCAACCTAAATGATTCTATGATTCTATGATCCTATCCCGCCCCATCCCACCCCTTGTGTTGACTGTCTCTGAATCATTGTGGACAACCCATTTCACCTGCTAATTACCCCTACCTACATTATTTCAATATCTCCCTTCACCTGCTGGTTCCTCCCCCTGGAAAAACGGTTGGGAATAATGTATTAGAAGCATCTTTATATTGTATTGCTTGTTGTCTATATGTCATAACAGTTGTTTGTCTGGAAAAGTGGAATACTTTAGTTGACCTGGATCATACCCACCGTGGCACTGCCCCCCTGAGTGGCATCACCGTCCCTGAGTAATGAAGTGAGGAGAAAAAGCTCATTTTCAGTGATTCCCAGTGACACGATGAGGGGCAACGGGCACAAGCTGGAACATGGGAAGTTTCATTCAAATATGATGAAAAACTTTCCAGTGAGCCCTGGAAGAGGCTGCCCAGGTAGGGTGTGCTGTCCTTTTCTCTGGAGATCTTCAAGACCCACCTGGATGCAGTCCTGAGTGATGTGCTCTGGGCAATCCTGCTTTAGCAGGGGAGTTGGACAAGATGATCTGTAGAGGTCCCTTCCAACTCTTGACACAAAGCCAGTGATGGCTTTACAAGTATGTGATACTTTGGATCAATTATTGTCTCTTGCTGACACACAGCATTTTTAAAATGCTCACAGATGGTTCCATGGTTCTGTAATGCAAAACAGTGTATTCTCTTAAACAACTCTGTAGATGTTGATAACATGTGGAAACTTGATGCACTTACACTTTGAATGAGAGTGTTAAGTGTTGGATGGATGGGAATTTTAACTGAGGATCTTAGCCTCATTAATAGTCACTCAGGGTCTCCAGTGATACGTGGTGGTGGGTGGCACCTAAGAAGACCTAAAGCGGTTGGTTTCATTGACCATTTGTGACCCAGCAGGTGACCACACAGTTGTTTGGGCAAGGACAGATATTGTTTCTCCTTATTCTGTTTAAAAATAACAACAACAAAAAAGAAACAGAAAACTGGTAAAATGAGTTTGGGAAAGTATTAAATTTTATATGGTGACCCTTAACTGGTGGCCATGCTGGGAGTTTTTCACTGCTGTTTCCATACCCAGACCATCCTCTGTCATTGACGACCCATTTGACAAGTCTCAATGCTTAAGATTAGTAGGCTCAGTTAAAACAATCCCTTAATTATTAAAAGCAGGTTTTTTTTTATTGTCCTTTAGTGATGTAACAGTGTTTTGGAATGCTTTTCCTGCACAACAACAACAACAACAACAAGTTATTATTTGACAGATGTAAAATTAGTGTGGAAATAGAGTAAATTTTTGTTTTCAGGAAGAGTGGTTGGAGTGCAGATGTGATAGAGGAACCTGCTAATGTGTATGTTTTTGGTAGTTTAGGATCATCAGCTTAAAGAAAAGCAAAATAAAGGCAGCCAGACCCCCAGGTAGCTCTTGTATTGAGGTTCTCTTTCCACCAAGATGGTTTTGTGTTCATTCAGCATATACGGCCCGGGAAGACTGGAATGAGATATTGAAATGTAGTTCCATCTGATCTTGGAAACTGCCAAAGTTAACAACATTCAAATTCTAAAAAACAAGACAGGGCTGTTTTGCAAATCCCATAATTGACGTTCTGTCAGAGCTCATGTTTTATTTCATTTCTCTGAATTCAATATATGGATTTTTTTCCGAAGCATTTACCGGGCGCTGGTGACTCTCTCCCTTTGGCTGATTGAAGATGAGCATGTAGGGAGGGAGAGGGAAGAAGGGTGGTATTTTTATTTATTCACTTTTGTATTACATGACCTGAACTGTGGCCCCAGAACAAGTCCCATCAGCTGCTTAGATGTTCCTTGAAACCCTTCCCAACTCTCCATCCATCCTTGTGGGTCAAACAGAAAGAAGAGAGTGAACCGACTCAGTCCTCTGTGGTTGTTACTGTGTCAGGTGAGAGGAGGGTATTTGATAGATGAACTCTTCCAGTTGGGTTAAACAAGAACTGGCACCTTTTAAATGAGGTCTTTGGATGGACTTTGCTTAATTTACTGGCATTTTTGCCTGTGTGTACAATTGGTACATCCCATGCACAGCTGTGCCTTCAACTTGTGGACACATCCAAGGATGCAAGTGTTGTGAGTTTGTTTTGACTGCAGGGATGGAAAGATGAGACACTAAGTTAATGAAGGATGATTTGTTTTCACTTTTTTTCTGGTGATTAGCAGAATCATGAGTCTTTTTAGTCTGTAGAAGGCTGAGGGGGGATCTGATCAACACCTAGAAATACTTAAAGGGTTGGGCCAGTCTTTTTTCAGTGGTTCCCAGTGACAGGAGAAGAAGGAACGGGCACAGACCTGAACATAAGAAGTTCCATCAAAACGTGAGGAGGAACTTCTTCACTTTGACAATGGCAGAGCCCTGGCAGAGGCTGCCCAGAGAGGTGGTTGGAGTCTCCATCTCTGGAGACATTCAAAACCCACCTGGGTATGATCCTGTGTAACTTTCTCTGGGTGGACCTGCTTTGGTAGGTGGGTTGGACTAGAAGATCTCCAGAGGTCCCTTCCAGAGGTCCCTTCCAACCCCATATCGTTCCGTGATTCTGTAATCCTGACCAGGATGAGAGCATGGAAATCCTTCTTGAAGCACACTGTTTAATTGGGTTGAAGTCATTCTTGAGTCGTAGGAACCTTACCTTTATCTCACGTATTTAATATTGCTGAGATCATTCTTTGGCCTCCATCAGTCTTAGTATCCATCCACCACCTGTCTGCTTGGTGGCAGTGTGAGGTTTCTGTCCCCTGGAAATGAAATTGTTGAATCTCTATTGTTTTGCATCATTCTCTGACCAGAGTCGCAGTGACACACATTTTCATTTCCCTGGTTGTTGGTATCATATTTTCCTTAGACTGCCAGAAAAAGGAGAAGAGATAGAGGAGAACTTTCAAATTTCAACTCAGTTTATTTGGGGAATGAAGGAGTTGTTCATAGTGGTATTGTACATGGCTGCATTTGAACCTCCTTATAGGGAACCATTGTTTTGCTTTTAACAGCACTTTATAACTTAACAGATTTCACATTAAGTGAAGTGCTCAGAAAATATCAAAATAACCTTTTTTTTCTTTGATCTGTTTTCAAAAGTATTTTTGAATAATGTGTAATCAAGGAGCCACATGGTTCAGAAGCCAAAGTAGCTCTAGTGGTGATGAGGATAAGTAGCATTAGTTTTTAAATGTGAAGAATTCACGTGTGGTTCATTTTCTTTAAAAAAAAATAATATCATTACTAGCTCTCCCTTGGAATGGAACAATGATGAAGAGAGCAGTATCTGCAAACTCAGTAGTTCTTCTCTGCTATTTATGCTTATCATATCTGAAGAAAAAAACCAAAAGAAATCAATTCCTGCAATCCCTGGCCATGGCAAAACAGCGCTTATCAACGTAAGCTGAATGGAAGTTGCCTTGTCTGTTTGAAAGCATGAGAATCTCGGGGGTCAGGATATAATCTCTTCTGTTGTAGCTGTTCTGCTGCTGTGGAATAAAGAGGTTTTTTCCCACTGAATGAAAATGATAAAAATTACTCGCTAAATGGTTCCAATTGAAGCAGCTTTTTGAAAGTCTTTCGGTGGTAAGGACAGAACCCAACTAGGTGGCTGTTAAGCATCTGAAAAGAGCAACTAGTTCCCTTTTGGTTTAGTGGTTGAAGTAGTTGAGCAAAAGAATTAGTTAGATCCAGGAGGAGGAAAAAAGCATGAAAGAAACCAACCAAAAAAAAATCCCAATGAAAAACAACAACAACAACAAAAAAAAACCCACAGAAAATTTAATTTGGCCACAACATTTTGGATGGATCTGGGTTTATATGGGACTTGGTGCCAGTGGAGAAATTAAACAGCACAATAAACAGGGACGTGTTACAATGCGTGTGATGTATTGCCCGTAGAGGAGAACAGCCGGGTTCTGAGCGGTAGTTTTGCAAGATAAATGCTTGGGGATTTTGTTTTAAGTTGGTTGGCTGGCTTTTAAGGACTGTGTGCAGCAAGGTGCCTTGGAGATTGTGGCCTTTCAAGGCAGACTTTGCTGGGTGTGAAAGTGAGAGTTGGCCAATACCTGCGCTCCCTGCCATCTGAAGATCGTTGAAGGTCATCCAGACCTGGGCTTTGGGTCAAGCCCTGGCAATGTGGAATTAAATACAATGACATTGGCAATGCAGGCACTAAACCACTCTCTCTCTCTTGAAAAGGACATTGATCCAGAGCCCAGAGATCAAGTGTGTGGCACACTGGAAGACACAAATATGTGTGTTTTCATCCAGGCTTTATTTTTCCTTCCTTCCTTCCTTCCTTTCTTTTCTTCCTTCCTCTGTCTTGCTTTCTTTCTTGCTTTCTTTCTTTCTCTCTTTCCTTCTAATCCCAAGTGTTCAGCAGGATATTGGGTCACCTAATTGCATTTTTCCCTGGCTGCTGTTCTTACCACAGCAGCACACGACTCTGCGAGTTCAGTCAATACTCCTGCATTCACGGGAGGCGATCAATAAAAAAAATTAAAAAGAAGTCGTGGCAATTAGGCTAAAGCTGCTACTTATGAGTTCTCAAGAATTACTTTCATTTCCTCCTTTTCGAACGTCTCAAGAAAATGGTGTCTGATTGAAGGAGGGGATCTCGCTTGACTGAGGACATGTCAAAATTCAGCAAAGCCAAGTGGGAAGTCAAATTAGCGCTTTTTGTTTCAGCTCATGAAGGGGGCTTCACAAGGAAGCAGGGAAAGAATAGCCTTGATTTTTAGATGGTGCCAAGTGAGCAGCTGTGCCATTCTCTCTTACCTGTTTGTCCTCCTCGTGGTGCCCTGGAACGTTAGCTCCCCTGGCAGCAACCCAGCGGCTTGCATTGCTGGGAAGAGCTCTGGGGAGATGCACCATCTGGAGGAAGACAAAAAGTTTTGAGGAGGAATGCGTTGCTTGCTTCTCCTTGGCTTTGTCAACCCGCCTATTTGTGAGGCCACTTATTTCCTGCAGTCGTATTCTGAGATCCAGAAGTGAAGGTGGTGCTTCTGGCTTGTCCGCAACAGCGTTTCAGGAGCTGCTGTTTGAGCTGTGGATAGGAGGAAAATAAGAAATACATGCTTCTGTGCTGAATTATCATCCATCTCTCCATCAAAAATGCGCCACAGCATTTTCTGTGATTGGCTGACAGCTCCTTTTGGTCAAACGGGCTTGAATCCATCATGATGGAGAAGGACCTGAGATCTTCATCACTGCATCAGGTTTTCTGAGATGGTGGAGACCTGGGCTGGGGTCAGACCTCAATGGGGGGTTGCACCCTTCAGGTGCAAGCTTTCTTACTCATATCCTGCATTACTTGGAAAGAGAACACACAGCTGATCAAGAAGAGTACTCTAAACCCATTGAAGACCATTCCATGGTCACGTTGGACTCATTATTAAAGGGGAAAAAATTCCCTTGAGCCCTGTTGTGGCAGTTATTTAGACCTGATAATCACTTATGGTAAAAATGGCCTGAACTGAATGTGTGTCCTGTGTGTGTGCAGAAGGGAAAGGCCTTTTGCGTGAGTAAAAGGCATCTCAGAGCATCACACTGAATTCTCTGGAGGAAGATCTGTTTCATCATCGGTGAGACACTGGAGAGTCCTTGTCTCCACACTGGCTCCTCTGTGCAATAAGTACTCAAATAATGTTTTAACATATTGTGAAACCTGAGATGCTGCTATCTGCTGGGCGTCTTCTCCATCCTCTGTCTAGAGACCGTGTTACTGCTTCTCGGCTTCGGTGTGTGAAAGGCACTTAGTGGTCCTTCCCTGGTGAGATCGGTTAAGGCTTCCTACCTTAAACACACACCTTTGTAGTCCTGCAGAGAGAAAAAACCCTCCATCATTTCATTATCCTGCCCGCTCAGCGCTCCTACATAAATTGACTTGTTACTCCAGGGTTCAACAAAAGGGGTCTCATGTCCCATGAATCTCATTTTCCAAAGAAAGCTGCGCTGGGAGAGCAAGGTCGCGCTGGAGAGGAGCAGCCTGAGACCCCGAACTAATTCAAAAGGGATGCAGAGCCCTTTTCTTCCTTTCTCTCCATCATTTCAAAGCTATGGGAAACGGGTATGGGAACGAATCCTGTGTCTTTTCTTTACTATGCCTGATTCCAGAGGGACAGGAATGGGTCCCACACAATTCTGGGTTTGGCCCTGAGCAGCACCACCTTACCCACCAGTGATCTCACCACAGCCATTAAAGAAGGGAGAAAGGAACAGGGGGCTTTATTTATTTATTTAATAGCTGAATCTATCACACTTTCTTTTATCCCTGTTTCCAAAAGTTCTGCTTTTTATGTGGGAAGTGTTGGAATTAATTTGAAAGTGTTAGTGAGGAGTACTGGTAGACACAGCTGTAAAAGCACTAGGACCTGCAAAAACCCCCAAAGAGCTGTCAGAGCTTGGCTCTTTGTGGAAAAATGTAAGATTATTTTTTTTTCCAAATGTACAGAAGCTTTTTTGTCATTTCTCAAGTTGCAAGGCAGCTTTTTAAAATCTCAATGTTCTGCATTCTTGTGGTCTGTTCTTGCTGTGCTGCCATATGGTGGTGACCCAGACTTCTCTGCTTACTGTCACTCTCATTACACTGTAGATCCATAGGAAAGGAGGTAAAATCACTGAATTGTGATGATTGTACCCAAGGAATAGCCCCCTTTCATCCTCCTTGGGCCCAACCCAAAGCACAGACCATTAACAGACTGAAAGCTTCAAAGGTGGCATTCAAGGTGTTAGAATTGCTTGGAGTGATTTGTAGGATTTTCACATCATTGCATCCCTCAATTTTATCCTTTTAATTTATATTGGAATCATAGAATGGCTACAGTTGGAAGGGACCTTAAAGATCCTCAAGTTCCAACCCCCTACCATGGGCAGGGACACCTCTCACCAGACCAGGTTGCTCAAAGCCCCATCCAACCTGGCCTTAAACGTATCCAGGGATGGGGCAGCCACAACTTCCCTGGGCAACCTGTTCCAGTGCCTCACCACCCTCACAGGAAAAACTTCTTCCTGAAGCCATTACCCCTTTAAAGCCATTACCCCTTGTCCTATCACTCCCTGACAAAGAGTCCCTCTTCAGCTCTCCTGTAGCTCCCTTCTGATACTGGAAGGCTGCTCTAAGGTCTCCCCAGAGCCTTCTCTTCTCCAGACTGAACAAGCCCAGCTCCCTCAGCCTGTCTTCATAGGAGAGGTGCTCCAGCCCTCTGATCATCTTTGTGGCCATCCGCTGGCCCCGTTCCAACAGGTCCATGTCCTTTTGGGACGCCTTAATAAGTCGAGCTTTAGTGCATGTAGATACTGGGAAAAAAGATGGTCCGTTCTCCCAAACCTCATAGCTTAGATCTCTAAATTTTAAGACAAAAGTTGACAAATACTTGGATACTGCTGGCCTGTACGAGCCATACAAAGAAATAGTGGGTCACTAATTTTTAGTAACGTAACCACTGATCTCAGGGTCCTAAAAGTTTCTCCCAGTTCCATTTAAGATCATTTTTATTTGCTCTTGACCGTAAGGCAGGAGTTTAGACATCATTCTTCTCTGAACAGCACTTGTTGCCAGTGCTGATGCCAAGCCTTATTGGCATTTGTCCATTTTATAACTGAAATAAAAGGCAACATCAGATTTTGTGCTAAGAAAGAAGTTTCTGTGAGCTTCCTTCCTGAAAGACTGGATTTTAGGCAGGAGACTTGAAAGTGCAAGTGACTTGAGATGGAGAAAATACACAGAAAACGTTTTCTCCAGTGGTTTAATGAATTTGTTTGGTGCTGTCCTGGTTTGAGGTAAAACAAACAAATTTTCTGGTTTGTCATTCTACTTTTTTAGCTGGGCCTCTTCTAACTCACTAAACTCCGAAATTAACAGCAGATTGTTCTGAAACTGTTCACTCTCACAGTGATAAGACCCGATCACACCAAGGAATGGTGCAGAGAGGCCCTTGCTTATACTTATTGCTAGAAAAATAAGTATAACAAGAACAACCAAGAGTAGGGAATTTGTTATTTGCCCCATTGGAGGGTCAGACGCAGAAAAGTGTTGAGGGGTCACACCTGTAGGGAGGAGAGGACAGGACAGGTGACCCCAAACTGACCAACTGGGCTATTCCAGCCCATCTGTCCCATGCTCAATATAAAAGCTGAGGGATCAAAGGGTCAGCTCTCTCTCTTCAATGCCCAGTGTCTAAGGAGGACCCTGTCTGTTTGTCTGCCTGCCTTTGGCCCTTATCAGAGCATTTCTGACTCCAGATCTGGAATCCAGCTCCTGTCGCTCACTGAGTGCAGTCTGGGACTTTTCCCAATGCTGCTGGTGATGTGATCATCATCCTGGGAGCTTGATACGGTTTTGTATACGTTTGGTTTCATTATTTTCTTCTTTTATTATAATTTTACTATTAATGCTTCATTAAAGTAGTTTAGTTTATTCTAAACTCGTAAATCTCCTTATCTCTTCCTCTCCTTTCTTTCTGGGGAGCAGAAGGGCCATCTGTCAGTCTGGTTTTGGTAGATTTCTACCAAAAGGAGTCATGTTGGTGCTCACCCAAGTCTCTCTGCAAGCAGGACCCAGGCCAGGAGGGTGCACAAAGGGGGCATTCATTACAAAATGGCATGATGCTAATGTAGCTTTGTCTTTATTACTGCCTTTTTGCATTTCCCTCCCTTTGGATTGGCTATTTGATGTGAGTCAGGCTTCAAAGCCCACCTCAAGATCCTTTTTCCCTCTTCATTTAGTGGACATACGGAACCGCAGCTTTGTTGTACTCTTGGTGTTAGTGAGGACACAGATGAAGCCCTTTTCAGCTTGTCTCCAGCGGTTCCCTTTGATGTGTGAGGAAAGGTGGTTCCCTTGTCATGTGTTTACCTTTCCAGCTCAAGGAATCCAACCAAATTTCAGCAATAGGTTTGCATTAGAAGGTTTTGCAAATCACAGGCTTTTACTGGGGTCGCACATGGATTTAACAAAACGTGGCATTTTGGAATGCATTTACTGAAAGTGAAATTGCACACACACACACACGACCCCTGCACACCTATTTTGTCACATTTACCCAGGGACACATCCTGCCTTTGGAGAAGGCAAAGGAGGAGTGATGCTATCAGAAAAGCTCAAAGAGATTCTTAGCATCGGCTTTCCAAGTGGCAGAGAATACTGTGATTAAATGCCAGCCCAATCCTTTGTATAATATCTCCTGTAGTAAATGCATTTTATAGATTGCTTTCCCCCTGCAAGTTCTCTATGTGCTTTGGAAATCAATGTCCCAAACCAGACGATGTCTGAGAAGCTGTAGATACGTAGGCTGGAATGTCGTTTCTTCCAGGTGACATCTTCTCACCGTTCAGACCATCATTCAGAACTGCCCAGGGATGGTCTTGTTGGAGACTGTTGTACTGCCCTTGAAACATCAAGGGAGGTGATACACATGGCACAAACTGCAATTAACTCAGATTTTGTGCAAAGTGTGGCTTATTGCCATAAAAGTACCACAGCATCTGTAATGCCACGGGTTTTATTCCTGCTGAGGCTGTAAAATCCTGACAGGAAATCAGAGAGAAGTATGGTTTGATGTGGGACAGGGATCACTCTGCTCTGAGATGCTGCTGAAAGGGAATTGCAGGATGGGCACGGGACCTGAACAAGAGCAGGATCAGACTTCAGGCGACCAATGGGTTTCACAGTCATTTGCAAAATGACTTGGAGACAAGGTGTCTCCAGGGAAACCTTGGAGCCCCTTCCAGTCCCTAAAGGAGGCAAAAGGAGAGATGTGGAGGGACTCTTGATCAAGATCCTGACAGCACAAGGGGTAACAGCTCTAAATTGGAAGACAGGAGATTTAGATTGGATACCAGAAAGAAGTTCTTTACTGTGAGGGTGGTGAGACGGTGGCCCAGGTTGCCCAGAGAAGTTATGGATGCTCCATCCCTGGAAGTGTTTAAGGCCAGGATGGATGGGGCTTTGAGCAACTTGCTCTGGTGGGAGGTGTCCCTGCCCATGGCAGGGGGGTTGGAACTTGATGATCTTGACGGTCCCTTCCAACTCTAACAATTTTATGATTCTATGATTCTAAGGTGGGAAGCTATAGGATGAGGGGAAATGGTTTTAAATGGAAAGATGGGAGATTTAGATGAGACATTAGGAAGAACTTCTTTGCTGTGAGGGTGGTGAGACTCTGGCCCAGGTTTCCCAGAGAAGCTCTGGCTGTCCCATCCCTGGAGGGGTTCAAGGCCAGGTTGGAGGGGGCTTGGAGCAACCTGGTCTGGTGGGAGGTGTCCCTGCCCAGGGCAGGGTGTTAGAACTCATTGATTTTTAAGATCCCTTCCAATCTGAACCATTTTGTGATTCTATGATTCTAAAATCTGACCTTGGTGCTTTCAGGAAACACTTGATTCTTGCCAATCCTTGCATTTCAAAGAGGCCTGCCTATGCTTGAAGGTGTTAAAAATGTGCTGAACCTCAGACCGCTGTGCAGAAGGATTTATTTGCTGTTAATTTGTTTGTATTTCTTCCCAAGCATTAATAACTTCTTGCAATATCTCCACGTGATGTTTTTTCTCCCTCCTCATTGGTTCAACAGGCCTTTGCCTCATCTGCAAATGAAACCGTTGAAACGTTTTGAAGGCCAGTTCATTTTCCTGCTTACAAAACCCCCTTTAATCGCTCCCATGAAGTATTTTCTTGCTTCTCTCCATCCCAACAGTGCCGTTTATTAGCATTTGTATGGTTGTTATTTGTAATTTCGTTGGTGTTCCTGATGCCTGCATGTTATAATTAAATCATTTCAGATTGGAGTTACGGTGCGAAGCAGCTGCACCAAATTACAGTTGGAAACATGTGCTGGAAATATGCAGCTCCAATTAGTTAAGTGTCTGGGATGCAGTGAGGGTGAAAGACCCAAGCAAACAAGTGGCCTCAAAAAGGCTGCAGCTTTCCTATCTCTGAACTCCTGCCTGGATGCCATTTGCCGTCCTCATTAGTCACACGATGAGGGAAACATCCTGATTCTTTACATGACACATTATAAAGCAGATGTCAATGGTCTTTTCAGTCACAGAATCATAGGATTGTCTAGGTTGGAAGGGACTTTTGAGATCAGCTAGTCCAAACATCACCGTAACTCCAACAAAAAAACATCACTAAACCATGTCCACAAGCACTTTGTCAAGCCGTCTTCTAAAACCCTCCAGGGTTGGTGCCTCAACCTCTTCCCTGGGAAGCCCATTCCAAGGCTTCATAACCCTGTCAGTGTCAATTTTTTTTCCTGATAGCCAATCTGAACCTCCCCTGGTGCAACTTGAGGCCATTTCCTCATGTGGTATTACCTGTGACTTGGGAGAAGAGATCAATGCCACCTCTCTAGAACTTCGTTTCTGTCTCTCCGCAGCCTCCTGTTTTCCAGGCTGAACAACCCCAGTTCCCACAGTCTTGGCTGTTAACTCTTCCATCACCCCATAGCAGTTGGGACAGGTGTCTGGCATGGGCAAAGTACAACATGGACATCTGGGTGGCCATTTTCTTGACCACTTGTATTGGGTCATGGAGCAGGGAAACACTTTTTGGCTAATAACTCTGATAAAAAGTCATCTCTAGGTCTACAGGGTTTGGTTGAGGCCAATGTAGAGGTTGGATTCAGTGGCCAAGTGCTGGCCATGTCACATGGGCATGATTTTCCATGTATGCCTAGGAGCTACCAGTGGTATTACCTGATTGTAAAGCCTGGCATTTTCCCCCTCTCCCATCCTGACACTGACAATTAGAGTGGAGTTTAAATGCTGATCAACAACTTCAAACCATGGTGTGGACTAAGTGCTGGAAGAGGAGGGTTGACAGGGCACCTTTGGGGATTTTCGTGAACCTACCTGTGTTAAATTGCCTAGCAGAGATTTCACGGAATTGTCATAGTTGGAAGGGACCTCTAGTGACCATCTCATCCAACTCACCTGCTAAAGCAGGATGGCCCAGAGCACATCACTCAGGACTGCACCCAGGTGGGGCTTGAAGGTCTCCAGAGAAGGGGACTCCACACCCTCCCTGGGCAGCCTCTGCCAGGGCTCTGCCACCCTTACCAGAATGAAGTTTTTTCCTCCTCATCTTTGAATGGAACTTCCTGTGTTCCAGCTGGTGCCCGTTGCCCCTTGTCCTGTCACTGGAAACTACTGAGAAGAGTCTGGCTCCATCCTCTTTCAGCCCATCCTTCGGATACTCGGAAGCATGAATAAGGTCTCCCCTCAGCCTTCTCTTCTCCAGACTAGAGTCACAGCTCTCTCAGCCTTTCCTCATCAGGGAGATACTCCAATCCCTCCAGCATCTTTGTTGCTCTCCGCTTGACTCTCTCCATTATTTCCCTGTCTCTCTTGAACTGGGGAGCCCAGAACCGGATGCAGGATTCCAATTGTGGCTTCACCAGTGCAGAGTAGAGGGGGAGAATGACCTCCCTGCATCTACTGGCCACACTCTTCCCTACGCAGCCCAGGATTCCATTGGCCCTGCCCTCTTGGCCACAAGAGCACGTTGCTGGCATTTCCCCTGGTGTGAGCATGAGGACAAGGAAGCGTTAATGTTGTGCTTTAGTGTGGCTGCAGTCTGCCTTTCTTCCAATATATCGTGCTTTCACAGGAAAGGTAGTGAATTCTGGCTTCAGAATTAGGTTGTTTCTGAGAAAAGGTTTGATTCTACTGTAAGTTATTGAATGTAATAAGATTTTATAGCTCTGCTTAAGCTGCTCAAAATTTCTTGCAGCGGCTTTAAAGGAGGGAAAAGCAAGAGGAAAAGGGTGTTATGAAGGATGTGGCTGAGGGTTGGCCAGCTGGAAACCGTGGAGGAGGAGAAAGACGTGGTGTGTATTAGACAAGGTGATGTTGCCAGGGTGGTACAGACATGAAAAGGGCAAATGCAATGTAGGAAACGTTTTCATGAGGAAATCATTGAAATATTAATCAGCAGCGTTAATACTCTTACACTGGGCACATTTGAGACTTTCCCAGTGATAACTGTGACCAGTTCTGATTATCCACCTTCAAAAAAGGCGAGAAGAAGCAGCTACTAATGGGAATCATTGTGGAATCATCACAAAATCAGCATCGAATGGGTTGGGTTGGAAGAGACCTTAAAGATCACCTAGTTCTAACCCCCCTGCCCTGACATCTTCCATCTTCCACCTTCCACGAGCAGTGAAAAAACGTTTGACTGGTTCCTGTTAGCGAAACCAAGACTGGTGTGGAGGGGTTTGGATCTCTGCAAGCTCCAGTCTGCCGCCAGAAACTGGAAAAGACAAATCCAGGCCAAGAACTAGATAAAGACACCCCTCAGCGCACAGGTTGCCCTCACTATGTGTAGAGCCTAAAATGTTGAAATTGCTTTCCAGGTTTGGAGGGGTAGAGTGTCACAATTTTCCCACACATTCAACAAACTGGAAATCAGGGTCCATCTGAACCTATGCCCGAGCCAAACCCTTTCCTTCTGGATATTGATTCAGGGTGTATTTCTGAATAAATCTTGTTGTGTGGAACTATCTTTGGTTCTGCTCAGCCTTTTCAGCTCTACAGGCTAACATTAATGCAGGGGAAAGAAAACATCTTCCAAAGGTTATATTTCCATCAGGTTGGATAGAGGTTGAACCTTGGTCTAATGTTAATGCTAAATATCCTACTCGAACTTTCTAATATTGTCCCTGATGGAGCTGAAAAAGGATAAAGGAGTTTTTTATTAGATTTCTGCTGGTGTTTTAGTTTAATTGGAGAAGTTTCCCGGTAAGGCAGCATTGATTAAATAGCTGCACCTCCATTTGTATTGCCCAAGCTGTTTCTGATATTGAGAAAGTCGGTATACCTTGTTTAAAATCAAACCTTTCTCTTTCTCTTCATTTTTTTTTTCTTTTTAATATCTCATTTCTGTAGGGGGTTTCTTTGCAAGACTTCTTTTCTTCTCCCAGACCAAGTTCCTTTAAGCTTCCCTACGTCAGAAACTCTTATCACAGCTGACGCTTTTTTTCTATTTTTCCTTATTTTGAAATATGCGTCACTGTCAAATTCTGAGAATGCTTAAGAGTGAAAGGAATTGAGGATTTAAAGGCTTAAGTACGTGAGATACCTGTACTCGGTGACTGGGTCTAGTTGTAAAGGTACAAGAGTATGACGTGGAAAGGATGCTCTTCTCCCGAGACTGGAGTTTGAAGATATAGAATGGAGTTTTTTTGTTTCTTTGTTTTGGCTTTTTTTTTTCTATCCCACGTTTCTTTTACTAAAGTTAATCCAGCAAAAGACATGGAGCTGTTGGAGCAGGGCCAGAGGAGGCCACGGAGATGCTGGGAGGGCTGGAACCCCTCTGCTGTGAGGACGGGCTGAGAGAGTTGGGGGGGTTCAGCCTGGAGAAGAGAAGGTTCTGGGGAGACCTTAAAGCCCCTTCCAGTCCTTAAAGATGGGTAGGGGAGCCATAGGACAAGGGGGGGTGGTTTTAAACTGAAAAGGAGGAGATTCAGACCATTCAGAAGGAAAAAAAATGTTCACTATGGAAGTGGTGAGATACTGGCCTAGGTTGCTCAGGGAGGTGGAAGATGCCCCATCCCTGGAAACATTTCATGCCAGGTTGGACATGACTCTAAGGAACCTGATCTAACTGAAGATGTTCTGGCTGTTTGCAGGGTAGGTTGGACTGGATGGCTCTTAAAGGTCCTTTCTAAACTATTCTATGATTCTATAAATCATCTATGAATTCTCTTTTTCCTAGTTGTACGACCATGGGCCTCTTAGCATGGGGTGGTATGAAGCTGGTGCATATCAGGTCATCTGCTTGTACCTTTTGAGCTCATTGCAGCTGAATTCATTGCCATGGTGAAATAAAGCTTGCAGGGCTCCAAATGTACACGACCAATAACCAAGCAGTAGGTGATCCTATGAATTCAGTTCACCTCTCCGTAACATTTCTGACTTTGAACACTGCTAAGACCAAATTCTTTAGGACAGGGGTTGTTTCCTGGTGATGAAGTGTGTTAAGACCCAGCCTCATTGGGATTCCATAGACGTTAAAAGCAACACAACTGAAAGGGTGGTTTCCAGGGTCTTTGGCTTTCAGATAAATGTGTCTGTCACTTGCTTCAGTCCTCGAGTGTGTTGTAGCTCGACGTGCTCATAGTCCTGTACAGTAGCCCTTAATGCCAGCAGGTTTCTACATTTGATGAAATTGCCTGCAGATTCTCCGATTCTTTTAATCGGAAAAGCAGATGCCGACAGGATACGTGTGGCAATCAAAATGTGAAAAACAAGTTTAAAAGTAAGTAGCAGCAGCTTTCTTGCTGCAGATGTCAGTATCTTTGACAAGCAAGTGCTTGCGCCGTGACACATGGTAATAGAAAACATCCCGCCTCGGGAAAACACCATTAGCACCTTGAGAAAAGGTGGGTGCCCTCGAAACCAAATCACACACCGAGTTTCTAGGGTCTTGGTTCAATGAGTTTTATGGCAAGAGGAAGCCTGATCTTTCGGTTTATCATCCAGAAAGAAAGGAGGGGGGGGAGGAAACCCCCACCACTATATCAGTGCACTTCAAAGCCCACAGGCACTATGGTAATACAAATAATAAATTAAGAAATAATAATGGAGTGCAAAGTAGTGGCGTTGAGCTTTAGGCTGAGAATGGGATTGATAAACAGAGAGTTTTTAAAAAAAACAAATCCTTTGGGGCTTCAACCTTCCTCGGCTGTAGAGTGTCAGGAAAGAAATTAGCATTTTTGTGGTTTGTTGTTGTTTACCGCAGAAATTTAGGAAGAGAGAGGGAATGAACAAAAGATGCTCCAAGGAGCCCTTCTGGAAAAAGTCCAACCATTGCAAAGTTACACAGATGAATTGATTTAATTAGGCTGTATAATACCATTTTTGCTGCAGCTTCTGTAACAGACTCATAACAGATATTAACTCATGCAGTCAGGGTATTCCCTAGTTGTTTCAAAGATGCCCATGACTCTTCCCTACTCCCCAGGTCATAAATGGCTCTGCAAAGCCTATAGCTTCTTTGTACTCTTTTCCTCTCTCAGTTTTCTCCTTTTACTGATTAAAAATGTCTGTACTGTGGCTGGAAACACTTAAGGGAGGACAGAAGCAAAAATCCTCTTTCCTATGTCAGTTGTAGGAATAATTTAGGATACAATTGCAAGCCTGTAATCATGTATCATTCAGTTAAAAAATGAGGATGAAACTGATGTGAAGAAAATGCTATTTTACTACCCAAGGATATTTTTTCTCCTTCATGGAGGAGCTGTGCCTGTGTCAATGGATGTCCATCTAAATATTAATTAATATCTGGAGTGGAGGGCATCTTCCTTCACACTTTTGGTGACTTATCAGGGATGCTAAATTCATTGAAGTTCCTTCCACAGGCACAAGAACTTTGTTTCAGAGCTTGCAGGTCAATTTTGAACTGTCTTCACAAACACCATGATGGCTGTGCTGAAAACCACGGTCTTGATGACAGTGGAGAGTGAGCTGGATAGTGGGGCAGCTGTAGGGACTTGAAACCTTTGATCTAAAGGATACTAAATCATTGAATAACCTATTTTTTACTCCATGATTTCTGGGTATTTCATTTAGCAAAGTTAGAAGTGGATTTTGAAAAAGATTCTGTTACTTCTTCTGGAAGAACCCACTTTTAGTTGATCATGGCAGTCTGTCTTTGTGGGAGAACTGTCAAAGGATTTGGGGATGGTTAGAGAGACCTTTCAGTAAAGCACTAACAGTACCTTGAGAAGAGCAACATGGCAGCAAGCCTTTCACACTGAAAGGGTTATTAAGCCTTGGAATGGGCTGCCCAGGGAAGGGGTTGAGGCACCATCCCTGGAGGGATGGGTGCCTCAAAGATTAGGTGCCTTAAAAGATGGGTAGACGTGGGACTTAGAGACATGGTTTAGGGATGGTTTTATCAGAATTAGGTGGATGGTTGGACTAGAGATCTTAAAAGTCCCTTCCAACCTGGACAATTCTATGATTCTCTGATCCTACTCTGTTGGAAGAAGGATTGTAGAATCCTTTTTATTGGAAACATCTCAGGCCTACTTGTCTCTCAGGGGGAAAATACTGGGAAAGTCCAAGTTGCTCCAAGCATGGTACCACAGGCTTTGTACTTGCAGGCCTGAAAGTATCAGTGAATTGAAGTACAGGACATTCCACTTCAATATAAGGAAACACTGCTTTACTGTGAGGGTGTCAAACATTGGAGCAGGTTTCCCAGAGAAGTTGTGGAGTCTCCATCCCTGAAGTCAACCAAAACCCAACTGGTCACAGTCTTGGGCCACCTCTTCTGGCTGACCCTGCTTGGGTGATCATCCAACCTGAACCCTTCTCTAACTCTATGAATTGATATCACTTTATATTTTCCAGGCTGTTGGAACAAGATAAAGGGTCAGCAGCGACAAGTGTGGCTTTTGTATTTTGTTAGTCTAGGGAAACAGGAATTCTTTCACAGAATCACAAAATGGTAGGGGTTGGGAGGGACCTCTGGAGATTGTATAGTTTAACCTTCCTGACAAAGCAGGGTCACACAGAGCAGGCTGGACAGGAGACTCCACACCCTCTCTGGGCAGCTTGATCCAGGACTCTGGCACCCTCAAAGGAAGGAGGTTCTTCCTTATATTCAGATGGAATTGCCTGTGTTCCAGCATGTGTCTGTTGCCCCTTTTTCTGTCACCGGGCACCACTGAGAAGAGTCTGGTCCCATCCTCTTGACACCCACCCTTAGATAGTGCTGCAGGCTCAACTGCCCCAAGTCTCTCAGCCTTTCCTCATCAGAGAGATATTCCAGTCCCTTGATCATCTTCATAGCCTCAGCTGGACTCTCTCCAGCAGTTCCCCATCCTTCTTGAACTCTGGAGCCCAGAACTGAACACAGAGATCCCAGTGTGGCCTCACCTCCTTTGTAATTCTGAAAGCCAGCCCTGTTCAGTGCCTTTATGTCTGTCCCTTCCAGGTCACAGGTGATGGTGATGGTAGGGAATTCAGGAGGTGGAACAGTGATTTCTCATGTGCTTTGGCTTGGGGGGGGGCATGCATTCCTGTGGGGCCCTGTAGAGCCTGGTTTTGCTGCTCTCATGTACCCAGTCGTTTAAAATTGCTTTACAATCACCGTGGAAAAACTTTGAAGTAGTAGGGACAACGTTGGCAAGACATAGTACAATTGCTTTGTTATGCATCTTGTTATGTTGGCATATTTGTTTAATTAAATTCCTTGCTAATTAGAGCTGCATGTACTTGCGTTAATTATTATTTGCTTAACACAATCAACAGTGTAATTCTTTTCAGAAAAGGCTCACACTTTCTAGTTAAATTAAATTACTGATCTTGCGTGCTTTCTGAAAGAATAGTTGCTCCGGTTTTGTCAAATGATAGGTTGCATTCTTTAATGTGAATGAAATTCAATTTAGACTAACCAAAACTTAACATAATATATTATATTTTTAATTGGTGATTAAGGAAAGAGAGGGAAAAACTGGATTGATATGTACCTCAGCACAAAGATGTATAATTTTTTCTAACTGGATTACAAAATTGGATGGGTCTGCTATTTATCACCCACCAAGACCTTTTCCCATCTGACAAAGAAAAAGAACATTTATCTTGTTTGTCATGAGGCTTCGGAAGGAAACTACTTTCTCATTCTCGAAAAATGTAACCCAGTGGAACTTCTGACCTTTTACCAAGCCCTTAATTACTTTCTAAAACATTGAGTAATATAAGCATATTATACAGCCAGGGACCTATTTGTTTTTTTTAATACTGTGCCCATTAGCTCTAATTTTGATGTGTGAATTTACATTTAGTCCCTAAAAGGGAAAAGAAAGTGCTAACATAAATATCCTTAATCATGTTCAATAAGGAAGCTAATAACCAAGTGTCGAATTGTTTCTGCAACAACATGACCAGAAAGCTACACAACACGGGTAGAGTTTGTGGTTGGACATACACCCACAACCATATGTATCATCTGGCTTTATATCCGGCAGATTTACTGCTCTGGTTTTATAGCAATAACTTCTGGAGGTTGTTTCTCACTTGAGCAGTGAGGGGCAGATCAATACTGCAACACGCATCGGGGGATCGCTGAACCACGGTACTTTAATGTGTTTAAGCTGAGAACCTCAGGAGAGAAGGAAGAAAGAAGCGACTCAGTAGACTAATCACAGAATCACAGAATGGGTTTGAGTTGGAAGGGACCTTAAAGATCACCGAGTTCCAACCCCTTGCCGTGGGCAGGGACACCTCCCACCAGAGCAGGTTGCTCAAAGCCCCATTCACCCTGACCTTGAACCCCTCCAGGGATGGGGCAGCCACAGTTTCTCTGGGCAACTTGGGCCAGGGTCTCACCACCCTCACAGCAAAGAATTCTTCCTGAGATCTCATGTAAAACTCCCCTCTTTCCATTTAAAACTGTTGCCACTCATCCATGGCTCCCCACCTTAGAATCATAGAATCACAGAACGGTTAGATTTGGAAGGGACCTTCAAGATCATCACGTTCCAACCACCCTGCCATGGGCAGGGACACCTCCCACCAGAGCAGGTTGCTCAAAGCCCCATCCAACCTGGCCTTAAACACTTCCAGGGATGGAGCATCCATAACTTCTCTGGGCAACCTGGGCCAGGGTCTCGCCACCCTCACAGTAAAGAACTTCTTTCTGGTATCTAATCTAAATCTCCCCTCTTCTAATTTAAACCCATTACCCCTTGCCCTATCATTACAGTTCCTGACAAAGAGTCCCTTTCCAGCTCTCCTGTAGCTCCCTTCAGATACTGGAAGGCTGCTAATGCAGTAGGAGCAGATGGAAGAAATAAGTCTTCTAAAGCAAAACATAAACACAGCCAGGATTATGTAGCAAGATAAGAGAGGATTTGTCCTCATCCCAAGAAGGGTTAGGAATGTTGCACTGCATTTTTCAAGACTAAATGTGCCATGGAATGAGAACTTTATCAGTGGAGGAGCAGCATATTAATAAGCATGGTGAGCCTACAAGGCTCTTTGATGTCTTCGTAATCACTGAAATGAAACTGGGCAGATAATGCAAACACTCCTGAGGTCTTGCCACAGATTACACAGGAGCCCTATCTGTTCTTCTTCAATAGTCACTAATTGTAGTTAGTCGTTTTAGGCTAAAAACAATCAACAGAAAGAAGATTTTAAAACAAACAAACGAACAAGCAAACAAACATGAGGGCAGAACTTGGCACACACTTATGTCCATCAAGTTGTAGCATTTTTAATCTTCCGTTTCAGTGCCGGCCTGTGACTGTGGTACCTTGAGAATAGAATAGTTGATGATGGATCAAGGGGGTGGAGCACCTCTCCTATGAAGACCGGCTGAGGGAGCTGGGATTGTTCAGCCTGGGGAAGAGAAGGCTCCAGGGAGACCTTAGAGCAGCCTTCCAGTGTCTGAAGGGAGCTGCAGGAGAGCTGGGGAGGGACTCTTTGTCAGGGAGTGCAGTGACAGGACAAGGGGTAACAGCTTTAAACTGGAAGAGGGGAGATTTAGATTAGATCTCAGGAAGAAATTCTTTGCTGTGAGGGTGCTGAGGCACTGGAACAGGTTGCTCAGAGAAGCTGTAGCTGCCCCATCCCTGGAGGGGTTCAAGGCCAGGCTGGATGGGGCTTTGGGCAACCTGGTGTGGTGGGAGGTGTCCCTGCCCATGGCAGAGGGGCCGGAACGTGATGATTTTGAAGGTCCCTTCCAATTCTAACCATTCTATGATAGTAAAACCAGTAAGAATTGCAAAGTGTTTCTGTGCCATGTGCTTAAATGCTTTGCTGAACAACGATCCATTTTTTTCCAAACTTGTTAAAGTACATCTTTTCTGCATCTGATCACCGTCCTCAATCTACTGGGAAATAGGCATTTTAAAGAAATGAGTGATTTACTCCTCCAGAAAGAGTGAAGGGCACAAGTCCACCGTTAGATACTATAATTGAAAAATCACAGGGGGAAACAAAAAAAAAAAAGATATTAAAATTGAAGAACCACAGGAGAAAAAAATAGAAAAGTGGAAGAATCAATAGTAACACTAATGAGAACTGTTAGAAATGCCTGTTAATGGCTCTGGGCATCGCTGTTTTGGGAATTGTTACAGTTTGTGAAGAAGCAGCGTTGCCTTCCCACACAGGGAGCATCTCAAGAGATGTGAACCAGGTTCCCCAAGAGCGACCTGGTTCATTAGAGGATTCTGTTTTACGGCAACACGTTTTCTCCCACAGATTGTGCGAAAAACATCAGGTCGCCCACTCGGTCTCTTTGCACTTCTGTTGTTTACCTGGAAAAGAGGATGTTTCAGCGTGAAGGAAAAAGGAAAGAAAGATGATAAAGACTTCTTTGGTTAGAGATCTGCTAATGGTACCCTCACAAGGCAGTGAGTGCAAACACAACTCTTTCCAGGTGGACAACAGTGGTGGTCTCTTATCAAAGGGAACTAGCAATAGAACAAGAGGGAATAGCTTCAAGCTCCAGCAAGGTAGGGTTAGGCTGAACACTGAGAAGGAATTTTTCTCAGAAAGAGTGATCAGACACTGGAGTAGGTTGCCCAGGGAGGTGGTGGAGTCCCCATCCCTGAATGTGTTTAAGAGTTGTTGAGATGTGGTGTTGAGGGATCTGGTGTAGGGGAGAACTTTGTAGAGTAGGGCTGATGCTTGGATGAGATGATCCCAAGGGTCTCTTCCAACCTAAATGATTCTAAGTCCCAGAGCAAGTAGTGACCAGGTCAAACTTCTCCTAACCTGTGTGCCAGTTGTCTGGATTGCTAAAATGGACCTCCCAGCTACCCTTGGGATTTCATTAAGCTCTCTAGAAGGTTGAAATTTTCTTTCTTTTCCATATCAGGATGAAAAATCACAGCTCCTAGTGGTGCTACACATGGAAAAACTGGGGTGAAGAACCAGATTTTATATTTTTAACTCCTCCTTCCCCTGAAGTCCATTGCAAAAACCCAATCAACTTTGGTGGGTCCATGGCTTTTGTGCGGAGTCTTCGATTTGCACTGAGGAGAGTTCAGCTCTGAGGGCAAAGGAGCAGAAATGTTTTAGACTTGGAGATCTTTACTAGCTGGGTAACAGCAGACAGGACAGAGAACAAAGTTAAATATACAGGTGAAAATAAATAAGGAAGAGTCAGATATAAAGTGAAATACATGAGTGAGGCAACGTGAGTCGGGCTTTGTGAAGTGGAAGCACAGAGATATGTTTCCTTCCAGAGAAGAGAAACTACAAAGGCACATAAAACCCCATATTGTCTGCTAGCTTCTATAAATTATGAAATCCCAAGGAGTCTGTAAATACTCTACCTGTCGTGGGAATAAACCTCCTGGTTATGTTTTCAAAGCCTAAAGCCTTCTTTGAGGAATAGCGTTTTTGTGAATGTCTTTTCACTTTTCACACTTTGTCTAAATATTATTTTTCTCCTTTTTCTTGAAACGACATAAGAATCATAGAATCATAGAATCATTTAGGTTGGAAGAGACCCTTGGGATCAAGTNTTGCCCTCCTCTGTACTCGCTCCAGCCCCTCGATATCTCTCTTGTGTTGAGGTGCCCAGAACTGGACACAATACTCAAGGTGTGGCCTCACCAGTGCTGAGCACAGGTTTACTGAAAACAGTTCATCATGCCAAGAGCTCAGGTTTTAAAGAGAGGCTACTTAACATGAAGGCTGTAGGCACACTGCCCAACGTAAAGCTCTTGTAGTGTCTTTATTTGCTGTACTCCTGGCATTATTCCACATATAGGCATCTGTATGTCTATTCATTTAATGCCTTGCCTACCAGTATATGCATAGATGAGATACTTAGAATCATAGAGTCATTTTGGCTAGAAGAGACCCTTGGGATCATTGAGTCAAACCATCTCTTGAACATAGGTTGCTGACATCTTGGGACGTTCCCATAATGACCAGACTGTCCTTTATTCAGCTTCTCCAGAAAGCTGAAGGAGATGGATGGATGTTTAAATCACAGCTCTGGAAGCTGTAAATTATCTCCGGGCTTCTGCCTCGGGAGTAGGGAGTTTTCAAGGCTCTTCTGCAAGAGCAGATGCAAAGAGATAGAGCAAGTGCTCTATTTGGAGCAAGTGCTCAACTTGAGAGACTGCAGGTAGGTTGGATGGAGGAAATCAAGTTCTTCAGTAACAGCCCTTGGGGCACCATAACCTCTTTTTAAATTGAGCTTTAACTATAGCAAGGTTCTATATTTACAGACACCAAACAGAGATGTGGAGCAAGGGAACTTCATACTTTAATGATTAATGGGCTCCCTGGTATCCCCTGAGGTGGTATTTTTTCACAGATTGGATCTTCCTTTCATGCCTGGAGGCTGTGCCTGAAGTTCTGGAAATCGGGCTGCAAACACCTGCAAAGCACTGCTGGGCTCTGGCACGTTGCACCATCCTGTGGATTGGGGAAAGTATCGACCATTTCTGTAAAGAAAGCACATTTGGATACATTTCATGCATTTCCATAAGGCAAAAGCTCAGTTCTTCCTCAAGGGAGAGGTGTAACGTTAGAAAGGCTGGTTTGTTGGGTTTGTTATCCTATTTTGTCCCAGGTAATGCATGTTATAGCAATTTAAGCAGAGTTAGAGAAAATCTACTTATTTCAGGCAGTGATGCCATATACCCTTTAGATTATGACAATAAGACTTTAATATAAGGAGCTATTTTCTGCCCATTTTTTGTTGCATTATCATAATGTCCTCTAATGACACTGTTCTCTTTGGTCAAATTTTTGCCTCTGGGAAAGAGAAAGAAGGCTAAATTGAGAAATATTCAGGGGTTATAGGGTTTGGAGCACCTTATTCTAAAATTGGACTGCCCTCACAGTGAAGGCCATTTCCTAGCCTTTTAGGTATTGTTACTGGGAATAATCAGATCTTTATTTTCTTCTGGTGGCTGTAATCTGTGACTGGAAAAGGAAGGTCTACACTATGTGGCCTTCAGGGAAAATAACTGGTTTCTCTAAAAACTAAGTGGATAGAATACAATTATAGAATATGTCATTTTTCTGGGAGTAATATCCCTCCACTCCAGAAATGCCTCTGTTTCTCCAGGCAGGTTGGGCTGTTAACACAAAGGGGGACTCCAGCATCAAAATATGCTTCCCAGTTGAATCAAGAAATGCTTCTTGTAAGTAGGTTTATCCCTAAAAAAGCTTCCAGGTGAAGTTTGGCTGCATCTAAAGCATGAGATTTTATTAAGTCACTTCCTCCTGGGTTCCATCACTGGAGTCATGGAGTGCTTGGCTTCTTCTCCAAAACTGAGCAGGGAATGCAGGTTGCTCATGTGTCAATTCACAATGAGCTGTTTGTATTGAGTCGTGCTAAAAGGGAGGGATTAAAATCCACTTAGTTGTCCCCTGTCCTTTGCCTTCTACCCCACTGAATTCGTGCCTGACTGTCATCATTTTAGGTTGGGTGACTGAGCAGTAAGGGTAGGTGTCACCAGGAATTTAGCAATGAAGTTTCCATCCAGCTCCTTCACTGCGCTCTCCCCCACGCACAGAAGGCTTGCAGAAGTGGCTGGCTCTGATTAATAAAAGCCAAAAAAAGAAGAGGGAGAGCTAAGCTCTGACTGAGCAGTGCTACAGAAAAAACCCTAAACTCCACAAGTAATTGCTGTGGTTGTTTAGATATAATTGTTCCATTAGTCATCTAATAGTTCTGCAGACAACTTCCACTTTCATGTCATATTTGTGTTCTAATCCTTCTCTTCAAGGCTGACTACAAGAAGGAGGAAGAAAAGAAACAGTTTTAATCCATCATTTATTCCAAAGACTGAGTACCAAAGAGGAAGGAGGGTTTAGGAATGGGGCGGGGGAGGAAAGGGGGGAGTTAGGGAATGTTTAATAAGACAACAAAATTCATTCACCAGCTTGTTTCAAGGGGATTTTTAATATTCTGGAGCTAAATTAGACAGCGGATCCAGCACAGGCCCCAGGCTTTGACATGTGTTTTATAATGACAGTTAATTAGATGCTGTCTGCAGCAATCATAGGCTGTCATTCCTAATACATGTCTAGGAACGTGAAGGACAGACGAACTCCCTCCCCCCTCCTTGCCCTAATTGAAATGGGTTGCCAGAATTAAGTAGGAATATTTGAGATGGTAGTTTGACAGTTAACGTGGCCTTTCCCCGTGTGCCATGAATCCGGACTGGAACTCCTTCTAGTGCTCCATGCGTTGTCTATGTGTGTGGGTGCTGCAGCGGAGTGAAAGGGATAGGATTTACTGGCAGCAGGTAGGAACATTTCCCAGTTCCTCCCATCTCCAGCCTTTCTCAAAGTTTTACTCATCAGGGAGCCTTATGACATTCAAGAGGTCTCCTCTCTCCTCCTCCACCCGTTGGGGGGTCATTATCTTAGAAGACGTGGGTCAAGCTTTTAGAAGGAGGCAATTCAGTTGTCACTTAGGCAAGCTTTTATGTAATTTAGAAAAACCCGATTCCCAGCAATTTTTGGTGCTCACTGTGATGTTTCAGGAAAATTGGCTTCAGAGTAACTGTAACATAAGACCAAGCTCTCTTCGTCCCACCTCTTTCTGCCTTCCTCTCTCCAATCTTTCTGCTCATGCACATGTCCCTTGATTCCTGCTGTGTCAAGTGAGGGTGTTAGTTTCCATAGATCACGGGGTGGTTTGAAGAAATACTGTGGGTATTTATACACTGTTAGGCCTCATGGGTAAAGAACAGAAACCAGCCACCTGATCCAGCAGGATTCAGGAGGAAGCTAAGTGTAGTTCTCCTTTCCTTGATGGAGAACCAGGTGCAAATGAGTTGAGTTACACAACACTAGAAGAGAAGTGTTCGTATCTGAGTTAGATAGAGTTCCAGATTGCTGAGGTTGTGCAAGGACCAAGTTAGGGTCTCAGAGCTGATATTCCCATATAGCACAACATTTTGGACAAACCACATTTGTCCCTGTCAGAGTGCAAAGACAGTAGGTATCAATGTACAGGCACTATGAGCCAGCCATATTGGCTTTCAGGAGCTTGGAAAGCATCTCAGTAAAACATGAAGTCTCCATTCTCTTTGCCCATCATGTATCTCTGACCTTTACCAGTAGAGAGGAGGCATCATGTGCTACCATGTGATTTTGGAAGCCATGTTGCTAAGCCACCATTCTGCCCATCAGCTTGACAGGCAAGACCAAGGACCTGTGTACTAGAATAGCTTGAGCAAAAGCATTCCGGAGTCTGAAGACCATCATCATCATGGTTTCAAGATTATTCATCTAATTATTGATGTATTGGCCCATTGCTCAGGTCCCCTTCTCTGGAGATATTCAAAACCTTCCTGGACATGTTCCTGTCTGGCCTGCTCTGGGTGACCCTGCTTTGGCGGGGGGTTGGACTAGATGATCTCTGAAGGTCCCTTCCAACCCCTACAGTTGTGTGATTCTGTGATTCCTGTTGTATTTGGAAGTCCTGGCTTTAAAATGAAGTCTGTTGTTGAAAGGCCATCATGTATGATGTTACCTTGGGTCTAGTTGATGCATATTTTTTCCTCCTTGTCTTGTTTGAGCTGAGGGCTACAAGTTCTTTGCCTGGTTTGTATGCTAACATTGATGGTAAAGGTTTTGGGGATCAAAAGTTATCTTCAGCTGATGTTTGGAAGACACCAGCATGGCCTTCAGATAGTTCTGTCAGTGAATCTCAGAGGCCTTCATCACTCTCGGTTGCGTTGCACAACATAAGTGAAGGAAACCTAGAGGGGGGGGATTGATGGTTTGTTTGGGGTTTTTTTGTGATCATTACTGAATAAAACCCTTTCCAGTAAAGTCAGTTGCACATCTCCAATCCCTGATATTCTGTGATTCTGTGATCTCTGTGCTGTCCTGTCTGACTTACCCCTTGCCAAGGTCACAGCCAACACCTAATTCTCTTGTATTTCCATAGTTCCTAGGCAGCTGCAAAGTGTTTTCTCCTCCTGGTGGTTTTCCCAGACCATTTTTCCCATCTTGAGCACTTTCTAAAGTGATTCAGCAGTGACAGGGAAATCATACCTGGATCTGTAAGATGCTGAAGCGGAAAAACCTCTGCTAGGACTTTTGGGGGCTTAGGGCAGGATAATTCACCTGGTTGGATTTCTACACTTGAGACACTCCCTTGAAACCCCCAGCTGCTGGCAGGTGTTATTCTGCCCCAGAAAACTTGGAATTACAGCTACAAAGCAGTGGTTTCGACAAAGCTTGTGTCTTTTTTGCGTTGTTGAAAAAAAAACCTCAACCCTTTGCTGTAATTGCTTCATCTAATCCCTTATTAGACTGTAATATGGTTCCTGTCATGTCAGAGTTTTTTTTAATTTAATTTAAATAAAATGCTAACAATATTTTGCTTCTAATTTATCCCCATCCTGGCCGCTTCAGAGACTTATAAGTAGATTGTTATGGCATTAATTATGATTTCATGGTCAGGCCCCATCCCTCAATAGGAGTGATACAATTTTGCCCCCACTGTGTCTTCAAACAAGGAATCTACAAACAGCCCTATGATGTCTCCCACTGCTTTAGAAGATTTGATATAATGGAGGGATGATAAAGCAATCAAACAAATCCTATTTACGCATCCCTGAGAGTATAATTCATGCATCAGTGAGCACTGTCAATGGAAAATTACCTTTGGAGTTTAAATTTCCATTCCAAAGTTGCATTATAATTTGGGTTTTTGTTGGCTACAAGCTTCTCCTTTTTCAAGACTGTGAAATTTATATCCAGTTGCCATTTCTACTGTACAAGTGAAATGCTTAAGTACAAAATATATAATGTCCCTGTCTATAAATTGATATTTTTTAATAGTTTACTCAATGCTGCTGACTTTTACATTTTGTCTCTGGTTTCTCAATAGCTCAAACTGACAATCCTGTGTGCGAGTGGGTTCTTAAATCTAAATAATGAAAACAGCAGCTGGAAATTGATTTTCTGGGGACTGTTCAACATCCTCTCATCCCTGTGTGCTCTTTCATCACTATCCACTTGGGGCTTTACTTGAAAAAAAAAAAAAGAAAAAGAAAAGAAAAAAAGAAGAAGTGTAAAATAATGCAAGAAATCTTAGTCTTATTTTTCGCTGTCAAGAACCGATTTGGAAGTGAGTGCTCTTCTGTGCACGTCAGGAGTTCTCAGTTGCACAGCCTCCTGTGAAAGTGTGCCCAGATTTTATTCCCAAAATCAAAGGGTGTTTCTGACCCAGTGACCCAGGGGGCTGCAGAGTGAGTGAGTACGCTCTACATTTTTGTGTATTTTCCCCTTAATTTCTGTTTCCAAGGCTTGTTTCTCCCAGTGCAAACTGACACAGCACTGGCATCTCCTGGAGTCTCATCTCATGGTGTCACAGTCCTGCTGGTTTGGGTTGTGGTGGAAGAGCAGTTTGGGCGGAAAGGAGTCGTCTAAGGGATCACAACAAACTTAACGAAATAATTATCTAATGATTGTTGGCTTCAGTCTTCAGGGATTCTTGTCACAGGTTGATTCCCAGAGGCTGGGTGGGAAGGGGTGACCTTGGTGCCCTGGGGTGGGACTGGGTTTGGGTTCTCCCCAAAGTAGGTAGGTGCTGCAATCCTTTTCTTTCCATCTTTATAAAACAACCTTTCGAATCAAATCTGATATTTTGGCCAAGGGCTTGAGAAGACTTTCACACATTTTTCCAATGTGTGTCAGCTCTCAGCAGCAAGGAAGAATTAATCCTCTGGTCAGTGTTTGTTCAGAGGGTGGAATAATGGAATAAACAGCTTTTTTTTGTTGGGTCCTCGGTTCTGTAAGGTCATTAGAAAGAGAAGGAGGTGAAAGAAGAGAGCAGCAAGAGGGATAAACTACAAGGGACGTTATTATTTTTTAATTAACTTTTCCTGGCATCATTCAGACTCTACTCCACTGTCAACAAAAGGCTATGTAAATCCAAAGAGTGATGAGGATTTGTTTTGGATTTAGATCCAGTGTCGGTGCCTTTTTAATGTTGAATATGTCTCCTGCTGAGCTATAAATCCATTACCTTTCAATATATCATACTGCAGTCCTAGGACTGGGATGTGCAACGGGTAAAGAAACACAGAAAGTTTTCTTTTCTGTTTCTCTAATGCAAAACTCAAACTAAATCCAAATGATTTTCTTAGGGAACTGAGAGGTCCACCATTGGTAGTTTAGGCTGATGTCTTTGTGAAGCTTTTGTTGTTTTGTTTTTATTTGTCAGAGCATACTTGAGTTGTGCAAGTCCTCAGCTCGTTCAGCTCGTTTTGCTAAAGGCCAGTACATGTTTTTGGAGGAAGAGTTGAGATTATGCTTCTCACAGCACTGTTCCTCTATGGCCTTGATGCCTTCTGCATTTTGTATTGCATTGCCTATTGCCTTCTCATGTGTCCAGCATCATGTCCCTTTAATATCTACATTGGTTTAAAGTCCAGCTGTGCTGGAGGGTGGTGGTTCGTGCTCACAGCTGGATGAGGGGGTTCGTAGAATCATAGAATCATTTAGGATGGAAGAGACCCTTGGGAGCATCGAGTCCAACCATCAGCCCCACTCTACAAAGTTCTCCCCTACACCAGATCCCTCAACACCACATCTAATCTACCCTGAAACACAGTCAGGGATGGTGAGTCCACCCCCTCCCTGGGCAGCTGATTCCAGGCTCTGACCACTCTTTCTGGGAAAAATTCTTTCCTAATGTCCAGCCTAACCCCACCCCTGCTGCAGCTTGAAGCCATTCCCTCTTCTTCTATTGTTAATTCCCTGGGAGAAGAGACCAGCACCAACCTCTCTACAATGTCCTTTCGAGTAGTTCTAGAGAGCCATGAGGTCTCCCCTCAGACTCCCCTTCTCAAACTAAACATTTTCCATGAAAAATGGGTTGTTTCTTTCTCCTGTTGATGTTATTGTACAGCCCTGACGAGGCACAAATCCAGAGATACCCCTCACCAGTGATGGGTCTGTTGGGAAAGACCAAGGCACTGAACACCTACNCCTCAACACCACATCTAATCTACCCTGAAACACAGTCAGGGATGGTGAGTCCACCCCCTCCCTGGGCAGCTGATTCCAGGCTCTGACCACTCTTTCTGGGAAAAATTCTTTCCTAATGTCCAGCCTAACCCCACCCCTGCTGCAGCTTGAAGCCATTCCCTCTTCTTCTATTGTTAATTCCCTGGGAGAAGAGACCAGCACCAACCTCTCTACAATGTCCTTTCGAGTAGTTCTAGAGAGCCATGAGGTCTCCCCTCAGACTCCTCTTCTCCAACTAAATATTTTCCATGATAAATGGGTTGTTTCTTTCTCCTATTGATGTTATTGTACAGCCCTGATGAGGCACAAATCCAGAGATACCCCTCACCAGTGATGGGTCTGTTGGGAAAGACCAAGGCACTGAACACCTACCTCTCTTCACCAAGTTCTTTCTGCCTCCTCTCTTACTTGTTTTTTTCTCTGGAATCACTACCAGCAAGTTAACATTATACTGTTGTTCTGTTATTTGTCTGGTTTCTTTCCACTTTTTCTTCTATTTAATACTCTTACTGGAAACTGCATGTCTCCAGAATCAGACACTTTGCTTTTCAAGATAACCTAATCTGTAACTGCTTAGGTGGAGCCTGTCTCCAATAATGCAGCTTTGCGATACCAATATAAATATATATATATATGTAAAAATATACATATAACTTGGTGAATACATAGAATTGGCAGAATCTTGCTTTTATTTAAAGCTTTACTCCTGTCTGCTGCTGCACATATACTTCTGCTTTGCTATCTGTGCAATTATGATTATATTGATAAGTGTATGTGTGTGTAAATAGATATATATATATAGTGATAGAGAGGAACTGAGAAGAGACTAATCTTAAGCTATTCTTTTTCATCAGGGGCTGAATGCTGCATGTTAATGTGAAAGAGGGAAAAACCAAGGAGCAGTTGAGCTCTTTGGATTCCTCTTCCCAGTCCCCCCTTTCCCCTGGTTGGAGTTTCTGCCTGAGCAATATGGCATAGTTTGTGACTCCATCTGGAGAGCTGACAGCACAGCCTGGGTACAATAAAGCTCACAGCCTTCTTCCCTAAGTCTGTAATTAAATGACATCACCGAGTTCTTTAAATGCATCTGCTGTTAAAAGTCAGGAGGCTAAAACATCCCATTAAAGGGAAGAGAAGGTTTTCCGAGTGTTAGTGGAGCTCCAGTGTGGAACTGCTCCAGGAAAGCTGTTTGAAACCTGCTGGGGCATGGTTGGTGGTAGGAAGAGTTGTAGGCTGGGTAAGTGTGTTACTGGTTCCAGTTCTTCAGACCCAAAATGTAGTTTTTTAAACATGCCTGGTGCTCCCAGGAAGGTGTAGCTGTGTCTATAAATGTGTATGTACGTGTACGTGCTTGTAAATCTCTGCATGCTTATTTTGAGCAGTGTGTATGGGGGGGTGAGGGGGGGCTTAAATATTCTGTATAGATTGTTTGGGCAGCCGTCCAAAGAGAATAACTGCTTATGTGTCAGCGCTACAGGGTGAAGCTGCAGGGAAATAAAAGTTGAAATTAGTAGAATGTCTTCCCTTTACGAAGCCTGAGAGGCGTGAGTAAGCCCTATGAAGTGGTGATAAGTGATGAGATATTTACTCTCTTTCTCTTCTCTTGAGTCATTTTTGTTGACATTGGAAGGATAACTAAGGAAATGTGGTTTAAAGGTAGATTGCTTTCCAGTTGACGTTTCCTCCTAGACAGATAAATGAAGAAATTCTATGCAAAAAAGACCCCACCTTGCAACATGGACTATCAAATTCAGTCATCCCATTGAATGTTTCCCTATCAAAGTACCCTAATTTCCATGTTAAAAGTTTGGGGTTTTTTTAAACTTCTGGTGCTTCAAAAGTAGTTGAGACACCTGAGAATAAAGTTATTATTCTCTCTCTCTCTCTCTTTCTCTCAACTTTTTAACCATTAAGGAGTATTGATTCTGGAGTTATAATTTCTGAACTACTCCAAGTGGAAGACACCTGCCACGTTTTCCAGCCATCTTGGACCTGGGCAGATAGACATGAACGAGAGGAACGTTTCTTTTCAAAGATCAATCAGTTTTATTTATGGGCTTGTAAGAGAAGGATGAGATCTGCTGAGTAGGAAGGGGCTGCTTCATCAGGCGAGAGGATTTCTACCTGTAACTGCACGTGAAGTTTGAAGCACTTCAAGGATTTACCTTAACCTGAATTAGCTGCTTTTTTGTTTTTTTTCCCCATTTCTTTGGTGTCCCTTTTACCTGGGGTTTTGGGGACAGTAAGGTCTGATGAGGACATCAGAAATGGTTTCAACAGCCAGGGACACGGCTGTACTATTGTGAAGTATTGAATCATGTCCTTTTTCTCTCCAACTACTCGTTTTCCACGCTCCTTCTCTTTCTAAAACCTCTTTTTCTTCTCCTGCTTCATTCACTGGGGACTGCCAGGGTCCAAGATGTCATGAGCTCACCCCTTCCCCTCCACGTGCACGTTGTGATACAGGATGCTCCCTGCTGCCCAGCTGCAGGAAGAGTGGCTTCAGGCAGGATGACGTCTGGATGAGCAATCTGCTTTCTACAACTTTCAGTAAAGATTTAAATTAAGCTTTACTCCATACCACATTTAATTGAACAACCTGGTCTGGTGGGAGGGGGCCCTGCCCAGGGCAGGGTGGTTGGAACTGGATGAACTTTAAGGTCCCTTCCAACCCAAACCATTCTATGATGTTATGCCTGCAGATGCTCTATGTGATTTCACTGGGGCAATTATCACTTATGACTCTGTTTTTAAAAAACAAAACAAAACAAGAAAAACAAACTCTGAACCCAAAAGCTAACTAACTCCAGGGGCTCCAAAGATAGGAAAAGATATTCCTATTTACAGAAAAAATGAGTAATCAGCTCATTAAGCGTGGGTATGAGCTCTCGTGTGTTCTGGCTGTCTGGGCATCACACATGCTTGTGGCAAAGACAACCTCTTTTAAAAATACATGGTTTGTGAAATCTTGGGGTAAATTTAGAGGGCTGAGAATCATTCAGAGTTTAGTTTTTTTGAGTCAGGCAGTGCCAGCCCAGAAAGGACTGGGCACGTGTTGAAGCACAAGCTCTGAATAGACAAAGTCTGAAGTCTCGCCTGTGGAAGTCATCCTGAAACGGTGACCCGAGGTGAATCCTAAAGGCTCATAAATAGGAAAGCAAATGAAGAAGAAAGACACCAGTTTTTTAATTCATACAATTTTTAGGTTGATTTCATCTGAGTCTGACTCATTCTTTTGTGTTTACAAGGGGCCGTATTCTACATCTGTAGAGTTGTCAACTCCGGTGCTGTGTACATAAACCTAATGACATTTATTATAGGATTAATATTAAAGGAATAAATCATGGTACCACACCTTTTTTTTTTTCCTTATTCATGCCTGATCTAACCCAACATCTCCTTTTTAATGGCAAGAGGGAATAAATGGGATTATTTTTGGTGTGGCTTCTGCTCCAGTCGTCAGTTTTGAATGTTCAAGGGAGAACCCGTAGAAGATGTTGGCAGACTGTAGGAGTGTGTTCTCCCATATTTTTTTTGCCTGTGAAAATAGTAAGGTTTCTAACATTAGAACATGGTTTAGATGCTGCAGCCATTGTTCTTGTTCCCCTCTGTGGACTTCAGTTTGGGCCAACACCTACCTACCTTTTTGGGGGCTCTTCCACCAGTCTGAAATGAAATGGTGAGAAAGAGCTCAGCCCTCCATACACCTTCACCTGGATTAACTCATGTCAGTGGGGTGAAAAAAGGCATCTCTGAGCTTTTCTCTGCATAAAATTCTCTGTATTTGTAAGGAACCAGAGTCCTGAAAAATTGAAAGCTTCTCTGCAATCGGCCTTTTACATCAGTGCCCTTCTAGGTGCAAAGTGACTCAGAAGCAAATTGTGAGTAACTAAGCAATGCCTTGACGCGGTGGCTTTAGTGAGGGGGTGGGAGGACAGGAAGAAATGAAAGGGCTGTGATCCCTGGTGATGTGCCGAGACTAGCTAGATGTCACCTTGACCTTCCAAGATACCTTGAGTCTCACTAGCCCAGGGATAGTGCTTGTCTGTCCTGCCCACAGCAGTGGGGTTGGAAATAGAATCATAGAATTGTCTGGTTGGAAGGGACCTTTCAGATCATGGAGTCCAACCATCAACCCAACACTGCCAAGGCCATTGCCTAAACCATATCCCTCAGCACCACGTCTGTCCAGCTTTTTAATACCTCCAGGGACAGTGACTCCACTACTTCCCTGGGCAGCCTGTTTCAATGCTTGACAACCCTTTAATATTCATTCTAAACCTCCCCTGGTGCAACCTGAGGCCACTTCCTTGGGTTCTATCACATGTTACCTGGAAGAAGAGACTAGATATTCTTTAGAGGTCCCTTCCAACCCAAACCATCCTGTGATTTCTTTTTCTGTATTTGCATGAAAGTTAATGCTTCAGTATAGCATACAGCTGCTAAAATAAGTTCCTGTCCTCTACTCCATTCCCTCTTGGTGCTTCTTTACTCTCTCTCCACGTGCTGAAGAACCAGCAATGCCAGACTTTGCATGTTATGAGGCTTTTTGGCCAATGGGCTAAATACTGAGTGTTTTCCTACTGCAGCTCTCAAATCTGATATTGCTCCTCTGCACTGAGAGGAGTGGTCACTGCATTTTGCTAGATCGTGCAACAGTTTGAAAAAGCTTGGAAACCAAGACTTCCTGGCAGAAAAGTAGGTTTTCCAGTATGGACATAAGGAATCCAATTGAGGCAGCATTGGAGAAGCACAAAGGTTTGGGTTAAGGCATCTCTTGAGGCTGCAACTGTCCTGACTTGAGAGTTTTAGCAGGGAGGTCCATGGACTAAATATTCCTGGGGACTGGAAATAGGTATTTACCCAAAAGGTGTCCTCTGTGGGTCACACGGGATGAGTGCTGGCACATGGATGTTGGGAAAGTTCTCGTCTTTCCAGTTGTACTGGGATAAAGGGAAACCTAATTATCGATGCTGATAATCTGATAATATTTGGGGTATAAGAATAAGTTCCTAGATATTTTTGCAGTACGATAAGGTTATGGCTGCAGAGCATGAAGCACAAATGCCATCTTTTCAAAAACATCATATTTCATAGAATCATCGAATTGTCTAGGTTGGAGTGGACCTTTGAGACCATCTAGTCCAAACATCAACATAACTTAGATTAAAAAAAAAAAAAAACATAAAATAATGACCCATCACTAATCTACATCACTAAGCACTGTCACCTGTCTTTTAAATCCCTCCAGGGATGGTGCCTCAACCCCTTCCCTGGGCAGCCCATTCCAAGGCTTGATAACCCTTTCCATGTAAACGTTTTTCCTGATATCCAATCTGAACCTCCCCTGGCGCAGCTTAAAGCCATTTCCTTTTGTCCTTCTTCACTATCAGAATGCTTTAACATCTATATATTTTCAAATGCAAATGGTGATTTGGGGCATTTGAGTTGATGTTTTGCCCAGAAAGTTCTGTTCCCCAGCAGCAAATTTTAGGTACTTTCTGAATTAGGGCTCCTTTAAGTTGTTTTGTATGTGACACCTAAAACAAATATATTCTGAAAATGTATTTCTTTACAAGAATGAATTTGGCATAATATTCAATTTGGGATAATAAAGATATATTCACAGCATTCAAGCACTATTCAGAGTATTAGAGGAAGAAGAAGAGCTGCAGAGGACTGAAGTGATTTACACAGGCTGGCTGAGTTAGGACGAGTATAAGGTTCCTGATTCCTGGTGGAGTTTTTATGATGGAAGAAAAGAAAATCTGTGGAAAAAATCCAAACCAAAACTGCTGCAACATCCATCCTATCCGTGAAGCTGCGGAATCTGCAGTGCTGCTTTTCCCATAGCTGTACTCCTGGTTTTATCTATTTTGGATAATTAAAACAATGTGAGGGTTGCAAGATGAGAACGTAAAGAAACCGAGCACAATTTACAATGCAGGTGGCCACAAAGGTATGATTTTATATCAGTAAAACAGTCATATTTTGTAAGATTGCTGCTGAATGATATCTACACGGTTCTCAGTATTTATTTCCACCTATTTCTTCTTCCCAAGCTCACAGGGCTTGCTCTGAGGTTTGTCATGCCTTGGAGGAATATAAACACAAACCTGAGGCTTTATTTACAGCGTGACTTTTGAATTCAGACTGGGAGAACTCGTGCCCCTTCAGCTGTAAGAAATGTCCTCGTAGCCCAATAAAATATGTGGGGTTTTTGCCATCCCCAGCAGAAGACCCCAAGCTTTGTGCTGACTCTGCATTAGCGTTCCTGTAGCTGGACTAAAAAGAGTTCCTTGCTGTATTTTGATAGATTGTTAAGAGTTAATTAAGCTATCAGCTTCCTGGCTCTGCACACATGGGGTGTCCCTTTTTGCAAATAATAAGATTTCGAGTGTAACACCACAGCCCATCACAGAACCCTTTCAGGCTGGGAAGATGAGATACCAGGAAGCTGCCATCCCATTTCAACTGGAGTGGTGCTGGCTGGCAGGGCAGGGTGGGATCACCATGGATGAAAGTCTGTTCTATCAGCCCATCTGTTACATATCCTTAATTAGTGTAATTCCCACGCAGTCATAAACAGGAGTTTCCCCATCCTTGCTGTAATTTTATGCATGTTTCAGAGGAAAGTTCCTCTTTCAGAGCGTAACATCGCTGGAGATCTCACAAATGCAGGGAAGCACCATTCCCATCTCCTTATGCCATCAAAAATGGTTTAACCTGTTTCCTTGCAAGGATGAAGAGCAGTTGAAGGAGCTGGGGCTGTTTAGTTTGAGGAAGAGGAGGCTGAGGGGAGACCTCATCACTCTCTACAACTGCTTGAAAGGACATTGAGAGAGGTCGATGCTGGTCTCTTCACACAGGCAATTAGCAATAGAAGGGGAGGGGATGGCTGCAAGCTGCAGCAGGGTAGAGTTAGGCTGGACATGAGGAAAGAATTCTTCCCAGCAAGAGTGGTCAGAGCCTGGAATAGGCTGCCCAGGGAGGTGGTGGAGTCCCTATCCCTGACTGTGTTTCACAGTAGATGAGATGCGGTGTTAAGGGTGTAGGGGAGAACTTTGTAGAGTGGGTCTGATGGTTGGACTCAATGATCCAAGGGTCTTTTCCAACCTGAATAATTCTATGCTTCTATGATTGATTTATGGAGGATGGCATCATCCATAGAGTCACCATTAGATTGTGTCCCACCTTGTGGGATGGAAAAGCTCTACAACCTCACTAACATCGGGCTGGCCTCTTCTAGCTTGAGCTCGGTAAGGAACGTGTCCATACGATCTGCTGCCTCCAGTTCTCCTGCATCTAAAGAGAATTTTCTTCCACTGTAAACCATGGGTCCTTGGATCTGATAGTCTGTAATCAGGAGTTATAGTGTGCCTTAGACTTTTTCTACAGCCCCATTCTATACCATTATATATTTACAGAACCGATCGCTACGCCTAATGTAGTGTGTGTCATCTGTGGGAAGTAATTATAGGATAATAGAACTGATGGACATATGAACATAAAATGACTTTACTGGGGTCAGAAAATAAGATGACAATGCAGCCCTTATATGTTTATGCTGTGTTTTACAGCAACTTCACGCATTTTATTAGGCTGATAAATTATGTGTGCTTTATAAGGATCACTCTGAGGACAGAAACTAGCTCTCTGGACAGAAGCAACATCTGTCAGTAATTCTTCATTTCCATTTTTAAGATGAGGACTTGATAAAAATGTCATATGTTGGACGATGTGGATGGAACTACTTGGGGAATTAGCTTAATTTGGAAGAATGGAACTGCTGGTGTTGAAAATTGCTGAAGACATTGGCCAAGTACCCTCACTCTCTTGAGGAGAGGAATGAGGTCCTTAGTGAAGGTACAGCACCCAATTTGTCCAAATTTCTGCCTCAAATAGCACAGCATTGTTTCTTAGGTCTATTATGATACAAATCTATTTTCCTCTTAACCATCAGTTATTATCTGGATGCAAGATGAAGTGGACGGTTGGAGGCAATTCAGATGTTCTGGAGGGCAATTCTGGAGGCCTCATCCCAGCCCTCCAGAGAAATAATGGTGACTACTGAAATTATGGTGTAATTTCAGGATGGTGCTGGTCTCTTCTCACAGGTAATTAGAGATAGAACAAGCAGGAATGGCTTCAAGCTGCAACAGGGAAGGTTTAGGCTGAACAGTAGGAAAGAATTTTTCCCAGAAAGAGTGGTCAGAGCCTGGAATGGGCTGCCCAGGGAGGTGGTGGAGTCAGTATCCCTGGATATGTTTCAGTGTCAATTAGATGTGTTGTAGGGGAGAACTTTGTAGAGCAGGGCTGATGGTTGGACTCGATGATCCCAAGGGTCTCTTCCAACCTGAATGATTCTGTGAGTCTATGATTTGCCTGCTCTAAATATCTTCCAAGGGCGTACGGTAAACCCTGTGTCATTTCTTTTTCTGCAGCTCTGGCTCTGTAGACAAGGTGTGTGTGTATTAATGACTACAGCCTGGAGCACAGCTGGTTCTTTGATCACTTTTTCTTGCCTTCCTAAATAGCAATATTAGCGTGCCTCAATTGAGTTAAGTTTTTCTGCCAACTCACTAATGACTGTGATTAGGTTGGAACTGCGTGAAGCTTAACGTCACCTGGCTTGTTTTTCAATCTCCATCTCCAAAGTGCAGTATCTTTAGGCTGGCAGCTATTTATGTACAGGATCATTGCGTTCCTGGGTGGAATAGCTGTAACTCAGCAACACGGACGCAATCACATTGGATGTCAGGTCCGTGGTGGCATGAAAGCCACCAAGCTTTGCCCTGTGGTGTTGCATGCCCAAAGTTACTGAGAAAGTAAAGCAGTGGTGCTCATACCGTGTTCTTACTATATGTGTGCTTACTTACCTGAGTGTCTTAGAGTCATTTGTGTTATACATAGTCTTAATTATAGAATCATAAAGTCATAGAATGGTATGGGTTGGAAGGGACATTAAAGATCATCCAGTTCAAACCCCCAGGCAGGGGTTTAAGGCAGGGACACCTCCCACCACACCAGGTTGCTCAAAACCCCATCCAACCTGGCCTTGAACCCCTCCAGGGATAGGGCAGCCACAGCTTCCCTGGGTAACCTGGGCCAGGGTCTCACCACCCTCACAGCAAAGAATTTCTTCCTGAGATCTCATCTCAGTTTCCCCTCTTTCAGTGTCAAATCCTTCCCCTCTGTCCTATGGCTCCTCTCACTGATCAAGAGTCCCTCCCCGGCTTTCCTGGAGCTTCTTTAGGGACTGGAAGGGGCTCTAAGGTCTCTCTCATATAATAATTTCCATGTGACTGAGTATGGTTAAAACCCATCTCAGCAGCAACTCAGGTCAACTCTGTTCTCTACATGAAAGTCAGTAGGGATCCCGTTCTGTTTTCTGTGGGTTACTTGCACACATGGAGAAGAAAAAGTCATTGTTTTGTATTATTTGTTCCCTTAATTGGCAAATGTTAGGAGCTAAATTAGGTATTGTAACTGAAATCTCCTTGGAGGTCCTTCTGAGTCAGGTGGAGAAGTACCAGAGGCACTAGGGCATCTTATTATTGGAGGTCAATATATTAATTCTCTCCCTGGGGCTCTCAAACCAACATCTTTCCCCACTTCTCAATTCCCTTTGCAGAGCAACAGGTATATGTTACAAGAGGCTGATAAGGAACAAGAATCTTCAAAGGAGGCTTCATATTTATTTACTCATTGCTCCTAATTTGGATGTGGCCCCAGGTTTACCATGTCTGTCCTCAGAAGAGGAGAGGAATTGGCAGAGATAGGCCTTCTGCAGAATATAGTTGCTCCCTAATCAGTAAGGAACAGAACAATTTAGAAAAGATGATGATATGCTTAATGACCATGGTTTTTTCTTCAAACCAAGACCGTAAAATCATGATCCTCATTAAAGGGCTCTAAAATTGTTTGCTTAAAGTGGCTCTTAACGTTAATGCTTCCCTCCTTCTAATGCAATCACTGCCCCCTGTTTGCTTCAGCCATGGGTTTATGGGTCCTGGTACCCTCTGGGTGTTGTTGTACATACCAGGATGGCAAAGAGTCTCAAGATCCTACCAGACTAGGTCATTATCTTCTGTGATGAGGAAGGTAGAAGAGGAACTGAAGTCATTTCAACATGGGTCTGGCTGATTCCCTCATTTAATAGATCTGAGCATTAGGCAGTTTGAGTGTTTCTTGGGTCTGCCCATGACTTGGCTATGGAGACAGACTTTCAGAAGGCTTTGTTCTTGTTTCTGTCACACACATACATCCTGTTCCTGGGTGTTTGGCAATGGCTACTCTTGGCCTCGGTGTCCGTTCTTAGAAAATCTGCCTCTTCTGCTTACACTGATAGTCTATGGTGTGAGAGTAGACTTTTGCCACTGGTGAATTTGGCTCTTACTGAACCACCTCCTTTATTAGCTAAATATTGTCCCATCTGGATTCCCAAGTCAGGGAATGAGGTATTTGAAAATTATCTCGGATCAGGTTTATTCTGCTCCATCTGATGTGTTTCCGGGCCTTATCTTTGACAGCTTTGGGTACAAGATTAAAATGTGGAAAGGAAGGTTAAGGTATGAACTTGACATTGAATGGGATAGAGGGACTTTAAGCTCTGCCACAGATTTCTGGGGTGAAAGTGTCTGATTTCCAACTGTAAAATGGGAGTGGTCTAGATCTGTGAAGAGAGGAGAGCTGTCCATGGAACTTGTAAGGGCACAGAGCTGTGGGATGCAACTGTCTTACAACTGGTGGTTGAACTGGGCCTCTTGGCCATTTCTGTACGTTGGCTAAAAGGTCTAGAGAAAAGTCCTATAGGGAGAAGCTGAGGAAACTGGGCATGTTTAGTCTGGAAAAGAGGAGGCTGAGGGCAGACCTCATTGCTGTCTACAACTCCCTGAAAGGAGGTCGTAGAGAGGTGGGTGCTGGCCTCTTCTCCCAAGGGAATAACGACAGGACCAGAGGAAATGGTCTGAAGTTGCAGCAGGGAAGGTTTAGATTAGATATTAGAAAGAATTACTTGACTAAGAGGGTGGTCAGGCACAGGACCAGCCTGCCCAGGGAGGTTGTGGGGTCACCATCCCTGGAGGTATTGAAGACGCATGTAGATGTGGCACTTCAGGGCATGTAGTGGCTGAGATTGTTGAGTGTGATGGTTGTTGTTATGGTGGGTGTGGTGTTGTCAGTGTGTGGTGGTGGTTTTTTTCTTTGGTTGGTTGCTTGGTTGTTTTGGGTTTTTTGTTATGGTCGGACTCCATGATCTCAAAGGTCCCTTCCAAACATGAAGATTCCCTGGTTCTGTGAAGTCCAACTGATGAGGAGATGGGAGCCAGAATCTCTCACCAGCCCTTCACCATAGATGCTACAACATTGCAATGCCAAAGTTAGGTGTCTTCAGCAGGACGTCTAAACTTGGCCCTATGTTCTCCTGGAGGTGGTACCTCCATCAAGCCCCAGTAATACAGGATGTCCCCGAATGGGCCCTGGAGTTATGATCTTTTGGACTGAGCTTTTTATTTGCCCCAATGTGTTTTTTGGAGTAACCCTTGTCCACGCACCAGAGGCTAATCAGTCAGCTGGATGATAATGAAAGATCGCGCCATCNTCTTCCAAAGTTCATACACTCTCTTTCTGTGTGTCAGCACACAGCAAATGGGAAGTAATTGGATTGACAGACACAGAGGCTGTTATTGGGCTGTTTGCTGTCTGACTGGGGAAAGCAGAGGAGCAGAGAGGTGTCGCAGGAGCTAATCTGGTAGGGTCTGTTGTCGTAAGACCGTGCAATCTGCCACACCAAATTTGCGGGCTCTGAAACCGCTGGCTGGTCGGGGTCGTTCCTCACCGCCGCCCGCTCCAAAGCCACCCTTGCCTTCGTGTGACAAATCATTCTAATGCAATCTAATAAAAAACAGTTTGCATAAAGATGGTGCCCATTTATAAAGCTGTCACCACAGCTACTCTATTAATAGAGCCATTTTAAAGATTTATAGTCAGCATATGTTACTTTTTGCAGGGGCCAGATTGAGAGCTGTGGGGGTTGAGCAGGCAGAATGTGCCGCCAGATCAGATTTAAAAATAATACGAATAATAAGTTAATTTTTACCCAGCTGTTGTGCTGAGGACGGAGAATGTGCAGTTGGGGCGGGGGGAGGAGAGGGGGCATCATTATATTTCGGTGGGGGTCAACCAACCAAATGTTGTGGCATTAAAGGAAATGGGATTTAATAATAAGCAAAGCGAAAGTTAGTCAACTCCATATTTCAGCTCACTTTGTCTAATGGGATGACATTATGCCGTGGTTCTGGTAACAGCCTTATCGACGTGTGATGCTCAAGTGTTTTATGTGCATTTAATGAAACCCCACCATATTTCTGTGCGATAGGCGAGAATTCAGTTGGAATTGACTGTCAAGATCGTTTAAAATGATAGTGCTTTTTAAGCACTGTATGCATTTTCTACGTGGTGGTGGCGAAATCACGTTCCCTGTTGTAGTGTCACGGGGAGTAAAGCGTCGCCCTTACTTCTGTAGTAAATGCAAAACAAAAGGAGCCGTGGGAGCCTACAGGTTTGACTTCATCTGATGGTCAGAGCTGGGCAGATGCCTCTAAGCACCCACGCACCCTGGCTTCGCTTAAAATAAGTACATCGCCCACCTTCTGTAGAAAAGAGAGAGATTGATTGACCGTGGTTAGTGCATTTGTCTTCAGCAGGATTGGATTTAAATTACAAGCGGATCGACAGTGGGTAATTTAGTTCAGTGGTCATTTTGGATTATCGTCTCCATCATGAAGCACTGGCAGGCTTTGCTCTACGTTGGTTGAGTTTTGGGCTAAAAGCTTACGGTTTCAGGCACTGGAGCGGAGAAATTTGGTGGTGCAGCTTTGGAAGAGCAAAGGGGTGGCTGGTTATACGACCTATGTTTGCTCAGTTCAGTATAAACTTAAAACCTTTTTTTTTTTAATAATGTTTTTTAGACAAACTATAAAGTATTAGTTCCCAAAGCTGGGTTTCAGGCTGAATGTGAAGTGTGTTTCTGTGGCTGCTGAGCTGAGCTCTGCCATGGAGAGCAGCTCAGAGGAGAAAGACCTGGGAGTCCTAGTGGACACCAGGATGCGCATGAGCCCGTAATGTGCCCTTATGGCCAAGAAGGCCAATGGCATCTTGGGGGGATTCAGGAAGAGCGTGACCAGCAGGTGGAGGTTAACCCCCCCCTCTGTTCTGCCCTGGTGAGGCCCCATCTGGAGTCCTGTGTCCAGTTCTGGGCTCCCATGTTCAAGAAGGACAGGGAACTGCTGAGGGTACAGCAGAGGAGCACCAAGATGGTAAGGGGCCTGGAACATCTCTCTTACAAGGAAAGGCTGAGGGACTTGGGTCTTTTTAGTCTGGAGAAGAGTGAAGGGGGATCTGATCAACGCCTATAAGAACTTAAAGGGTGGGTGTCAGGAGGATGGGGCCAGTCTTTTTTCAGTGCTGCCCAGTGACAGGACAAGAGGAAATGGGCACAAACTTGTACATAAGAAGTTCCATCTAAATGTGAGGAGAAACTTCTTTCCTTTGAGTGTGGCAGAGCCTTGGAAGAGGTGGTGGAGTCTCCATCTCTGGAGACATTCAAAACCTGCTTGGACACGTTCCTGTGCAACCTGCTCTGGGTGGGCCTGCTTTGGCAGGGGGTTGAACTAGGTGATCTTCAGAAGTCTCTTCCAACCCCATATCATTCTGTGATTCTATGATCCACATTTGCTGGAGCTGCAGCATTTTACATTGTCCTACTCCATGCATGTCCACAGTCGGGGTTTGTTGGCATCTGAATGACACCTTACCCTTCTGCAGCTTGGAGTATCTCTCGCTTTGCAAACGTTCACTGCTTGTGATAGAAATGTGGAAAAAAAAGCTCTTTATACTCAAACAACCCCCCAAAATTCCTCAATATGTTTTGGAAGAGACAAAATTTGACCGTAGCTTTCCTGCTTCCAACCTCACATTGTAAAGAACCTGTACCTGCTCAAAAGGATTAAAAGGAGGTTCATGGCACATAGGGAATAAAGCTATTTTATATTTGCTCTCAAAATGAACTCAGCGGCCTCATAGCAGAGTCAGGAGTCTGCAGGGGGTGAGCAGAATAAAAGTGGAACTCAGTTCTCAAAACCACCCGTGCAGGCTGGGCTGACAGGAGATGGTGTTACATGCTGGTGTGTGTAGCTCCACGCGCACAACCACGCATGGAGCTCTGCCAAAATGCAGCCTCGAGGAGGGGAGAAAACACAACCCGCTGCTCACCGGGGACATCTGAGGAGTTTTTTTCTCTTGGTGGTGCAGGGTGAAAACCCCTCTCTTAATAAGTATGGTATGGAGGGTCTTTAGGATCTGAACAAAGGTCTAGTTTTTCGGGTTTGATCTCCTGTAGGAGGATGAAAGGCCAACACCAAGGGATGGCTCTGGCTCTTCGAAGGAGCCAAAGATAGTGCATTGCTTTAACATCCCATACTGTGCTATATGTACTGATGCCACCATTCTCCACTTTACACCGAGGTGCTCTCAGGGAGAAGGTGTGCATTTATGGATTTCTCTGATAAGATGTATGCCTTTTAAGATTAATTTGCTCTAAAGCCCTATATCTTTCCGGTATCTTTATGGGCTGGGAATTCAGAAGGAATCACAGAATCACAGAATTATATAGGGTTGGAAGGGACCTCTGGAGATCATCTAGTCCAGACCCCTGCCAAAGCAGGTCCTCCAAGAGCAGGTTGCACTTGTCCGGGAGTGTTCTAAATGTCTCCAGAGACGAATACTCCACCACCTCTCTGGGCAGCCTGTTTCAGTGCTCAAGGAAGTGAAGATGAGGCTTCATTGGACTGAGGCCAGTGGTCTAAGGTTCAACAAGACCAAGTGCCAGGCCCTGAACACCAAGTTCACACCAACCAGGGGAATGCCCCAGGCTGGGGGCAGAGTGGCTGGATCTGCCCAGCAGAAAAGGACCTTGGGGTATTGGTCGACAGCTATCTGAATATGAGCCAGCAGTGTGCCCAGGTGGCCAAGAAGGCCAATGGCATCCTGGCCTGTGTCAGTAGCAGTATGGCCAGGGGGACTGGAGCAGCGACCGTCCCCTTGTACTGGGCACCTGTGAGGCCCCACCTCAAGTACCGTGTCAGTTTTGGGCCCCTTATCACAAAAAACACATTGAGATTCTGAAGCATGTTCAGAGAAGAAAAACGCAGGTGATGAGGGGTGTGGAGCACAAGTCTTGTGAGGAGAAGGTGAGGCAGCTGGGAGTGTTCAGCCTGGAGAAAAGGATGCTGAAGGGAGACCTTCTCACTCTCTACATCTCCCTGAAAGGAGGGTGTAGCCTGGGGGGTCGGTCTCTTCTCCCAAGGAACAGGCAATGGGACAAGAGGGAATGACCTCAGGTTGCACCAGGTTTAGGATGGACAGTAGGAATAATTTCTTCACTGAAAGGGTTACCAAGCATTGGAAAAGCCTGCTCTGGGAAGTGGTGGAGTCACCACACCTGGAGGTGTTTAAAAGCCAGGCAGACATGGTGCTGAGGGACATGGGTTGGTGGTAACTTGGCAATTACAGGTTATACAGTTGGACTTGATGATCTGAAAGGTCATTTCCAACCTAAATGATGCTACAATCCTGTGAAGAGACCAAACAGCAGCTGCATTTTGGTTGTAGAAGACAGGCAAATCTTCTCTTTACTTGGTGTTTGTAAGTCAGAATTGCCTTCTCATGCTTGTAAAATGCTTCTAATGCTTAAAATGTGGTTTAGGTTGGTGCTGAGTCAGGGTTCCACCATGTCCCAGATGTTTTCGCCCATAGCTAGGATCCCTGCTTGCTGTTCATTGGGAGTAATCAAAACATCAAGCAGTCAGTTATGCCTCAGTAATAGAATCTGATGTAGTGTGAAGCAAACTAGAGCAATGTTACTAACATCACTTTTTAAGCCTCATCACAGAGAGGCAGCATCTGTGGAAGAATGTTATGGAAAGTGGATGAAGGACCAGCATCAGGACAGGACAAGGTGAGGAGAGGACTGACACTGAATTCTGTATCCGGGTGTACATTTGCAACAACCAAGTGACAAACACTTACAACCTACCCAACCCCTTGATCCTGGACCTTCCTGAAGATGGAGATAAAGAGCGATTGAAGAAGCTGAGACTGTTTAGTTTGAGGAAGAGGAGGCTGAGGGGAGACCTCATCACTCTCTACAACTACTCAAAAGGACATTGTAGAGAGGTTGGTGCTGGTCTCTTCTCACAGGGAATTAGGGGTAGAAAAAGAGGGAATGGCTTCAAGCTGCAGCAGGGTAGGGTTAGACTTGACATTAGGAAAAAAATTCTTCACAGAAGGAGTGGTCAGACACTGGAATGGGACGTGGTGGAGTCGCCATCCCTGAATGTGTTTCAGAGTTGATTAGATGGGGTGTTGGGGGATATGGTGTAGGGGAGAACTTTATAGAGTGGGTCTGATGGTTGGACTCGATGATCCCAAGGGTCTTTTCCAACCTGAATGATTCTATGATTCCATGATTCTATGACAGATAAGCCATAGGTCATGCTTCACTTCCAGGTCACAGCAGGGATAAGGACACATCCAGCCATTTACCACAGCTGAGCTGATAAGCTGTAACTCAACCTTGGAGCTCTCCATACCACATAGAGATACCACCTTGGTCTAAAGCACACCGGTCGCATCACTTGCAAAACTCCTTGGGAGGAGTCTTAAATCCCCAAAACCTCCACCAGCAACTGCTGCCACAGCTCTAGCTTGTGGTGTTTTCACTGTAGCGCTCCACGCTTTGTATTTCAGGTGCATCCTCATTAACGGAACGCGCTGATGTGACTCACGCTTGAGTTACTCTTCCTTTGCCTGCCGTCACAGAGGAGCAGCTGTACCGCATCTGCTGGCAGAGGGAGCTGCTTGTGGCTCTTCCAGGCGTATAAATGCTATACACAGATTTGTGGCGCTAAGTAATTGCTCTGTTTCATCTGCAGAAGAGGGAAATAACATAATTGCAAGAACGGTGTCTAGAGATAGAAAAAGAATAAAGTTAGATTTTCGGTGCTGTAAATTCACAGGCCGATGGATTGGTTTTTAACTCTGCAGATGAAGGCCTTAACAAATTCACAACTCAACTAGGCTCAAAACCTACCCAGTTTCTGTTTCTTGATTAACATAGCCCCGTTCCAGTGGTCTCTAGGGTGTATTTTCCCATGTTTTGCCCAGGACTGTGATGTTCATAGCCATTTGCAGCCTTTGTTTTACAGTAACGACTCTGGGTTATGCCGTTTTGTTCCTTTTCAAAGGCAAATTTCTTCAAAAGGGTGTCAAAACTATGGGTTATTTTTCCCTTGGATTTACCAGTCTTTGGAAAAATCACACCTGGTGATTAGCTGAGGTTTGGCAGCGGGTGGAAATGCGGCTGCTTCCTCAAGTCATGCCCTTGCGAAAGATGAGAGGATAGGGACCACGAGATGTGAACATCAGACCAACCACTGGGCCAGAAACCTTCCATGGGGCGGGCTCTTCCTGGTGTTTGTGATGCCTGAATTCCCTTGTGCCAGCGTCATCGAGGAAATGTTGCTCCTGTAGATGAGATTTACCTCTGACAGGATGAAAATGGAAAGCGAGGACGGGGTTTTGTGGTGGTGCACCCACATCACCTCTTCCTGAGGTGGATCTGAGCAGAAGGATGGTTTCCACCATCCCCTTGCTGGTGGGTGCTAACGAAGGTGTTCAGCTATAGCAGCAACCCCAAAAGCAAATAAAAACAGTTTTGAGGCCAAGAGGAAGAGGATGGAAATACGAGGTGCTGTTTAAACTACACAGTTGCAAAGGTTGTAATTAGCAGGTTAAAATTTGCCTCCAAGGTTAGACCTCCCCAAGAAAAAAACCACTGTGGTTCCACAGACACCGCTCATGGTTCTGGCTTGGTGAGAGGCATCTGAGCTGGAAGGTGTGAGATACGCATTTCTATAGATTATGAAGCTTCAGAGCTACTTAGTTCTGGCTCCACATCTTGCGGTCCAAATACTGGCCAATATTCCCCTCTGGAGACAACAGAAGAAATTGCACCTGGTCTATCCTGAGATGGTCACACTAAGCCAGCAAGTTGTGTTCTTCGGGTGACAGGCAGGCATTAAATAAGCAATATTTTTAGCACAGGGTGATAGCTAAATTATAATTTAATTCTTTTCTGAATGTGTTTGGTGTGTGTAATACCTCAGAGGCAACAAAATACTTATTTTTCTATTACACCTGCATGGGAAGGAGGTTTTTCTCACCTCAATCTCATGGATGAGCAACTATAACATAGAAATCAATTCTTCAAAAACTCCTATTTTTTAGCTGCTGTTAAAAAAGAAGAAGTTCTGGACTTTTTTCATCTTCCAGCGCTAAAGCTGTCAGCTCTGTGGGGACATAGTCTGAAGCTTTTACACTAAAGAAAAGAGCTGTAACACGTAGTTGAGCTTTTTTTTGATGGGGGAGTTCTGCTTTTATAAGGGAGGGACTGAAGCGATGGAGATGGACAGTAGAATCTGGCCATTTGCCCGAAACAGCCCCTCAAACTCAGCATTGTGGACACCAGTCTGGCTGGTACAGTTACTTCTGTTGAGCTGAAACCTTCATATTTTAGTAAAAAACGCCCCAACTTTGTTGCTTTCTCTTAACAGTACTCATTTTCCATAGTCATTACCTTCCTGGATGTTTTCTATTCCATATAATATTTCAAAATAGCAGAAAATTAACGTTTTTTGTCTGATGCCTGCTGATTTTTTTGGTGTGGTTTGGCTCAGGTTTTCAATGCACTTGGTGTAGCTGAATCTCCATTGAGTGTCCCAGAACTGTTTACACTTTTTTATGTTAATTATCACGTTAATCACATTTCAGGTCACCTAGAGAAGTCCTTAAAACTTTATTCCTGCCGTGTCCCCTGCATACAGCTCCCTTTGGACTTGCTTTGTACCCAAGCAGCTCTCTTATCTTGCATAAAGCCACAGTATTTATCAGCAGAGTGTTCCTGAGTGAAACATCAACCCTGGGGTAACTGATGCTGTAACCATAATAATTCTCTGTAGTTTAGGAGTGTTTTTTTAATGAAAAATAATGCACTTTCTGTTCCTTTAGTACCTATTTGACTGGTCTTCAGTAACAAACAACCTCTGATCTATGTGCTGCGGTGAATTTTTAAATTTAATTTTATCTGTTCTTGTCTTTGTGTGTGTAATGGTCAGGACTTTTTGGTACAGGTGCATTGGTAGGTCTGTGAGGAGTCAGAGGATGGAGGAGAAGTAGGTTGTATTCCAATTAGATCGTTATGTGGCCTGAATATACTGAAACATATACCAATTTGCTTGCACATTGTTGTGGAAATAGATTCATTCATGGAATCATGGAATTGACAGAGTTGGAGGGGACCTCTAGAGACCATCTAGTCCAACTCCCCTGCTAAGGCAGGGTTGCCCAGAGCACAGCACTCAGGACTGCATCCAGGTGGGGCTTGAAGGTCTCAGAGAAGGGGACTCCACACCCTCCCTGGGCAGCCTTTGCCAGGACTCTGCCACCCTCACCCCAAAGAAGTTTCTCCTTATCTTTGAATGGAACTTCCTGTGTTCCAGCTTGTGCCCATTGCCCCTCATCCTGTCACTGGAAACTGTTGAGAAGAGTCCAGCTCTATCCTACTTCAACCCATCCTTCAGATACTTGGAAGCATGAATTAAGGTCTCCCTTCAGCCTTCTCTGTCCCATGTCTCTCAGCCTTTCCTCATCATGGAGATGCTCCAATCCCTCCATCATCTTTTTTTCCCACTGCTGAACTCTCTTCAGTAGCTCCCTGTCTCTCTTGAATTGGGGAGCCCAGAACTGGATGCAGGATTCCAGTTGTGGCCTCACCAGTGCAGAGCAGAGGGGGAGAATGCTCCCTCCACCTACTGTCCACCCTCCTCCCTACGCAGCCCAGGATTCCATTGGCCCTCTTGGCCACAAAGGTACATTGCTGGCTCATGGAAAGTTTACTATCTACCAGGACCCCCAGATCCTTCTCCTCAGAAGTGCTTTCCAGGAGATCCACCCCTAGCCGGTATTTGCCTGGCCATGTTACCATGAGGGTGGTAAATCAGGAATCAGAGCTGTACCTGGTTGGTTATCCAAGAGCTTGACAGAAGAACATCATCTTTGGCCATCCCTTTCTGTTGCCCATCTCCTGGAATGCTCACTGTTGGGGTTGGAAGGCTTTCTGGATGGATAATGAACAATCCAGGATATTCCAGGTGTGTGTATCAGTTTGAGTCTTCAAACTTTCACGAACCTGTATTCTTGGATATTTTATCTCTGATTGCCTTTGAGTCTGAGCAACCAAGTTTGGGACCTGCCATTCTGTCAGTAACCAGTATCCACTTCAAAGGTTTTCTGATGTTTTCTTAGTATTTCCTTGCTTTGTGTGAGCTTACTGAAAGGGTCGTTCCAGATAAAAACTTGGGCACTTTATGACTAAGGCAGAGGGAAAAGGAGAGTTTAGGACCATCCCAAAATGAAACAATCTGAAATGTAAATTTGGACTGAATGTAAAAGTTTTCTTAGTGAGGCTTTTTGAAATATTTTAGGGTTTTTGCTGTTTCATTTTTTTGAGGAGGGAATTTCAGGTAATATTATCATCATCATTAAGAAAAGGAGTGGTTGATGGTATGCACTCTCAATGGCATATTCAGTTTCTTTTAACAATATTTTAGAAGACAACTGATCACAAGGAGGCAGAAGAAAGCCTTGGGAACGTGAGAGTTGTAGGTTTCTAAATCAATCCATATAGCTTTTTTAGGTTTTATGCTTTTTATTGCACACTTGCAGCCTAGGTAAGGCAGTCCTCAGCCAATTAAGTTGTGAGTTAGAATGAATTAAATTTTCT
>VZTM01005277.1:27896-139833 GCA_013400555.1 Jacana jacana | reverse complement strand
TCTATCTTCTCATACGCTTCTCCCCCCCCCCCCCCCCCCTTTTTTTTAATCCAAATGACTGTCATTTGCAAAAAGATACTTCATTTTTACTGAAAGTGCTTTTCTGTCTAAGGGGAATGCTTAATTGCAGCCGCAAATCACCCCAAATGCTTTCATAGGAGGATAAAACAAGTTAAAAGTTGTGCATCATTTTGAAAATGCCGGTTCTGAAATTGGGATAGGAGGCAGATTTCTGTTTCTTTTTTCCCCATCTGCTCTCTTCACGAACTCCATCCTGGTCAGACACCTCAGAAAATTGACCTTCGGAGCAGTGGCATTCTGGTTTAGGAGCCTTTTAAGGATTTCAGGCAATCCCCAGGGCTATCTACGGTGACCATTATCCAAAATCTGGTGGCGCACCTCGCTCTGCCTTTTTTATTCGGAAAAAGCATTATTGCCTTTTCCGGGTCTGATGTAGGCGGCGGTTATGTTAAATAAGTGTAATTGCTCAGCGTTAGGGGAATTTTCTATCCTGAATGCACCATGTGGCTCATTCTCTTGCATTCAGAGAATACACCCCACGGCGTGTTAACCTTTATAGTTTTTCCTTGGGTTTTTTTGTGTGCCGGTGAGAGATGATTTTAAATGCGGTTGTTGATACTGCTTCAGAAATCCTGCTGAATTACAACTGAATGGTTCTTTCCCAAGGAGCATAATCGGAGCAAATGGAAAGTGAATCAAAGCTGTTCCTCCAAGGCCTTCTTTATGGCCCCATTTTTACAGTCAGCTGTATCTCAAATTTCACTCTTTGGAGAGTACAAAGAAAATAGCAGGGTATAAAAGGGCTCGGTGACACAGCCTTTCGCCGTCCCAATGGTTTTTTAATTGAGGGCTTTTTTGGTCATTTGGGTTTATGCACGTGCAGGTATGTCCAAAACCAATTTGAAGACTCATGTCCAGCCCTTCCCTGATGTTCTGCTTTACCTAGATGCCAAAATGTTTTCTCTACGTTGATTTTTATGCATTTTGTATAAGCGTGTTGTTGACTAAAATGTGATTTCTTATCATATACACCAGCACATACACCGACATAAACATTGGTCTCTGGGATAGCCATGGGTCAAATTGCTTTTTTTGACATCTTAATAGTTACATAGACAGCTTGTATGAATAAAATAGGAACATTTTTGGAAAGTACTCTTGGAATGTATTTTCTTAGAAGCTGTTAAGCATTTTCTTCTTTATAAAGACTGAATTACGTTTGAATAAGTTAACCAGCAGTAGCTGAAATTTAAACAAATAAGTAGCACAGTGTGTGACTGTGAATGTGTGTGTATGTGTCTGCCAAGCAGAAAATAGAGAATATCTGTTAGGTCTTTCATGCCACTCAATACCTCCCATTTTGAAAACTTCATTGTCAGTTCCTTGTAATTTGGCTAGTTTTTAATTGCCAACTGCGGCTAGAGTTTTTTTATATTTTTTTCCAGAAAAGTGTGTCTAAAACACTCGTTCTCTCTGAGAATGAGAAGAAGGAAGCCATCGTACGTGTTGGCAGATCCTGGTGACCTTCTGTTTGGCTGGGAATTCACAATTTACATTTCTCAGGAAGAACTGTTGTGTAAGGGGTGTGCCTTTTGCCGTTCCCCTTAAAATGCACCCAAATTTGCCTTCGTTATACACCTTTGAAGAAGTGCAGTGCTCACACTCCAGTTTGTAGCAGTTGAAGTTCCTGATGGTCATGACCAAGCCAAGGGCAAGGACTTTGCAAAGGTGCTGGCTCCTGAGCCAAAGGCTACCTCCCTAGACAGCGGGTTTTGTCCTCCTGTACCTGCTGGGCTCCAGCTGCCTGGGGGTGGATGCTTCCTGATGTAAGTGCCAAGAAGAGAGGAGAAACATAGGATGAACAAGTGGGATTGGGAACCAAGGAAAATGAGAGAACTGGTGGCCAAATTCCCACAGACAGGAGTCATATGAAGATATGAGAAAGCAGGAAGAATGAAGTTTGGAAGCAGTGCAGACAGCCCTGTGGGACTTTGTGGCAGATGTGTCTCACTTGGTGTCACAGTGCTTCACTCAGGTGACAATTGGCTGCTGGTGGGTATTTCTTTAGTCAAAAGGCAGAGAGATACAAAGTCCCAACACTGTGACATTCACTGTCTGAGAACTGACTATCTTAGGTCCGTGTTCCTAGGACAAGACAAGGATCTGCTGATGAGAGCAATAGCACGCCAATGCCTAATTAAAAATTATACTCAGTGTCATGCCCAGCAGGTGACACAAGCAACACCAATCCTTGCTTTTCCAAACTTCTAATTGTTTGAATTTGCATCCTTGCCATCCCTAAGAAATCATAGAATCATTGAATTGTTCGTAGGGGTTCCAGGTTCGTAGGGGCCTTTCAGATCATCAAGTCCAACCATCAACATACAAAAAATTAATGCTTTTAGTTAGATTGATCTGTTCCTAATGGCATTCTGAATAATCCACCCAACTGGAACGTGTAGGGTGTATCACTGCTGCAATGGAACCTGCTAGAAGGATTCTAGCCAACTGGATTGAGCTAGCAATGTGCACCTGTGTCCAGCAAGGCCAGTGGTCTCCTGCATTAAAAAGAGCATGGTCAGCAGGTCTAGGGAGGTCATCCTCACTCTCTTCTCTGCCCTGGTGAGGCCACATCTGGAGTGCTGTGTCCAGCTCTGGGCCCTCCAGTTCAAGAAGGACAGGGAACTCCTAGAGAGTCCAGCGGAGGCTGTGAAGATGATCAAGGGATTGGAGCATCTCTCAGATGAGGAATGGCTGTGAGACCTGAGGCTGTTCAGCCTGGAGAAGAGAAGACTGAGAGGGCACCTCATCAATGCTGAGTGATATCTAAAAGGTGGGTGTGAAGAGGATGGGACCAGACTCTTCTCAGTGGTTCCCAGTGACAGGGCAAGGGGCAATGGACACAAACTGGAGCATGGTAAATTCTGACTGAACATGAGGAAAAACTTATTTTCTGCAAAGGTGCCTTGGAATGATCTGCTCAGAGAAGGTTTGGAGTCTCCTTCTCTGGAGACATTCCAAACCCACTTGGATGCATTCCTGTGCAACCTGCTGTGGGTGACCTGCTCTGACAGGAGATTATCTCCAGAGGTCCCTTCCAACCCCCGCTATTCTGTGATTCTGTGTGAGCCTGTGATTCTTGGTGGAAAGTTGCCTCATGATGCCTGCTTGGGTGCCCCAGTCTTGTCCTCCATGGGCNGTGAGCCTGTGATTCTTGGTGGAAAGCTGCCCCAGTCTTGTCCTCCATGGGGTTTTCCTCTTTGTGGGATGGAGGTTGGAGCTGCACAGTGGCTCTCTTGAGTGCTCCATTTGCAGAGTAGATGTGGGGCCTCCAACAGTTAGCACTCATCCTGGCTGATGAAGACATGACAAGGTCATCCTCAAACCGTAGCATATCATAACAAATCAGCCCTCAGTCATCCTCCTTCTAGGATGGACTAAGTGGTAATGTACTTGTATAGTTAGAGTATCAAATTTATAAACTCTTAGGGCTGTTCCCTGCTATAAGAGGTGCTCTGACATCCATATGGCGTTTGGCTTCACCTTTTCTCTACTTCCATTTCCTTGGCTCAAGATCTTTTGATTAAATGAAGACTTCAGGAATTGTCTATTTTTCATTACCATTATCATTTAATCAAGCTACCCTTGAACATTCAAACTTAGGGGCTCTCATCCGTATCCTCTACTCCTTCGCGCCGTGCACAGTTTCATTCTTAATAACTTTCCTCGATATCGAGTTGAAATCTGCTTTCCTAAGCTCTTTACTGTTTGTTCTTTATCACAAGTGTTGCTGAGCAGTCATAAAATCCCCTTCTCGTGGAGTCATTGCTATCTAGCAGCTTTCTGGTAATCTGTGATTACTTTATGTTTCGTATCAAGCAAAAGAGGGATATACTTTTGATTCCTACCAGTATTCATTGAAGCGCTGTTGTCTTGTCTATGCCAAGGAATTAAAAAACACACCAACCTCCAGGACTCGGCTCTCTAATCAAGGTAAAGTTTGCTGGAGGTTAAGGCACAGGTCTTTAGGAGAGATCTGAAATGGTGAATAATGCCAGGTGCTGGGAATCAGAAGTTCTTGATTACACCTTTCGCTAGCGCCGACCTTTGCTACGGCCTCGAACAAGCAATTTAGTCTCTGGTATAGGAAACGCTTACAAACACCATCAAGCTGTTGTGGGATGAGGAGTTGCTGGAGGGCAGCACATCTGAGCTCTGATAATTTGCTGCTGCTTCATTCATGGCCATTCTCCCTCTAAAAGCTTTCTTCTGTTTATGCTGGTTCTCGTGTCCGATTTCTCACATTGGTTTAGCCATTTTTAAGCATCTGCTGGATTTTGAAAGTGTTTAATAGTTGTTCCCTTCAGTTCACTGAAAGTTCCTCGGTTCAAAGTCAAGCTGCCGGGCCTTTCCTTTGCCACCTGCAGGAGGCATAATGGAATTGCAGAATGAATCACAGAGTGATATGGGGCTGANTTGTGGTCCTCTGCTGTACTCTCTCCATCAGTTCCCTGTCCTTCTGGAACTGGAGAGCCCAGAAGTGGACATGGTTAGAATGATATAATTCATGGGGGTTTTTGTGAGTTCTATGCATCAGAAGCACTGTTTAAATAAGCTTATAAAGGAAGAGTGGTGAATTTATTGGCAGACATGAAAAGTAAGTTAGCTTAATGTGGTCCCATCAACCTTGACAGGGTTCCCTTAAGGACATGGGTGGTTGTCACTCGAAGCAGGTGGTGGTAGGTCTATTATTTCCGAGATAAGCTTGGTGGTGGCCTCCCCGCTTTCTTCCCGGGTGACTGTGCTGTCTCCTGGTTTGATAAAAGCCAACTCCCATTATCGATCTGTGAAAGCCAGGGAAGAAAACCACCATCCTTGGCACTTCTCTCCATGCAGGGTCATGTGGGTCGTCTTCCCCTCTCCTCCCCCCCGGCAGAAGCAATAGCTGCATCGACCCAGATGTGTCAGCTCCAGACAGATGGAGTCAACGCTGCAGAGGCTTGAGGGAGCAAATTGCTCAGATTTGAAAGGAATCATGCTACTAAAATTGACAGGAGCTCCTCAATGGGTCCTCTGAAGGGAAGCTGCCTCCCTCTAGAGTGCTGAACGTGGAGGTAGAACATCACAGACAATTAAGCAGGCCTCGTTGAAGTGTTTGGGAATATGGTTAGTGGGAAGGCATGGCTAATAAACGCGGACCGCTCTGGAACTGTTAGGGGGTGTCTCAGTTCCAAAAAGGAAAGCCTTTTCCTCGTGAAGTGGTGGCTTTCAGGGTGCAGAGGGTGTTGCTGTGTTTATTGGGAGATCCAAGGTCGAACACTTGTCTTCTGCTGCTGCTGTGTAAAACAAAGATTAAAACAATCCCGGCCTTTCCAGGAGTGAGATTAAAACATAAAAGATTGCAAGGAACTCACTGTCATCAATGAAGAGGGCTATGTGAACACCATACACATTCCTCCCTTTTGGACAGTGTGTACCAATCAATTCCTAATTATTTTGATGTGTACAAATTCGAAAGGAAGACTAATTCCGTTGCCTCGGATAGAAGTTAAAGAAATGACGAGGAAATTTCTGAAAGAAACTCCTATGTGTTAAGCAGATGGCATCACTCAGATAAAGCTATTTTGCAGGAGGAGATGGCAAACAATTTGTGTTAAAATATTCCCAGAATTGGCATTCCATTCTGCATATGTAGGAATGGAATCCTAAGATGAATCAATAATGTGTAGCAAATATATAGCATAATATAGACATCAGTAACGCAGTATGATATCAGCATAATATATATACACTGTTTTTTTCAGTGGTATCTTTAGCCTTCAAGCTGGAATACACTGCTGTTCACTACAGAAAGGCAGAACCCACCTGTGGGAATGGAGTAACCAACTCCAATGTGAACTTGACCTTTTCAAAGGGATTTCTGGCATCCTGATTTTTTTGATGGGGGTTTGATTTTTAAAAAGACATCTTTCCAGCATGTCTCAAATAGAGCAGTCAGTGACTTTTGGACAGATAAACACAAATCATGCCCAGGTTCTAGATTTTCACTAACTCCACATCTTGTCTGTTCTTCTCCAGTCGTTGAGTCTCTCCAGCTGCTAGCATTTAATATATATATTTTTGAAGGCTACCTTATAGACCTTTTCTACTCTTCGTGCCTCATGTTTGTGCAGTCTACAGTTATTCTCCCACTGCTGGTGCTTGGCTCTGAGATGTAGGAATGGGAAAGGCAGCACTAACACATTTAGAGTAACTACATGGTTTAACTACATTGCATTCTTCCTTTTCTGTTTTCCAGATTTATCCAGGAGATAGAGCATGCCATGGAGCTGGGCCCAACCAAGCAGTGTCCACTCCGCGAGTTCCTTACCATGTACATCAAGAACATCTTCCTCAATCAGGTCCTGGCTGAGATCAATAAAGAAATTGAAGGCGTCACAAAGGCATCTGATCCCCTGAAAATACTGGCTAACGCAGATACCATGAAGATCCTGGGTGTGCAGCGGCCTCTTCTGCAGGTAGGAGCTGAGCAAATTCCTAATATATCCTTTATTGTCCATGTCTAGCCATGACTTAGCTATATCTACAATGAAAAAGGACATGGACCTCATGAAGCAGGACCAGGGAAGGCCACGGAGATGCTGCAAGGGCTTAGAGCCCTTCTATGCTATGAGGACAGACTGAGAGAACTGAGGGGGTCCAGCCTGGAGAAGGGAAGGCTCCAGAGAGACCTTAGAGCCCCTTCCACTCCCTAAGGGGGCTCCAGGAGAGGTGGGGAGGGACTCTTGATCAGGGAGGGGAGCCACAGGACAAGGGGAAAGAGTTTTAAACTGAAAGGGGAGGTTTAGATGGGATACTGGGAACGGTTTTAAACTTAAAGAGGGGAGATGGAGGTTAGATCTTAGGAAGAAATTCTTTGCTGTGAGGGTGGTGAGACCCTGGCTCAGGTTGCCTAGAGAAGCTGTGGCTGCCCCATCCCTGGAGGTGTTCAAGACCAGGTTGGATGGGGCTTGGAGCAACCTGATCTGGTGGGAGGTATCCCTGCCCAGGGCAGAGGGGTTGGAACTAGATGATCTCTTCCATCACAAACCATTCTGAGATTCTGCAACCCACAAAATCTGTCTCAGCATTGTTAACTGCGATCTGTTCCGGTGTCAGTACCTGGATGGTCTTTCTGCTTCCATCTCTACATGCAGGTGGGTAGATACATACATTAAGTGGTCTTTTGGTTCACCTGTGTGAGGGGGTCTGTCTTTCTTTCTGAATATGTCAAGCTAAGAGCAGTCTTGGCGTTTTGCTGGACATGTGCCGTTCTTAAAGCACCTTGTAGCCGTCGCAGCAAATTGTTGCCAGCCTTCTTCAGCCCCTACCATAGTTTATTTTCTAGATTTTTCAATAGTGTGTGCCTCCCCTTGCAGTTCTGGGGGCTTTTGCAAATCAGGGCACCCTGCGACCTGATGAAATACACGTGCCAAGCTACCAGGAGGAGCAAAGATGAGATCTGCTGCCTCCCAAGTGCTGCCTGTCTGTGACTGATGTGACGCTGCTGCAGCGAGGCAGCTGTATCGCTTCCCCAGCCAGATAAGAGAGATTTGGGAGCTTTGGCTTTGAAGTTAGAGGATTTATACAAGAAGCCTCTTCTGAAAGACCTCTTTGGAGCTCTAATGTGAAGTGGTGGTGATAGCAACAAACGCAGTTCTCATCCCAACTAACTGGGTAACAGGACAGTATGGAGGAGCCCCTCAAAATATTCCCAATTATACATGTTATGTGGGACTGAAAGGAATCTCTGGAGACATTAAAAACTCGCCTGGATGCGTTCCTGAGTGATCTGATCTAGATGTTCCTTCTCTGGCAGGGGGATTGGACTAGATGATCTTTCAAGGTCCCTTCCAATCCCTGAATATTCTGTGATTCTATATGATTCTATGATTCTGTGAATGAACTCACTGCCATCGCTGGCTCTCACTGTGATTTGGGTCGAGCTCTTTCAATCCTTTTAAATTATTCCCTCATATCTGTAAAATCAGCTCCTTGAGGATTAATAGTATTTGCAAAGTTCTTAGGAAGTAGCAGGCATCTCCCCAGGTTTATGTGACTGCTTTCTGTGTTCATTTGTAACTGTAAAACATAGAGTCATAGAATTATTCACCTAAATGATTCTATGATTCCATGATTTTGGTTGGAAGAGACCCTTGGGATCATCAAGTCCAACCATCTGCCCTACTCTACAAAGTTCTCCCCTACACCAGATCCCTGAACACCACATCTAATCGACTCTGAAACACATTCAGGGGTGGTGACTCCATCCTGGGCAGCCCATGCCAGGGTCTGACCACTCTTTCTGGGAAAAATTCTTTCCTGATGTCCAGCGTAAACCTATCCTGCTGCAGTTTGAAGCCATTCCCTCTTGTTCTATCACTAATTCCTTGTGAGAAGAGACCAGCACCAACCTCTCTACAATGCTGTCTCAAGCAGTTGTAGAGAGGGATGAGGTCTCCCCTCAGCCTCCTCTTCCACAAACTAAACAGTCCCAGCTCCTTCAATCGTTCCTCATAAGATTGATTCTCCAGGCCCTTCACCAGCTCCGTGTCCCTCCTCTGCACTCGCTCCAGCCCCTCCAGATCTCTCTTGTGTTGAGGTGCCCAGAACTGGACACAAGACTCAAGGTGTGTCCTCACCTGTGCTGAGTACAAGGGGACAATCACCTCCCTACTTCTGCTGGTCACACTGTTTCTTATACAAGCCAGGATGCCATTGGCCTTCATGGCCACCTGGGCACACTGCTGACTGATATTCAATATAATGATATATAATCTTCATAGTAGCTATTATTACTGTTGTTATTATTTGGGGGAAATCACTAGGATTTTTGCATATGTTTTAATGATCACTATCTCTATGCTTGTCTTGGTGCTGTGGGTGTGGGATGGTTCTCTCATGGGCAAAGCAAAATGGGATTCCAGCCAAGGGTTCTCAGGAGTCTTTAAAAGCAAACAGCTTCCTTTAGAAGGGTGAGGAAAGTCTCTTTCCGTGGTTTCAAAAATCTCCATGAGTTCAGGGAACTACTGGAGAGAGTCCAGCGGTGGGCAACAAAGATGATGGAGGGATTAGAGCATCTCCCAGATGAGGAAAGGCTGAGACAGCTGGGGCTCTTTAGCCAGGAGAAGAGAAGGCTGAGGGGAGACCTTCTCTATGTTTACAAGTACCTAAAGGGTGGGCTGAAGGAGAATGGAGCTGGACTCTTTTCAGTGGTTTCCAGTGATAGGAAATGGGCACAACCTGGAACACAGGAAGTTCCATTCATAGATGAGGAGAACCTTCTTTGGGATGAGAGTGGCCGAGCCCTGGCAGAGGGAGGGTGTGGAGTCCCCTTCTCTGGAGACCTTCAAGCCCCACCTGGATGCAGTCCTGAGTGACGTACTGTGGGCAATCCTGCTTTAGCAGAGGAGTTGGACTTGGTCTCTGGAGGTCCCTTCTCACTCTGACAATTCTATGTTTCGTGATTCAAAAGGTGTTTTGATGCAGCACAGTAGCCCTGAACTACTTCCCATGGCTTTACCTTCCCTCTCAGAAACTCAGCTTCAAAACCGAAAAGTAGAGGAATAAAACCTGTTGTAAATAATTACCCAGATAAATAAGGTTCAATTGAGAACTATGGTTTTAACCCCAACGTTCACTGAGCACACATCCTGTAAGAGCGAGGCATTGCCCCAAGAGCAGGTTACATCTGGGTATCTCACGTTGGATGGATTTGATGGCATTTTATTCCATCCTTGGCACTGCAAAAATGGTGCCCCTCAGGTGTAAGATGCAGAGGTAAAAATGCCACAGGAATGGTCACAAAATGAGAGCAGAGCATTGAAAAGAACTTCAAGGAGAGCAGAAGGGGTTTTGTAGATGGAGAATTGGAGTGCATTGGCAGGAGCACAGCAGAGAGGAGAAGGAGTTACGAAATAGAGCCTTGCTTTTGCTGTTATCTGCGATACTGGTAACTCCTGACCATTGCCAAGCAGCCAGGAACAAAAGAAGTCTGCCAAATCTGTGACACACGTAGAAGTCTGCCAAGAGCTGATTTTCAGAATGGGGTTCAAAAATAAAAACTTTCGGGCAGTTTTGGCTTCCACAACAGGAAAAGTGTCTAAAGGTTGAAACTATGACTTACAATAGAAAGCGAATTTCTACTTATTCATGGTCTGAGGAGTCTGCTGAAGATGTTACTTGAATTACATTTTGAGAGAGTTGGAAATAATTAGGTTTATTCTGTACTGTATTTGTATTGTTTGCTTTTCTTTTGTTTTCTCTTACAAGAATACAAATGAGTAAGAACCCAAACTCAACCTGCACAGGCAACCTGAGTCTGACCTTATTGGGAGCTGAAAATACTTTATGATATTATTAACACACAAGCTTTGGAGCAGGACCATGGGGAGGTTGTTAACCTTACAAATTTGTTTTAGATTCTTAATGCAATAATGTATTTTTGTGGATTGTGGCTTCATTTATAGCTATGAAAATGTGTTCTGTAATACCAATACATTTTCTTAAAGTTCATTTGGGGTTGAAGAGTCAGAATGGCTTGGAATTTTCCCGTCCTGTTCCTGTAATTTGTTTCTCATGATGGATGGAAAGCATTTTGAACTGGAATTATTCTTGGTCAAAATGTACATGGTCAGAAGGTCTGCCTGTTCCCGACATTATAGACGGGTAATTTTGTGAAAGAGAAGAAAAATTGCTGCCTCTTTGAACCAAGTCATCCAAATAGCTCCCTAAAATAATTTTATTGATTTTACATTAAAAGGGGAAAAAAAAAAACCAAGCCCTATTTCTGCATTGACAGCGCCCAAGCCTGAAGTCTTTGCCTTCATAAAAAACTGGCTACGATGAAAATAGAGCGTGTAGCTTGGACGGGCCTTGCACCTCTCTCCCAGCCCTTTTTCCAGCCTCCTGTCACTCGTGGAGGGGTTCGTGGTTCAACCACCCCGCTCCTTTCTATCCCCAAAATCTTTCTGAAGCTTCTGCGGCAGGAGCCTCCGCTGTGATTTGAGCACGACTCGAGGGTTTATCGGTTCCCTCTGCACAGGCTGATAATAGCAGCTTTCTGATAACTATCACCACATGGTTGAACTGCATTAGCTTCCAGATAAGAGGTTTTCTAGCATCCTGTGCCATCGCTTCCTCACAGATGAATCATAGAATCATGTAAAGATTATGCTTTTTTTAAAAAATAAAACCAAAAATTGTAGCTGCCCTGTGTAAATAGTACGTTTGACTGGGAGGATGGTCTGGTTTTCCATTCTTCCCCCCCTTAAATGTAAAATATTTACATGTAAATCCCTTCCCTTTTAAGAGGGACCGAATAAGCATGGAAGTAATTTGTCTCCAAATTATTCTGCCTTAAACTTTCACGCTGTAATTGTTAAAATCAATACTAAATTAGGCTACAAGCAGCTCAGCAGCTTGTTATAGCCTGTTCTTGTACGGTTCGTGTCGGGGTGATAAATCTTTCCAACTAGGTGGTCACTGCTAATACTGGCCTTAAAAACGTGCTGCCCTGTCTCCCTCCATCAAAGTGCACGTTGCTTCGATGTTTTCACCCTATAGCAGCAGAGCAGGTTTTTTCAATTAAAGGATCAGTGCAACCATGGCATGTTCTGAGGAAGCCACAACCATTTATGGGGTTTTAGGCAATTATTCTCCCACCCAATGAGCCCTCCTCCCAACCTGGGAAGGGGAAGCAGGGAAAAAACAAAGAAACCCAAGGGTTGAAATATAAATAGATTTAATAGAATAGAATCATAGAACTATAGAATGGTTAGAGTTGGAAGGAACCTTAAAGATCGTCCAGTTCCAATCCCCTTGCCCTGGACAGGGACACCTCCCACCAGACCAGGTTGCTCAAAGCCCCATCCAGCCTCCAGGGACGAGGCTTCCACAAAAACTGGGCAACCTGTTCCAGTGTCTCACCACCTTCACAGGAAAGAATTTCTGGTATCTCATCTAAATCTCCCATCTTCCAATTTAAGACCATTACCTCTTTTCCTGTCACTCCACCCCCTGATGAAGAGTCCCCTCTCCAGCTCTCCTGTAGCTCCTTTCAGATACTGGAAGGCTGCTCTAAGGTCTCCCCGGAGCCTTCTCTTCTCCAGGCTGAACAACCCCAGCTCTCAGTTTGTCTTCATAGGAGAGGTGCTCCATCCCTCTGATCATCTTTGTGGCCTTCCACTGGACTGGTTCCAACAAGTCCACATCCTTTCTATGTTGAGAACTCCAGAGCTGGGCACAGTACTCCACGTGGGGTCTCACAAGCACGGAATAGAGGGGTAGAATCACCTCCCTTGCCCTGCTGTTCATGCTTCTTCTGATGCAGCCCAGGATGTGGTCGGCATTCTGGGCTGCCAGTGCACACTGTTGACCTTCTCATCCATGAGCTCTCCCAAGTCTTTTTCCTCAGGGCTGCTCTCCAGCCCTTCTCCACCCAACTTGTATTTGTGCTTGGGATTGCCACATCCCAGGTGCAGGACCCTGGTAAATATACTAGTAAATAATCAGCATTAATTGTTCTGAAGAACCAATATTGATCCAATATAAATATAAATATATATGTAAAATATACAAGGGTTATACTCAGCCCATTCCATCAGCAGGAAGCCGTGCACTCCCAACAGAGACAGCCAGTGTGGGACACTGTGAGCGCTGTGGCTTCGGAAGGAAGGGAAGGGCTCAGGGGTCCAGCACCAGGACAAAGAGTTCTCAGGATGGCAGCCATCAAGGAAGAGAAAGAGAGAGAGAAAACTCCTCAGCAAACTTTATGATTTATATTGAATGTGACGTTCATGGTATGAAATAATCCTGTTGGCCAACTTGGGTCTTGTTCCTCCTCATCCCCGCACTTGGCAGGGCTTGAAAGCACTGAGACCTTGAACCCTCCATACCATAACTGTCTAGAAAGTAAATCTTTTCAGGAATTCAGACATTAGAGTCTTTGAAAAGTGCAGTTTTCCCCAGCATTAGAAGATAAATTAGTCCTGTGTCGCTCAACCCAGGACAGACCCTTGTTTCTTTACAGCATTATTGTGTGGATGATGGACATGATGGATTTCTGGCCAAGCTCCAGTGGCTGAAAATCCAGTGAAAAACCATCTTCAAAAGTCAGAGTGTGCAGCTCTTTGCAGGATAATGACTCGCCGGAGATAATTACACCGTCGCCTGCACCACTTATCCCACACGCTAAGTCACTCGCTCGTGACTTTCCAAGGAGACATCACTGGTAGCTTTGGCATGTTTTCTTCCTGTCAAATTACTGGTTATTAAGAAGAAGAATGGTCACAGCGAGTGCCATTTAAATGGCTCACCAGTAGTGATGGGTGCACACTTTGGTAGCGGATGAGTGTTATTATTTATTAGTGTAAACAAATTAGTTGTCTTTCCAGGCTGGTTTCCAATGATCAAAATCCATTAAGGGTCAGGCATGGCCGATCCTGGAATGGGTTCTTCCCGTTCAAGGACAAGTTTGAGGCAGCACCAGTGGTTCTGGCCCTCATATTTCAATATTATTTTCTTTTCTTCCTGCAGTGACACGGTGTCTAAAGCGGTATGAAGTGCTTTGCAGATGTTTTCACCTCTTGCATGGTATATCTTTGTCCATAGCACAGCCAATATGTTGAGAGGTTAATACCCACCGACTGAACCCGTGGCAGAATTTCTTGCTCAATCTTCTTTTTCAGTCTGAAACCAGACTCAGAATTATCTCTCCGTGGGAGAGATCTGAATCTCCCTCTTGCTTTCAGTATATCTGTAGATAATTTTTCCTCTGGGGGGAATATTTAGTGTGGTTACTGCCTTTTGTGGAAGCTTTTACAAGGCTCCCGTTAAGTCATCGGCAGATGTGGAAGTTCTCCACTGAGGCTGATTGTGGAGCTCTAAGTTAAATATAAATATATAAAAGCAATTTCTGGGTTTAGGCAAACTGTTATGGCAGTGCTTCAATTTATTTTAAAAATCAGGTTTGACTTGCATGTTCAGTAAAACCTCAGTAGGAGACGGCTTTCAGCTGCACGTGGATGTATTGAAGCAGCACACCTTGCAGGCAGAATTATTTTCTTCCTCTCTGGATTTGGAAAAGCAAAGTCAGGTTTCACAAACTGTCCCATGGATGTGACCCACCTTTGACCTGAAGGGGAAGGTCACTCATTTGAGGACTTTCTGGCCTATAAATCCCCCCAGTCGATGGGTAGCTCTTCCACAGGTGGGTGTAATCTCACACTGGAGTCAGCCAGAATCCATTTATAACACTCATCTATTCAGTGCTGAATCCAGGTTAATATTCTTCATCTCTCATGACCCGAAGCTCAATACCAAGCTGGTCTTGGCCACGTGGTCTATATCTAGAATGTGTGAGAGCTGCTTCCCCATTGAAACAAACCTTTTTGAGAGCTGAGAAAATCACAGCTGCTCTCCCTGGAACATGCTCTATTAGAAATCAACACCACAGAGAACCCATAAAAGCCTAAGTCTCTCCTGTGAGGGTGGTGAGACACTGGAACAGGTTGACCAGAGAAGTTGTGGATGCCCATCTGGATGCCTCATCCCTGGAGATGGGGCTTTGAGCAACCTGGTCTAGTGGGAGGTGTCCCTGCGCATGGGAGGGGGGTTGGAACTGGATGATCTTTAAGGTCCCTTCCAACTCTTAAATGGTTCTATGAAGTCTTGATTGAAAGCAGTGAGAGTTGGGTGCAAAATGTCTTTGATCATGGTCTTACCTGAGAACACCAAGTTGTTTTGTTCACCTCAAAAAATATCTGCTGTATGACCACAATTTTTGGCCCATAACAGCCCAGAATGGACTTGAACTTCATAAATGATGGATTACCATTATTTCCAGATCTTTAATAACCATGTTTTGAATATTTACATACGTATTATCATAGGAATAGTGGTTGGTCACTGGAATCAGCTGCCCAGGGAGGTGGTGGAGTCACCATCCTTGACTGTGTTTAAGAGGGAATTAGATGTGGTGTTGAGGGATCTGGTGTAGGGGAGAACTTTGTAGAGTAGGGCTGATGGTTGGATTTGATGATCCCAAGGGTTTCTTCCAACCAAAATGATTCTATGAACGGAATGTTGATAGTTGGAAAGGACTTCTGGAAGTTGGTCTCATCTGCCTGAACATCTGGCCCAGAACCAAAGTTTGGGGAACACCAGATCAAGTCAGTTGTCACTTTGTCTCAGCAAGTTTTGGAAACTTCCAAAGATGGAGACCCTCTGGGCAGCAGTTTTGCATTACTCTGCTGCTGGAAAGCTTTTTCCTAGCCACAGCTTTTGGCTACTGTCCCTCATTAAGTCACATGTATGATACCTAGAACAAACCAAACTTTCATTTAAGTCACATATTATTTTTATTTGTGGAAATGTGAAGCCTACACACAGTGAAGCTCTTGCCTCTGGGCAAGGCACACTGGGTGTGAAGGAGAATAACTCATCCCATGACCACATTGTGGCCTTCACACTTCTACCTGTGGTTGTACTTTGTTGTGGCTGGTCTCTGGTTTCAATTATTGTGGTATTATTAAAACAGACCTCCCGGTTTTATGCTACTGGGGTCTGTCTAGCCACAATGGTCTTGCCAGTACGAGAGATGAAAAGTTCATACGGAGGGGTTGTGTCAAGGATTCAAATCAAAGATGCTATGGGCAAAGCAGACCAGCCAATAAAAAGAGATCACCCAGTCTTGTGTCTCTGAGTAATTATATTGTGCTTTCGATTAGCAAATCTTAAGTGTTTAATTTAATTCAATTGGTAAAACTTGCTATTCGAAGACTGCTTTTTAACACAGTTTTATCTCTCAATCCACGTCTTTGTAGTGCAGCCAATGTCATTCCTAGAGCCCAAGAGCTGATACTTTGGGGTCAGTTCATGTTATTTGCTTTGCTTGCTCGGAGTTGTGTCGATTGGGTTATTTTAGAAGATGAGCTGAGACAGGAAAGCTCCTTTTCAATCTTCTGCTCCGAGTTTGAGCAAAAGCAGTGACCATTGCTCTGAATGTCCTTCTTGGGAGCCAGCAGCTTCAGGTTGGAAAAGCACAACCTCCTGAGCTGCTGGTGCTGAGAAACCTGGCCAGAATGGGGTCAAACCTTGTGTTTTCAGGGTAGGTTGGAGAGTGCAGTCCAGCTGCTGTCTCTTTCGATCTTTCTGCTGCAAGAATTCTTTGGTGGACATGCCAGAGAGATGTAATGGTTTCTGACATATCTGCTGACAGGGCCTGAACTGTGTTAGCACTCTGTCAATCCCATCTTTGAAGAACTGCCTTTTTTGAGACATATTTGACTTTACTGGCCATCAAAGGCATCCTCAGTTTTTGGCCTGCATGGGAAGAGCAGCAGGCAGTCAAAGGGGAGGCAAATAATGGCATGGCCAAGGGGAATCTGCAGGAATCAGCTGCTCTAAGGGAGCAGAAGGGGCATTGAGCCCCCGAGGTCACCCTGGGAGATGGAATGGGTGCGAGGTGAGGAGAGTTTGACTTTGCCTCTGTGCATTTTCTGTCTCTCTCTGTTTTTTCGGGTCATTAGTCTGATAAGTGGGACTCTAGCCAAAGTGGAAAGAGAGACATACTCCAGTTCTCACATGCCAGAGGTGGCCTGGGAAAAAAAGGAAAAAATAGAGAGAAACAAAAAATAGCTGTTACTATCTTCTCGGCCTTGAAGATTGACATCTCACCAGCAGGTCCTGTCTGTGACATTGCAATTCCCTGTACAGCATCTGGATTAGTCCTGTCTCCATAGACGCAGTGTCAATTGAGCTGGTAGGGCTTTTATCCCTTTTCTTTTGCTCCTGAATTAATGTGGGATTTCAGGGTGATGGGGGAAACTCCGTCCACAGTCTGCTTCGTTCTTTCTGTTCAGTCTTTTTGACAGGATTTGGTTTTAAAATCCTGCAGTTATCGTACACATAACAATTTCTGGCTGGGTCAGAAGTCAATGGGGAGTCAACATGCAGAAGTACCCAAGGGGAGGCTGTGGGAGATGCTCCAACCTGGTGCTGGGTGCTCTTCTCCAAGCTAAAGAGACCCAGCTCCCTCAGCCTTTCCTCCTCTGGGAGATGCTCCACTCCCTTCATCATCTTGGTAGCCCTGCCCTGGACTCTCTCCAGCAGTTCCCTGTCCTTCTGGAACTGAGGGGCCCAGAACTGGACACTCTATTCCAGACGGGGTCTCACCAGGGCAGAGTAGAGGAGGAGGAGAACCTCTCTCGACCTACTGACCACACCCCCCTTCTAATACACCCCACCTCTCCTGGAGCATTTGAAGCCTGGGCCCATTTCATTTAGGAAGAAATAACTCTAATTTCTAGTTTTTGAAATGTTTTCCTAATCAGAAGTGCTGTATGAGAAGCGCCATCGCGTTTTAAATAATTGATGGCTACTTTATTGAGTTGTCAGCACTAATTCATCCGCCTTTTGAAGTGCGCGGATGTTCAAAGGAGTGATCCTTTCTACAGCGTGCTCATTTTTTTGAAGAAAAGTTCATTTTTATAATTACTTCTCTTTTTTTCCCCCTCCCCACTGCAGAGTGTAATTGTAGCTGTGCAGCGAGGGGGAGGGACCAAGTACCTTCCAGCTCAGGCAGGCTCTAAAATGCCTTTATTACCTCTTTTGCTGCTAATTTCTCTGCCTCCCTCCTTTCGCAGAGGTTTAATTATACCTGTTTTAAGAGTGCATTTTGAAATGTGACACCTAGTTCTCAGGGAGAACAAAAGAGAGATTAATCTATTGTTAAAAGGAAAGGTAAAGAAGCTCTATTTATTTATTTATTTATTTATTTATTTATTTTTCCTGCCCCCCCACCCCAACAAGCAGCACTGGGAGGGAGGGCTGCAGAGAAGTGTCTGTGGTTTTGAAGGAAGGGTCTCGTCAACAGGAGAATTTTAAAAAAAGGGAAAAAACAGATGCAGAGGCGCTGCCATCTGAATATTCCTTCTTGCACGGAGTGTTTCCCTTCTGCTGGCAGAGAGAAAGGTTCTGGCTGAGGTGTATAAACCTTGCTGGCAGTTTAAAGGTTAATAGCGCTCTAAATTACATCGGGAAGAACTGAGAGAAGTAAATTAAAATTTTCCCCTCTTGTTCTTTGCAAAAACTAAAATCAAATACTAGTTTGGCTTAGGCACACCAAGCTGTTGGAACAGTAAGGTTTTGGGCAAATGATCCACTTTTGTGCTGTGATTTTTACTGCTGAGAACTTCACCACAGAGAGGGTAAAAGCCGTTTGCTTTCCCTGCGTGAAGCTGTTGGGTGGTACCAGGTTCTTCAGCTCCAGTTCTGGTCATTGTGGCCTGATCCAAGGCTCAAGGGGGCATTTAAACCATCAGGATGGGCTCTTTAGTTAAAATATTCAAGGACTTTGTGTCTCTGTAAAGTAAACTTCTGTGTGGTGTGAAAATAAGAGTAAAATGATACAACTCTACAGGAGAGTCCTGCCCCGGGCTGTGTTCTGCTTTAATTAATTAGGTGCTGAGTATAGCTACTGGAAAAGAAAAAGACAAGAAAGAATTGGAAAGCATTGGATTTCTGAAGAGGGCATCCTAGATTCCCATCTCAGCTGACCTTGAAGTCCATAGGGTTACACCAGATTTCTTCCCACGCAAGCAAGATGAGATCTATCCCATTAGGCCTGAATAAAGTCTGTAGTCACTCACTTTAAACATTGAAGGACAGAAAAAGATATGGTCATTCAGCTGCACCCGGCACGTGTTTTGCGTAAGCCGCAGTAGCCTCAAGTCGTATACAATTAGTAAGAAAAAAAGCTTGAAAATGAAGCCAAGCAAACATTCCAACCTCCAAGGGAGCTCCAGGGTGCTTCTAGCAACAGACACTGAGATTTCTTTGCTTAACTGTGTATTTTCTCTTTTAAGAGGGGTGTCAGAAACTGTATTAAGGGCAGATTGATGGCAGGTTGAACATCCCTCTTTGGTGTTAACATAGTATTTCACATCTTCTCTCTTTTCTGTTGTTTTCCATGGCACTTTGGCATCCACAAAATAAAAAAAATATTACTAATTGCTGTATTCTCTAGTTAGACATTTCAAAATAATAGCGATGACCCATTTGCCTAGAGGTGTTACCTGCAAAATGTACATGAGTTGGTGCATTAGAGCTGTCATCCAGGTGTTGGTCAAATCATTCATCTGAAAATAAATCTGTATCTATCTGGGGTCTTCCTAGAGTTTATTGAAGAAATGTTTCCCCTCCACTAAGTAGAAAGTCTTTGGTTTTGCTGTTTGCATTGCTGCTGATACAATAGAGTGCTGTTGTCAGGGAAGGGTGTTGGATCGTGGTGGGTGATGCAGGAACATGGTGCAGGGGTGTAATAGCGGCACTTGCAGGTTCGTAGGGATGTACGNCTTTATGGAAGATATGTTTGGAGAAATCCATTCCAAGGCTGGCACAGGTGATCCTGTTGTAGAGACCCTCTTGAAACAAAGCAGCATTTGAAAGGTGACTCTACTGCTCCTTCTTGCTTCTCCATTTCAAGCAGTTTTTCTCCTTTCCAGGTTAAAGGTGGCAGCCAGCATTCACCATTTACTTTGTGCCTTGGTCTCCTGCTTGCTTAAAAACAATATTTAGACATTCAGATTCATTCTTTCTAATATGGCTTGGGATTTGGGGATTTTGATTAGATTCCTGGTTCTTCATGATGAATTTGTCTGTGGAATGTGCCTCTTTTATGGTTTGTAAAACCTGCAGGAGCATGTGTAGGAGTGGTGAGAACAGCAGATTTCAACTCCAGTGCTCAAACAGCTCTAGGAAGAGTGGGAAAGCAAAGAATAATTATAGTAGTAGTAGTAATACTACTACTACTACTACTAATAATAATAATAATTTTTAGATTAGTAGATCTTAGGGAGCAGACCCCTGCTTATGAAAGACACGTGAATTTTCTTGCTTTTGCAGATAGAAGAGTTTTTACCACAACCAGGTGTGGGTGTGGGGTGGGCTCCTCAAAGGGTGAACCAAAGGGCAGCCATAGAGTGACCAACGGCCCGTGGCTTCCTGATTATCGTTGCCTCTTCACGTCAGTGGACCATGCTGTGTTTAAGAAATGTCCCTTCTCAGAGCAACATCAAATACTTCTGGCCATGATGATGCTTTTTAGGCCTTGCTGTGAACCATCTGCCAATAACCCCTGTAGGGGACAAGGAACAGGACTTACAGCCACCACCATTCTGCAAAGCAGAGACTGCAGTCTGAACCATAAAAAAAAAAAAAACACCAAAAAAATGAAAGGAAAATAGAGAAGTGGTTAAGATTAAGTAGCTGATGCTCTAAAAATAAGAACCTGCTGTTCCATCAGGGAGGAATATCCATGACAAATGGACTCAGGCAAAAGGATCTACCAACTGTTGTGTGTAAACCAAGAAATAGCTGGAGGGCATCAGGCCTTACTTGGTCTTTTAGGTTCTTAAAAATAATTTGGCAAGACTTGCATGGTTTGTCAAGTCAACAAAATCCCATTTAATCGCCTGTGTGTACATAAATGTGTAGTGAAGTTCCTGTATCATGTCCTCAAACTGGTAATACAGGCTGAGCATCTCTTATTTGGGATAAGTATTTCATAGCTGGGCTGAANTATAACCTTTAATTAAAAAAAGAGAGGAAAGAAGTTGCCCTAATGGAGCCAAAAAAGCAAAATCCCTTGATAATCTGCAGCTAGAGTTAGTGCTCCAACGCTTTTGTACATGAGTTGGAAAGGAAAAGTTGTGGACAGGGGTCAGATGATGGTGCCAGATCTACAGCAGCATGAATCCTTCCAAAATGGTCTAAAAGACATAAAACTTTATACTTATATATACATAGACAAATCTCTATATACCTTCCAACACCTAAAGAGGGCCTTCCTTTCCCTAAAGGGGGCCTACAGGAGAGATGGGGAAGGAACTCTTTATTAGGGAGTGGAGCCATAGGTCAAGGGAGAATGGTTTTAAACCGAAAGAGGGGAGATTTAGATGAGATCTCAGGAAGAAATTCTTTGTTCTGAGGGTAGTAAAACACTGGCCTAGGTTGCCCAGAGAAGCTGTGTCTGTCCCATCCCTGGAGGGGTTCAAGGCCAGGTTGGATGGGGTTTGGAGCAGCCTGGTCTGGTGGGAAGTGTCCCTGCCCAGGGCAGGGGGTTGGAACTGGATGATCTTTAAGGTCCCTTCCAACCCAAGCCATTCTGTGATCTGATTTAGTTACGGTAGCTTGAGCTTGACCTTCAAGACACTAAGCTGTGAATGGTGGAGGAAAGAGGAAGGGAAATGAGTGTTGACGGTATCGGGATGTTATCTTTGGAGCAGACTTGAGGGTTGAGATCTTCTCCAGAGATTCAGTGGTGGGCTGGTTTGAGCCACCCTCGCTTTTGTGTCATGTGCCTTTCCCTCAGGCTGTTGCCCCAAACTCCCCTTTTTTGGTATTTTCACGCGTTTTGCTTTTTTTGTTTCAAAGTGCATTTCCACCCTGTGTCGTTTTGCTCCAATCCATATTTAGGTAATGAGAGAAGTTGTTTTGCCTCTGATGAGGAAAATTATTTTAAATGTTTTTCTTCTAACGGGTTTGCAAGTTTTGAAATTGTTGTAATGAAATAACGATGGGAGCATCTCCCTGTGAGTTTACTGGGGTGGTGAAAAACATGTTCCTTGACAGGCCTCAGGTTTTTCTTCTAGGTTTATTCCATTGCAGTCACTTTTTTACTTTGCTCTTAATAATCAAACAGCTCTTGAAGGTGTAGGGTGGTCTCAAGGAAATACTGTTTAAGTCCAGTCTGTCTCTACTAGCTGGTACCTTCCACATCAGCCTCAGCCACCAGTACCAGACCTGTACTTGACCACCTGCTTTTGATGGAAATGGTTAAATTATTGCCTCTTCCCTTCCCCTTTTCCTTCCGTAAACCCCAAATGACTGGTTAGAATTTGTAGCCAGGACATAATTTAAGGTTAATTATAGATTATGCTTTACTCCCTGTCTTTAGTTGCATCATTTCTTGAAGGTATGGTGGTAGCCCAGGCTTCAAGAGAGATTTGAATGAAGGTGGAGATTACCTGGTTGGCCAGTGAGGGGTTTTCCAGTCATAAGATATCATAAAAATCCTGAAGTAGTTATCCTGGGGAGATAGAAATGACACATTGAAGATTAGTGTTGGTACCAGAGGAGGACAGAACACAAAAGAAGGCAGGGGTGGTGTGGTCAGGATGGAGCAGAGCATGCCTGGCTGGTTTGTTTTGTGCATCCAACTTTTTTAAGAGGCCACTAAAACTCAGCTCCAGGGCCAGGTTGTGAGATAATCCTTTCTCTTTTTGTTCTGGACCTTGGAGGAATGTAAAGGAACCCAGGAAATAGTGGAAAAGTTAACAGTAGCGCAGGTGAGGAGCAGGTATTTACAGAGCAGCTTGACAGCTTGAGTTTGTCATACAAGCTCGAGTCAAAATCAAGGCATCTGGGGTTTTTTTTTACATCTGATTCAGGGTGCTGACTTAGTGTTGTATATGTTTCCTCAGCAAAAAGGAGCTGATTTAATTTACTTGATATTCTGACTGGTTTCATGGAGCAGGTCCATGTAGACAAAGTCTAGCGTGGAAGAAAAGGAAGTTGTGGCAGAAGTTTGTGGATCTAGCCTTAAATCTCTGGGAGGCTGACATCCACGGGTGATGGGGAGGAACAGGGAAAAATTTCCAGAGTTAGGAGTGGAGAAGGGCAGTATTTGAAAGCTGACAGCCTTCTGTGGGTGGACTTTACATGAGAACATCCTCTCCAGAATGTGCCATTAGCTGTCCCAGGGCTCTGCCCTGCCTCGTCTCTCACCTCGCTGAACACGTCAGGCGAGAATATAGGTCCACAACTGCTTGCTGGACCCATGTCCTTGCAAGTATCAAACTTAAAGGTCATCTATTACAAGAATTAGTGCATGCCCCCACAATTATTTTTTCATTTAATTGCATAATGAAGCAGGAGCAGCCCATTTTAAAGCACCTTCATTGTGGTAAAAATAGCAGTCGAGTCGCAATTTAAAGTATCTTTTTCCCTTCTGTGATATGTTCTTTTCAATCAGATAACTGTCCATATCTGCTCTTAGTTTTCCCATCAGTTTATGATCATATAAAGCCTCCAGCATCCTTCCTGGTTTATTTTTTTTTTCTGTATCACACTCTTCAGAAAGGAAAATCAAAATAGCAGGAGCAGAAAAAGACTTTTGAATAATGTAATTGCTTTTTGAATCAATTTTAGAGAGCTGCTGGAGGAACAAAACGCACAAGCATTTAAAAATACGTTTATGTTTCCAACTTAACTGCGGAAAAAAAGTTCTTTTCTGCTGTCTTCTAACGTAGATCTCCTTGGCACAGCAAATTATTAAAGGGAGGGTGGGAATATTTAGGTAAGGCCAGTGGAAATTGGTCAATAAAAGTGTGGTTTTTTTGCTGACCCTTTGGGGACCTTTTGTGTATTTTGCTGTAAATGGATTAGCACCATTTTTCTTGGGTGACTTTTACAAATTGGTTCTGGGCGAGATACGCGGGGTCAAAACACAGGGTGAAACCCTCGGTTTCTTTATTCAGAGTTTACTCTGTGATTACTCGCTGAATTTGCCCTAGCTAAGGAGGCCCAGAAGGGCAAACATCAGGATTTGTCCCATTTCCAAGCAGCTTTGTGTATCCCCAAGAGATGGGAAGGGGCATGTGTGTCGGTGGTAGACGGAGGGCTATGTGGTTCCTGGAACAGAGAGGAGAGGCTTGAAAATCATGGTNGATTGTATAAGAGCCTAAAAATTTCTTCATGGAAGGGGTTATGAAGCCTTGGAAGAGGCTGCCCAGGGAAGCGGTAGAGTCACCATCTCTGGAGGTATCTAAAAGCCAGGCAGACGTAGCACTGAGACATGTGGGTTAGTGGTGGGTTAGTGGACTTGGCAGTGTTAGGTTGATGGCTGGACTTCATGATCTGAAGGGTCTCTTCTAACCCAGACAGTTCTACAATTGTGTGGTGTTGCCATTTGAGTCTTCCCTATGATAAGGAAATTCCAGAGATGACTCAGAAACTTTTGTGTTGAAGGTTTCCAGACAAAAAAAAACCAAAGAGATATTAAGCAAAAGCAAATCTTCAAGTGCCATAAGTGACATCTACTTTTAGAGGGGGTATTAAATTGTAATTTTAAACCCCCCCTTGTCAGAGTGAGCTGGAGATGCTTGGGGCTGTGTGCTGATACAGGGAAGACGCAGTGCTTCAACTCAGAATTGATAAATATTGAGACAGCTTAAGGCTCAAACGATTGAAGATCTGTAGCTCGGGTCTGAAGCGTGATGGCAGATGAAGGTGAGTGAATGTGGTGGTGTGTTCCAAGGAACAGTTTGCCCAAAGCACATCTATAAGTAATATTTTTCATGAGCACTTGCATCCACATTCATTTAACACAGGGATAATGGGATTTCTATGTCTCCTGTACATCCTTCACATTTTAGTCAAACACGTCAGCCAAAGAAGATTGAATACGGTGGAGTTAATGGGGCTGCATTTTGGGCAACCACGGAATGATGGAGGTGGGTTTTCAGAACTGTGTTGTTCAGAGTGTTTATTATTTAATGTGTTTATTCACATGTCGATAAAATTTAGGTGCAGCCGTTAGAAAACACTTATTTTATGAAACTGTTGATGTTGGGTTTGTGTGAGGCAGAATAATGTTTTGTTTTCAGTTCTTCTGGTTTTATTAGAAACAAATGGTTTTTAAAAAGCATCTGATGTGGGTTCTGTTTGCATTTCTCCAGAGTATTTATTGCTCTGCTCCAGGGTTCAAGTAATTTGACAGAAGGAGCAGCTGGGAGTTCTCACTGGGGGTAGGATAACCACTTATCTCCAAGGGAGACCCATTATCGCCTAAGGAGCCTTCAGAGCCTATTCAGGAGGACTTTGGGGGACACAAAACCACTTTCTGGCTTCTTGGAGCAGATTCAGCATCACTGAGAAGCTGACTGAGAGCCTGGCCAGCACAGGAGCGTGCCCTAGAAATGAAATCACCCACCTGCCTGCTGGCCCCATGTCCCCCACTGACATGGGGTAATGAGAAAGATTAGAATAAACAAAGAATCTGGCAAGCTGTAATTCTATCATACTGATGCTTGTGGGCTTTTTTCTCCTTTGTTTCTTCATCTTTTTTAAAGTCTGCTTGGCCATGGGTGTTTCCTGCAGCAGAGATATCTACCCAGCATAATCTCCATGCAGCAGATCTTCCTTGTGGTCGTTCTCACGTTTTCAATCCTACCTGATGTTATTCAGAAAACAGATGTGCTTTACATTCTCTTACGTTACCTCCCGTGAATCTTAAAATTCAGTATCATTTATGACAAGGCAGGTTGGGCCAATATCTTCTGAAAGCTCTAAAAAACACGTGGCTGAGGGAGTTCCTGCCCCATCCTTTCACATGGCTGTTGCTGGAAAGGTGAGGATTTCCGATCCAGTTGCGATTAGGTTGCTTTCAGCAAAAAACCTCTGGTTTTCATGATATTTTCAATCAAACTCTGATCACTGTTTACCCTAATATATGTCGTGGAGTGCTGTAAAGGTTTAGAAGATTCACAAGGGGGTGAGATATCCCTAGATCATGCTGTCAGGTTGAGTGGAGAAGATGGCTTGGCCATCTGATTTTAATCCATCATCTCATCTCTCTGAGCCCCTGAAGACTTTAAGATCTGCAATCCAAGGTGCCATTGATGGGAGCAGAACACTTTGCTCCTCAGAAAACCAGGGCTGCTGTATATCCTGTGTTAAAGGTTGTCAGATTATTGTCCTCCTGCTCTTTCCTCTTCAGCCCCTGAGCTTTTTAAAAAGATGATATTTTAATCTGGCCCCATGAGTTGGACAACGGGCATATATTGATGGCAAACATGGTACTGTAAATATGTTGTCTGGTCTTTGGCTCTTTTCTAGAAGTAGGAATTTGGAGAAGGTAAGAGCTACCATAAGAAAATTCACCCAATATTCCCTTCCATCTTGGGAATCATAGAATTGTTCGCGTTGGAAGAGACCTTAGAGATCATCCAGTCCCACTCCCTGCCATGGGCAGGGATACCTCCTACTAGATCAGGTTGCTCAAAGCCCTGTCCAGCCTGGTCTTGAACACTTCCAGAGAGGGAGCATCCACTCTGGGAAACCTGTTCTAGTGTCTCACCACCCTCACAGTAAAGCATTTCTTCCTGAGATGTCATCTAAATCTCCCCTCTTTCAGTTTAAAACCATTACTCCACATCCTATCGCTACACTCCCTGATCAAGAGTTCCTCCCCATCTTTCCTGTAGGCCCTCTTTAGGGACTGAAAGGTCATTAAAAGGTCTTAAGGGTCAGCAAGAAGTGCTGTTAGAGCCTGCTGTAAATAAATAAATAAAATAGACTGTGGGAAACCTTCCCTATTTATTAGGCTTCATCACGGTCTCGCCTAGTTCAGCTCAATCCCTAAACGCTGTGTGCAATATCTGTTCCAAATGGCATTTAGTCTGACAGCTCTGGATTGCCTTGATAGATGTGTAAACGGTCAGCCCTGTTGTGAGCGCTGTCGAAACCCTCCCCTCCCCGTGTAAGTGAATTCTAAGCTCTCATTACGCTTCATATAAAAACTATTTGCTTGTTTCGGTTTCGAATTTGCCAGTAATTAACTCAGAGCCCCGCAAGGTGTGAAAGTAGGTCTAATTCTTTTCCCTCTAGGATGGGTTTGGAAGCACAGTGCTTGAGGGACCTCTTAGGTCATGAAGTCCCGATCCCTGCCATCAGATGCGCAGTATAATCTACTTTTCATAAACATATCAAGTCTGTCTTCAAAGCAGCCAGCCTTTCATTCCCCATGGTTCCCGTTGAAGGATATATGGAGTTATATTGCTTTAGTGCTTTACTGCTCCTCTGATTCCAAGCAGTAATAACGCTCAAGGCTGTTTATGAGTGCCCACTCATGCAAGGCTGATGAGCTTGGTCCACTTGAACCTCGCCGTCTCTCCCTCTCTCCCTTGGGGCTGCCGCAGTGTAGGCAACTTGGACTCATCTGTAAAGGCGTCTGCTCTGAGCTACTCAGCCTTTTCTGCAGCTCAGTAATAAGTAATTTAAACAACACAAGATTTGATACAGAGACTTGAGACAACCTTCTTCAGTTATAAACGGTCCATTTTCAGAGGCGGTACTCATAGAACAAAAGCCATAAAACAGATTGGATTGGAAGGGACCTTTAAAGGCCACGTAGTCCACATCCTAGCCATGAGCAGGGACATCTTCACCAGAGCCCTGTCCAACCTGGCCAGGAATGGGACATTGACCACCTCTCTGGGCAACCTGGGCCAGTGTTTCACCACCTTCAGTGTAAAATATTTCTCTTGCTCTAGGACTTAATTTTAGTCATTTTTTTGTTAAGGAGTAGACCAAGGCAGGGAGGTGGTGGAGTCACCATCCCTGACTGTGTTTAAGAGTAGATTGGATGTGGTGCTGAGGGATCTGGTGTAGGGGAGAACTTGTAGAGTGGGGCTGATGGTTGGACTCGATGATCCCAAGGGTCTCTTCCAACCTGAATGATTCTATGATTCTATGATTCTAAGGAAACCTTCCCAGAAGCCTGCATTTATTTAGCAGAAAGCTGACCTGTTTTTCAGAGGGCCCAGGCTTAGCATAAGCCATTTCTGACTTCTTAGTCACTAAGTGTGGTCTTGGCAACCATGGTTTGGAAGGACTTCCAGATTCAGTAGTAAGGAATATTTTATTTCTCTGGTAACTGAACTACTTGGGATCACCTTGAGCACTTGACCTCAGCTACTTTTCTTCCTCGGGGTCCATCAGAAAACACTTTCCACCTTTGAATTCCTCAAGCTGAAGGTGTGTTGGTGAGTGAGACGACTCGTAGCTGAGTGGGACATGGGAGTGAGGAAGAGATTTATCTGACACGGGGTGACAGATGTGCTGTGCACGTTCTCCTTCTGCTGGGTCTGATCTTCCAGGTTGCAGCTTCTCTTGACATGGAAGCTGCAAAGTTTGCCAGTGTAGGTTTAGGTTTTGCTTCTTGAAATACAGAGCTTGGCCTGACCGACTGCTCTTATGGTTGGATATTTCAGGAAAATTTCCTCCCTTTTTCAGACAAAGTGCTCTGTAGTAATTCTGCTGAGAGAAAAAAGCTTATGAATATGGTTTGGCCAAAAAAATCACCCAAAACAATTTCTCAAATGTATTTAGTCTGCCATGCGCTTGAGAAGAGGTAAGGAAATTCCTTTTGGAGAGATTATATAGCTACATTGATCATCCTGCTTTGTGCTGCTTGAGTAGAAGATGAATAAATGTGGACCAACCCTGTGCTGAAGTGATGCATCTCTCCAAAAATTCCCATTTTTTTGCCCAGTGGCAGTCCCAACACATCTAACTGCTCCAGTACAAACTCCAAATGAGGCGACTGTCTCATTCCTTCAACACTTTCACTGCCTGCATCCTATGAGGACAAGCCTAGAGAATTGGGGTTGTTCAGCCTGGAGAAGAGAAGGCTCTGGAGAGACCTTGGAGCCCTTTCCAGTTCCTAAAGGGGCTCTAGGAGAGATGGGGAGGGACTCTTGATCAGGGAGGGGAGCAATAGATAAGTGAGAGAAGTTTTAAACTGAAAGAGGGGAGATTGAGATGAGATCTCAGGGAGAAATTTTTTGCTGTGAGGGTGGCAAGACCCTGGCCCAGGTTGCCCAGAGAAGCTGTGGCTGCCCCATCCCTGGAGGGGTTCAAGGCTAGGCTGGATAGGGCTTTGAGCAACCTGGTGTGGTGGGTGTCCCTGCCCATGGCAGGGAGTGGGACTGGATGGCCTTTAAGGTCCCTTCCAACCCAAACCATTCTGATTAATGTTCATCAGACCCAGCCGTGGCTTTTCCTGGATAAGAAGGAAAATGTTTCTCCTATGAAGGAACAAAACAAAAAACCAAACAAGCAGTAACTGAATAGCAGCCTGGTCGTAACTGAGCTACTCTCATTGCCTCCTTCTCCGTGGAACTGAATCAAATCCGCTGCCATTAATTCCAACAGCGTCTTGATTCAGGGGGCGAATTTCTCCTCCGCTCCCTTTGCCGTCAAAGCGCTTCTCCCGGAGGCAGGAAGGTGGCACGAGCGATCTTGAGTGCCACCTGGCTTCCCTGCGACGCCTGCATGTCATCTGGTTGGCTTGTCAGGAATATCGCTCCTCCTGAGCGGCGCGGCATTGCCAGGGAGATCTTGCAAATATGACAACATTCAAGAGACAAATTATCTCCATTCAGAGTTAATTTCTGTTTCCCAGCAGGGCTCCGCTGTGACCCTGCTGGGCTTGGAAATGCTGCTGTTTGGTTAATAGATGAATGTTTTGTGGATGACTGTGTCTGTGCTCTCTGCTGGTGCCAAGTTTGGCTTCCTTTGCTCCCTCTCCTTCTCACTTGCAGCCAACATCGTGAGGCCTAAATGGATTTATTCACAGGACGATAACTTGACTGTCATTAGCATGGGGAAAATAATGTATGAGCAAGTGATAAAACAAAATGCTCATTCTCTGCCATCCATAACTGCCTGGGAGGTCTCTTAAAGATGTACTGTAGGGAGCCATCTGCTCGGAAGGGGAGATGGGACTGTCAGGAAATGATACACAAGTTAGAGATGGGAAGGGAAGATCTATAGTATCATCCAGACCATTTGCTGAGCAGGATTGCTCGTTACTGCTCTGCCCGCTCCGGCTGGGAATTGAACAATGGCATCTCCGCTGTTATTAGACATCTCTCCTAATGAGCTTACCCAGTGGGTCTTTCATTTCCCGATTTCATCCTTCTTTTTTATTATTATTTTTTTCCCCCCTCTCCTAGAATGTGATTTGGGGGAAAAGACGACTTTGTTTTCACTACCTTTTTGCTGTGTTTTGGGATTGGGATTTTGCAGTTGCGCGGGGCTCCGGGTTTCTTTGCTACGACGGAATTCCCGAGTTAGGAGCAGATGGTTGCTAAACTGCTGAGTAGTTCATTTAGTTCTTTCTGCTCCTTGCAGGGAGCTCAGAGGAGTAGAAATATTCATCACGTAGTGTGGGAAACTGTGAAGTGCCACAGAATGCTTTTTTTGCTTCGAGTCTGGTTTGGAATTTTTGGAGTAATTTAGAGGTCTCTAGCCAGCCCGTGATCAAATGCCGTAGAAACATAGTTGGGGGCACATCAGCCTGGGTATCGAGCTTGTGAAAGGGGGTGAGGACAAGGTTGGATGAAGTAAGGGTTCCCCTGACACATGCAATTCAGGGTTTATCTACAGGAGTGTTCCTCAACGCATGACGTTTGACTTTATGGTGCTGGGCAAAGAGTGCAGCCGGTTCCTGACACAAAGATTTATCGCAGAGCTTGGCCCCTATCCAGACATTGTTTTCTGTTGAAGGGTGTCATGAGACTCTATGAGAGGTTTTCTTTTTCCATCCCTCTCCATATGAATAGTGAAAATTGCTTTGGTGATATCTCTGTCCCATCTATCCATTGCAGAGAGGTTGGTGCTGGTCTCTTCTCACAGGGAATGAGTGATAGAAAAATAGGGAATGGCTTCAAGCTGCAGCAGGGTAGGGTTAGGCTGGACATTAGGAAAAAAATCTTCCCAGAAAGAGTGGTCAGAGCCTGGAATGGGCTGCCGAGGGAGGTGATGGAGTTGCCATCCCTGAGTGTGTTTCAGAGTCGATTAGATGTGGTGTTGAGGGATCTGGTGTAGGGGAGAACTTTGTAGAGTGGGGCTGATGGTTGGACTCAATGATCCCAAGGGTCTCTTCCAACCTAAATGATTCTATGATTCTATCCAAACATCCAGATGATCACATTTCCACATCGTTCTAAGCTGGTGTGGCCATCCTCTTGTACTGGAGATGATCAATCTGAAATGGAAAGTGCCCTGCAGGCTAATGACATTTTCCAAATTCATCACTACTTCCCAAAAATTGTGGTACCTAAATACAGCTTCCTTGGTTTCTATCGTCACACCATGGCTCATGTTTGGAAGCATCCTGCTTCAGAAAGGGTCCCACAGTTGGAGCCCTCATTGGGTGGGGTCTGAGTCAAAAAGAGGCAACTTGCTTTTTTCAAGCAGGAGAAAATTGTGGTTTAATATTGTTTAAATTTTGCACCCAGCCCACGAGTCTCATTGTAATTGCTACTTCTCTTTGCAAGAATCAAAGGCTTCTTGTTGTCTCTTCTCCCATCTCCTGACCAGAAGAGTTTGTCAGACCTGAATCTCCCGGGGGTTTTAAGTGGTCACTCAGTTTTGATTAATGCAATGTTAATACAAGCTGTCGGATACTTGGAGCGAGCTGCTCACAATCTCCATGCATGAGAAACTTCAAAATAATCCTTTGGGGACATCCAGGGACAGAACTGTGATCTCCTTAGTCTTTGATGTGGAGAACAGAAGGCTTAATTTATTGAATAAATCACAAGTGATACCGTTGTGTGCAACGTATGAGTTTTCTCCTCTCTGTGCTTTTCGTGCAGAGCACTTAACGCTGCATCATCCCTGTTGGGCTGGCACTGGGCTTCAGTACTATATGAGCCCAACCTGATTTGCCTCTAAATTGGTCAACTTGTGTCCCAAAACTAAATGCAGAAATTAAACAGAGAATAAATGAAACTATAGAGCTTTTAATTTCTCTGCTTTCTTTTGCAAGAGAAGAGACGACTGATCCTTTTATATAGATTCCAATTGGGAAGCTCTACGTAATGCCAAGGGTTCCATAAAAGTAAAATGTCACATGACTAAGGATATTTGGGTTCTTTTATTGTGTGAGCACTCTGTCCAGATTTGGGCTCCTCACCAGAAAAGAGACATTCGGATACTGGAGTGCGTCCAGAGAAGGGCAACGGAGATGGTGTGGGGACTGGAGCACAAGTCTTGTGAGGAGTGGCTGAGGGAGCTGGGGGTGTTCAGCCTGGAGAAAAGGAGGCTAAGGGGAGACCTTCTCACTCTCTACAACTCCCTGAAAAGAGGGTGTAACTTGGGGGGGTCAGTCTCTTCTCCCAAGTAACAGGTGATGGGACAAGTGAAAACGGCCTCAAGTTGTGCCAGGCGAGGTTCAGATTGGATATCAGGAAAAGAATCTTCATGGAAAGGGTTATGAAGACTTGGAGTGGGCTGCCCAGGAAAGTGGTTGAGGCACCATCCCTGGAGGTATTCAAAAGATGTGTAGACAGGGTGCTTAGTGACATGGTTTAGTGATGGATGCTTTTTATTGGAGTTAGGTTGATGGTTGGACTAGATGATCTCAAAGGTTCCTTCCAACCTAGGCAATTCTATGATTCTGTGATTGTATCTGTGTTAATTTTTACCTTGAGTGCATTGCCTCTTATTTCCTAATGGCTTTGGGTTTTGCTTATTAATATGTATATGGAAGGAGGGGCAGGGAAAGCTGTTCTGAGAAGATCTCAGCTCTACTAAGGTTGTGGATGGGGTTGGAAGGCAATTTCTTGCTGACTTTTATTGTCATTTCTCCATAACATTAATATATTTGGCTGAAATCTTGAACTGGGAGCTGGGGAGTCCAACATCTCTCTTGTCCTGAAGACTCTAGTGCAACAGGACACCCAAGTTTGAGTTCTTGTGCTGACTGAATGCTCTAGAAGAAGAATTTCACTCCTTCCTGTTGGTTTCCTAATCACTGAGACAGGCAGAGATCAGTTTTGTCTATAAATACGCATTTCAGCGTGGGTCTGTTCTGCTGGAAACCTGGAAAATGTCTGGATTGTGTCCATTCCATTGGTGCAAACCTAAACTAGAAACACCAGAAGTTGCTGTGAATGCAAACTGCTGTCCTTGGAGTGTCTCTAGCAGTCTTTGTGTGCGTTGGGGTGTAGCTTCCCCTGAAAATCTGGAGGTTTTTTCCTTTAAAATGAAGATCAACCTCAGCCCTGAAGAATCCAGTTGCTTCATCTGGAGGGCAGTTCTCTGGGAGCTGGTGGCTGTTGATGTTGCCCGTCAATCTTAGCTGTCAACGGGGATGTCCAGCCCTGCCTGCACGGGGCTGCGTTACATGTGGCAGCAGGTTCTTGACAAAACCAAAATAGTAAGAGTTTTAACAAAAAAAACCCAAACCAAACCAAACCCTAGGGGCTGAGTTGCAGAAATCCATCTCAAGTTAGTTTCTGGTAGGTGACCTTTAAAGGCATTCTGGAATATTTGAGGTTTCTCTTCTTTACACCATAGTTCCCACTTTTAGAAAAGAATCATGTAGAGATGAACCTCAAAACTATTGTTTAGGGGGAAATAAAAAAGGGGGGTGGAGGGGTGTTTTTAACTAGTTGAGGGTGCTTAAATAAGGTTGAGTTGGTCGACTGTATTTTCCAGCTGTTTCTGGAACACAGAAACAGGTACCATCCCTGTGATTTAACTGGATTTTCACCTGTGCTGGGTTATAAAGTCAAGCTATAGAACAATACAATAAATTTAACTGCCAGTTTTTACCTTTGGATGTCTCAGTAGGAGATGAATCCATTGCATGTAGGTAGGTGGACCCTCCTGTAGGGGCTTGGCACTCTCCTCCTGTTTCCCAAAGGTTGCTTTGGAAAATAAAGAGTTGTTAATCACATTAACTGTCATTAGGTTAATGCAGAGTGAGACAGGAACCTGAATTGCAGTGCACTAAGGGTGACCTCTGTCTTTCAGGATTCACCCTATTTCCAGAAGGTGCTACCTTCTGGAAACCCAGCCGTGACATTGCTCTTATCACTCTATATTGTAATTTAATCCTGGCTTTTAGGCACTTGTTCCAAAATCTGACAAATGGTCTTGTAATTTCAGTGAAATGGCCTTTTTCTGATTCCAGAAATTCACCCCTGGGTTAGCTCTGAAGAGCTCAACCTGGGTTAACTGTTCAGCCTCTACATGTAATTCATAGAATCATAGAAATCTTGTATATTATCTGGCCATTTTTGTTTCTTTTGCATTTTCATGAATTCTTGTAGAATTCAGCTCGTAGTTACAATCTTCACATTGGTGTCCACGTGGACACCACAAGCTCAGGGGCTTTATATCGTCGGGTTTTTTAGGACCTCAGTCCGGCGAAGCCATTTTCCATCTATTATTTCCAACTGCTTTTGTTTCTGCATCAGGCAGCAGCCCTCGTTGTGGTCGCTGTGTCTTTCCAGGAGCATCTCTCCTCCACACGGGGCATGCGTGTGCCCTCTCCCTTAGCAAGACATTTTTAATAAGTAAGGATTCTTTAAGTGCCGGGGCTCCGAGACTGAGGAAAATAGACCTCGGAGCATGTACAGTATTCATAAAAATAATAAAGATGGGTCTTATTCTCCAAACATTTATTTAAAAAAAAAAAAAAACAACCAAAAACCAACAAAAAAGCAAGGTTCACTCTGCTTCCAGGATTGATGGCCCGCTTCTGAGCATCATTAATTTAATGGTGCGCGATCGATTCGTATCATGTTGCAGGCTGCTAATGATGTTCTAGAGCAGATATCACAAAGGGAGAAGGAAACCTGCCACTCAGTGCACGGGAAATAACCCATCGCCTTGCCGTGAGTTTACCTGTAATTGGGAGAGTCGTGTAAAATCCTAAGAAGAGCCACTTGTGGGAATATTCAGAGCTGGGGGGGGGGGGTTGGATCTGTAAAATGTCAGGGACGAGCTTTTCAGCTCCCGCCGTACAAACCGTGCTTGAAATAACTGGATGTTATTCCTCTTCATTGCAGCCTTGCACAAATGTATATTGATTAATAAAGGAAGAGCGTGGCCCGTGCCTGGCACTTTTGAGTGATAAACAGTTATGCAGCAGTAAAGAGGGTATATTAAAGGGTAAGAGCTAATGACTTTTCTTGTGTGTGTAACACATTAAAACCAGCATGAAGCTACAGCTATTTTATCATGCTGCTAATGTCCCTGACAACATTCACTTGGTGGGAGTGAATGAATGGAAATCCATTTAGAGAAGTAAATTAAAATACCTTAAAAAATGCCTTTAATAATAGCTACAGAACTCAGCAGGATCAGAGAAGTGAGAGATACAAAAGACCTATTAAGTTATCCAGTCCATCTCCCTGCCAAGGCAGTGGTATTCCTTATTATGCAGTTACTACTGTATCCTTCAGGGAAGATTTAAATGTCTCAAGTGCCAGAGACTCTGATGGGAGAGTAATCTAAAGGCTGGAAGATTGGACTGTCACAAACTTGCCCTTCTGTGCAACCTAATTTTTCCTTCCCTGCTTGTTTCCTGCCCTGCACGTGTGGATGTACCGTCCAGTCCCTAAAAGGGCTCCAGGAAAGCTGGGGAGGGAGGGAGGGACTCTTCATCATGGAGGGGAGACATATAATGAGGGGGAAGAGTTTCACACTAAAAGAGGGGAGATTTACACTAGATACCAGAAAGAAATCCTTCGCTGTGAGGGTGGTGAGACACTGGAACAGGTTGGTAAGAGAAGCTGTGGCCGCCTCATCCCTGGAAGTTGTTCAAGAAAAGGTTAGGCAAGGCATTGAGCAACCTGGTCTGGTGGGAGGTGTCCCTGCCCAGGGCAGGGCTGCTGGGACTTGATGATCTTTAAAACCCCTTCCATCCCACACCATTCTATGATTCTATGGACCGTTGCCAGCAGGAGGGACCCACTGAATCCAGTTCCTTTTTTGGCATGCTGGAAAGCTCCTGGGCAATGACGAAAAGTTGATACACTGAGAATTCCCACTTTCTGGGGAATTTGACAGTGTAGGACTTGATGGATGATCATCCCCTGTACTCAGTGCTGGTGAGGCCCCACCTCGAGTGATGGGTCCAGTTTTGTGCCCCTTACCACAAAAAAGGCATTGAGGTGCTAGAGCGGGTCCAGAGAAGGGCAATATAGTTGGTGAGGGGTCTGGAGAATAAGTCTTACGAGGAGAGGCTGAGGGAGCTGGGGGTGTTCAGCCTAGAGAAAAGGAGGCTGAGGGGAGACCTTGCTCTCTACAACTCCCTGAAAGGAGGGTGTAGCCAGGAGTCGGGGGGGGNAGGGTGTAGCCAGGAGTCGGGGGGGGTCAGTCTCCCAGGGAAGGTTGAGATTGGATATCAGGAAAAATATCTTCATAGAAAGGGTTATGAACCCTTGGAATGGGCTGCCCAGGAAAGTCAGGTCGACATGGAGCTTGGGGACATGGTTTAGTGACCGTTTTTTGTCAGGGTTAGGTTGATGGTTGGACTAGATGATCTCAAAAGTCTTTTCCAACCTAAACAATTCTATGGTTCTGTGATTCTGTGGTGTCTTTTCGGGGGACAGATTTGCAACAAATAAGAAAAAGCCACTGTCCTTAGGTATTTCTGCGTCAGAGCTTCTGGGATAGCAAGGTGGTTTTGTTTGGCTACCTGTTTTTAAGCATACCCTTGGGCATCTTTTGCCATGGAATATATGTGAGCTGAAAATTAGAATAAACGCATCAGATCTCCAGAATAATCAGCCATAGAGGTTCATCCAGATCCATAACTCCTGTTTGAATGTAGCTTATCTTTCAGAAAAGCAACTGTGCTTGATTTAGAGCCTTGCAGAGGTGGAGAATCCGGCACACGCAATGTGTGGTTAATTACCTTCACCATTCAAAAACACACAGCTCCTTTGTGCTCTGGTATGATCCAACCTCAGGTCTCATCTGCTGGATCCTATTGTGGCAGGCTTAGGAGGCTTAAATAAAACAAATAAAGAGATTGAAAAATATCCTAATGTTATAGGTGTCCAGGAGATCAAAATAAAGGGTTGTTGGTGTTTTTTTTCTTCTTCTTCTATGGAAAAACCTGAGCAGAAGTATCACGATAACCATCATGTCCAGTTCATCTTGGCTACAAAGAGCAGGCAGCTGAGCAGGGCATTTCTCATCAGGAAACGCTTTTCATATGCAGTTATCTGGTCACATCATCCCGTCTTGATGGTGGCAAAATTGGTTTCTGGTGGGACAAATCAGCTGTAGCCTCGGACTTGAGGGAGTGTCAGTCTCCGGCGGTCATGAAGGATAGGGAGAAAGAGCTGAGTTACAACCCAGGTGTGAAGTCTGTGTCCTAGATGGTGTGAAAAAGTGTGAAGATGTTGGCCATTTCTGACTTGAGATGCTGGAAGAAAGAACTTAGTTTAACCAGAAATCTGGGGAAACCTTTCTAAGAGAACTTCTTGCTATGAAGCAAAAGCCTGTCTCAAACTTGAATAAATAATATGATGAAAAAAAACCATCCAGCAGCAACCCATGGTCCTTGTGCCTCCTCTCCAGCCTTCCCTGGCCTTGGGCAAATTGCAGAAAGGCACTTATGCTTTTGGACTGTGTGGGCTTTTGTGCAAATTACAGAGGTGATGAGTATCGTTTCCCTTTTATTTTCTTTTCCTCTTTAAAAAAAAAAGACCATTGCAGAGCGTAGTTTGAAAATCCTGGTGGTAGACTCCCCTTTCCCTGCTTTAAGTACTTGTGAGTGATTGTGCACTTACTGGACTTCAGCAGGTTTGGCTGCAGTTCATCTTAACTTTGTGTATAACAGAGGCTCGTGCCTTCGAATCCTGGACGCTGTGAAATCCTAAATCATGAATATAGTGTTTAGAAGAAGCAAACGGTTCTTCTGGGTGGTCAGAGGTAATGCAGCAATAAGCAGATTTTATGGTACGTGTTCTCCATTTAAAAGAAAGAGGTAAAAAAAGAAGAAAAGTACATTTTGCTTGTCATCAATACTCTAGTTCACTGGAGCAAGTGTTTTCAGGATCACACGGTGCCAGTTAAGTAAGAGCTATCCAAGACCTTGATCGTGCATTCATTGAGCTCCTGCAGCATCATGTTTAAAGGTGAGAGGGAAATACACCGTGTCCTGGGCTCCCGTTGACATCCACAGAGTTGTAGAATCAAGCACAGAATGCTATGAGGTTGGAAGGGACCTCTGGAGATCATCTAGTCCACCCTCCCTGCCAAAGCAGGATCACCCAGAGCAGGTCCCACAGGAACATGTCTCCAGAGGTGGAGACTCCAACACCTCTCTGGGTAGCCTCTTCCAGGGTTCTGCCACCCTCAATGTGAAGAATTTTCTCTTCACGTCGAGATGGAACTTCCTCTGTTCAAGTTTGTGCTCATTGACTCTTGTCCTCTCACTGGGCACCACTGAAAAAGGACTGACCACATCCTTCTGAGACCCACCCTTTAAGTATTTATAGGTGTTGATCACCCCCCTCAGCCTTCTCTTCTCCAAACTAAAAAACCCTAAGTCAGCCTTTCCTCATCAGAGAAATGCTCCAGGCCGATAATCAATGCATTTGAAGGACAGCTACATTGAAGGATGTTATGGAGAGTCAGTGGTGCTTCTGAAAGGACTTTCCACGGTGTCCTTCCAATTGACCACATAATCGATATGGGGTTGGAAGAAACCTCTGAAGATCATCTCCTCCAACCCCATGCCAGAGCACAGCCCACAGGAATGTGTCCAGGTGTGTTTGGAATGTTTCCAGAAGTGAAGACTCCACCACCACTTCGGGCAGCCTCTTCCAGGGCTCTGCCACCCTCAAAGTGAAGAATTTTCTCCTCATCTTGAGATGAAACTTCCTTTGTTCCAGTTTGTGCCTGTTTCCTCTTGTCCTCTCACTAAGCACCACTGAAAAAAGACTGGCCCCATCCTCCTGACACCCAGCCTTTAAGTATTTATAAGCATTGACCAGCTTCAGTTTTCTCTTCTCCCATCTTAAAAGACCCAAGTCCCTCAGCCTTTCCTTATCAGAGAGATACCAAAGCAGGTCCTGCTAGAGCAGGTCCCACAGGAGTGTGTCCAGGTGGGATTTGCATGTCTCCAGAGATGGAGACTCCACCACCTCTCTGGGCAGCCTCTTCCAGGGCTCTGCCATCCGTGAGGATGAAGGCACTCAGGTCCTCACAGAATAAAGCCCATAAAAAGCAAAATATCACTTTTCAGTGGAGCAGTTAAAAAAAAAAATTCAACAAAAAAACCCAAACAGCAAAACCACACGCACAAACCAACCCTTGGAGTGAGGAGGAGCATTTGAGAAGCAAACTTGTAGTAGGATGTAGTAAAACCATAGTAACAGGCTGGATTCTGTAGAACTGATACCAGAATAATGAGTTTTGCTGGAAAAAAAAATAAAGAATAATAAAAAACCCCAGCAAGCTGTTTGGGAAAAGCGGGCTATCAGATTCTGCGACCGTAAAAAAGAGGGGTTTGCATTTAAACACCTATTTGAATTGATACATACTAAAAACTCCAGCCCTTTGCAAACCCTGGATGTTCCACCGAAGAAAACAAATTGAAAAGCCCCCTTATCGCTCGGTGGGAAATAACCACTAATCAGTAAAACAGACGATTTCGACTATCGTCGCTGCCTCCGATAGCGAAAAGTTATTTATTTCATTCTTTTCTTGCTTGTTTTCAGGGTTGTTTTGCAGTTCTGTCTTAGAGGGGGGTAACCACGGGGCTGAACTGGGGATGCAGGTTGAAAGCTCCCACCTCTCCCTGCCCAGCCTGTGCCTGCTCCCCCAGCCACAAGGCTTATGCTGGCGACTTATTAGACATCGAGTAGCTTTAAGCAGCCAACATTCAGGAGTAACTGGGTCCCCAGCTCCTGCTTTTCAGTTTTGAATTATTTCCACCTCTAACACTGCTCTACTAGCAGGTAATATCATAGAATCATATAATCATTCAGGTAGGAAAAGACCCTTGGGATCATTGTGTCCCACCATCAGCCCCACTCTACAAAGTTCTCCCCTACACCAGATCCCTCAACACCACATCTCAATGACTCTAAAACACATTCAGGGATGGGAACTCCACCACCCCCCTGGGCAGCCCATTCCAGTGACTGACCACTCTTTCTGTGAAGGATTTTTTCCTAATGTCAAGCCTAAATCTACACTGCTGCAGCTTGAAGCCATTCCCTCTCCTTCTTTCCTAATTCCCGGTGAGAAGAGACCAGCACCAACCTCTCTACAATGTCCTTTCAAGCAGTTGTAGAGAGGGATGAGGTCTCCCCTCAGCCTCCTCTTCCTCAAACTAAACTGTCCCAGCTCCCTCAATCGTTCCTCATAAGATTGATTCTCCAGGCCCTTCCCCAACTCCGTGTCCCTCCTCTGCTCTCGCTCCAGCCCCTCCAGATCTCTCTTGTGTTGAGGTGCCCAGAACTGGACTCAACACTCAAGGTGTGGCCTCATCAGTGCTGACTACAGGGGGACAATCACTTCCCTACTTCTGCTGGTCACAATATTTCGTATACAAGCCAGGATGCCCTTGGCCTTCTTGGCCACCTGGGCACACTGCTGGCTCATATTTAGCTGCTTGTCGACCAGCACCCCCAGGTCTCTTTCTGCCAGGCAGCTCCAGCCACACTTCCCCAAGCCTGTAGCGCTGCATATCATCTAAGGAGATGAGAGACTAGTTATTTTTGTGGCCTTGCAAGATATTTGTAAAACTGCTGGAATCTGGGCAAAGGGAGCAAATGTGTTTGTGGGGTTTTTTTTACATCTCCCTCTCCCATTGCCCTCAAGGTGCTGACGGCACTTGATATTTATCAGCTCCCAAGAGCCTGTCTGGGTGTTTAAGCAGCTCGAGTGGGAAAGCAAAGCACATGCTGGGAGATGGCTGCAGAGCGCCGTTTCTCCCGCCTGCTGGGTAACAAACCGTTATTAATTGACAGCAGAATAACCAAATTGCAACTGGCAGACTAATGCTGTGGGTCAGAGCACCAGAGGCAGGGGGGTGGCGGGGGCGAGACGGCAGGTGGGGGAACGGAATGAAGAGGGAGCTCAGGCAGGTTGGGTTTCCTATTTTTTTGCTGATTGCCTTGGGTGTGATTTTTGACCAAGCTCCTGCAGCTGCTGAAACTCCCTTAGTCTCTGTAAATGTTCTAATAACATTAATCATGATATTAATGAATCATAGAATGGAACAGCTCAGGCTGGACGGGACCTCAAGAGATCATCTGGTCCCACCTCTGGTGGGAAAGGGAGCTGAGATGAGATTACGCAGCACCCTCTCCAGTTGCATCTTGAGATCTTCCAATGATGAGGACTTTACTATACCCCTGGGGGGGGGGGGGTTGTTTCAGCAAATTATTGTAAAAATATCTTTCTTAATTGTTTAGAAACTGTCTTTCTTGTATCAAGATGAAACCTCTCCTGGTGGAACTTGTACTTGTTGCCCCTTGTCTTCTCCACGTGGCTCCTCGTGTAGAGAGACCCTCCATCCTCTTTGCAGCTACCCTTTAAGTACTGGTTAATGTCATAATGAAATTAATGCCAGATGCTGGATCCCAGACTCCAGATCCTATGTACTATTTGGAGAACTACACATTTTTATGCAGAATTCTGTGTGCCAGGCCAGTATCTAAGAACACTGAGAGCTCAGTCCTTCTCTACAAACCTATTATGTCTTATATCCATCCTGTAGCATTATAGAATCATGGAATGGGTTGGGTTGGAAGGGACTTTAAAGATCATCCAGTTCCAACCCCCCTGCCCTGGACAGGGTAACCTCCCACTAGACCAGGTTGCTCAAAACCACATCCAACCTGGCCTTGAACCCCTCCAGGAGAGGAGAACCCCGAAGGAGATGCTGGGCAGCCCTTGGCCCCATTTTAGGCCAATCAACTTCCAGCCTGGAAACAGATGAGATGGAGCCACTGAGCAGAATGACAGAAGAAAAAACAATCAAACAATATCCCAGGTGCCCTGGGGCTGGTGGGAATATATGGCCTAAACCTCCTGTGTTATGTGAACATTTTCATTGGGGGTGGCACGAGCAGCAGTTTGGCAGCTGCCTGCAGAGATTTGGAAATGTGGGATGGGAATGGCCAACTCTACAATATGGAGAGTTAGCCCAGAGGGATATTAGGACGGGTGATGTTTTGAGGAAAAGAAGCTGAAAAGGATCTTTGCTGGATGCTGTTTTCTTGGGATCTTGGTTAAAGCGAGGGTCTTCCCTGGCATTCAACTTTCCCCAGTGCATGCCACATGTTAGGGATGTCACCAGTGGGGCTCCTGAGCATGAGCATCCCTCCAGAAGCCTGTGTTATGGCTTTGCAAGATGCCTGAGCCCAACAGCAAGATGCCAGGACATTACCCCATGCTTTGCTGGCCTTCAGACAGGTCCAGAGCCATCTTTCAACACGTGCCCGTCAGCGTCGTTGCCTCCATCCCAGCCTCTACAAGTTCATTTCTGTAACTCATCACAGGGTGAAGGATCAGCCAACAGAGTGAGTACAACAAGAAAGCAACACCAGGCTTCCCATCAGGAAAGGAGACATTTCACAGTCTCCTAAACCACAGTCAAGTACAGCCTCCTCCCTGAAGAGCAGTGTCCCAGCATGGGTCACTGGAGCCGTCTGCTGAAAACACCTTCTCAGTGGTGGGAAAGGAGGAGGAAGGATGGTTTGGAAAGGCAGATGCTGTGGATTTAACATTTTTGCGAGCAGCTCAAAAACTGTAAACAACAAAAAAATGCAAACACAAGTAAGAAAACGCACAAATAAATGTTGCACCTCAAAGCGTTGGTGTGAGACGTAATTGCTCATGTCCTTTGGATATGGTCCCAAACCTGGAGCTGTGGGTCAGCACCGAGCTTGAAGAGGTTTGAAAACCTTTCGTCTCTCCTGCCCTGCTTTCAATTAGAGCTGTGCTCTCTCTAGTACTTTTAAAATTGTGGGGTGTCAGCTCAATTCCATCTTCAAAATTAGATTAGGCTTTATTTATTTCTTCCTTTAACGCAGCCACGTCCGGGACTCATCTGGTGCCTTCCTCTGCCAAGGCATCTCAAGGACATTTTCAAGTAATGGGCAATAATATACTAATAATTGACAACCTTTCTGGTGCCAAGGTCTCTTCCTCCATCTGCTGTGTTTTCAAGAGCCTGTCTCATGGTGAAGATTTCCCTGAACAGGTACATTCCCAACTTTACCTTCTTTCCTCAAGAAAAAGGAGCAAGTGAACAGATATGAGAGAAGATGTGATTTCTCCAAAAAGGATGCCATCTAGAGGGACCTGGACAGGCTGGAGAGGTAGGCCCGTGTGGAGCTTGTGAAGTTCTACCAGGCCAAGCGCAAGGTCCTGCACATGGGTCACAGCAATGAGACACAAATACAGGTTGGGTGGGGAATGGCTGGCGAGCAGCCCTGAGGAAAATGACTTGGGGGTCTGAGAAGCTCAACATGAATCAACAACATGCGCTGATAGCCTAGAAAGCACCCCCCCACCCCTCCATTCTGGGCTGTATCAAAAGAAGCTTGGCCAGAAGGGCGAGAGAGGTGATTCTCGCCCTCTCCTCTCCTCTCATGAGACCCCACGTGGAGTACTGTGTCCAGCTCTGGAGCCCTCAGCACAAGAAGGACATGGACCTGTTGGAACAAGTCCAGTAGAGGGCCACAAAGATGATCAGAGGGCTGGAGCACTTCTGCTGTGAGGACAGGCTGAGAGAGTTGGGAGTGTTCAGTCTGGAGAAGAGAAAGCTCCAGGGAAACCTTAGCAAGAGGCTTTCAATTCCCAGATAGATACTGTTTTTCCACCCATATTAATGACAGGTGGAAAAGCATATTGATTACCAGAATGAAATATAAAACAAAAAAGACAGAGCCTTTATCAAGCAGGTCCAAAAAGCTCTTGGCTCTACAACAGCAGTTTTTAACCAAGCATCAAACCTCAAACCAGTAGGTGCAGTGGCCAGTATGGGACCCCACCTGAAGCACAGGAAGGACATGGACTTGTTGGAGCCAGAGGATGCCAAAGAGATGCTACATGGGCTGGAGGCCCTCTCTTATGAGACTAGCTGAGAGAGTTGGGGGGGCTCAGCCTGGAGAAGAGAAGGCTCCAGGGAAACCTTAGAGCCCCTTCCAGTCCCTAAAGAGGGCTACAGGAGAGACAGGGAGGGAGTCCTTATCAGGGAAGGGAGAAAAAGGACAAGGGGGAAGGGTTTTAAACTGAAGGAGGGGAGATTTAGGTGGGATCTCAGGAAGAGAGCAACCCTGGCCCAGGTTACCCAGAAAAGCTGTGGCTGCCCCATCCCTGGAGGGGTTCAAGACCAGGTTGGACGGGGCTTTGAGCAACCTGATCTGGTGGGAGGTGTCCCTGCCTGTGGCAGAGGGTTGGAACTGGATGATCTTTAAGGTCCCTTCCAGCACTAACCATACTCTGATTCTGCAGAAAAAAAAGCATTCAGAGTCCGTTGTTCTTCTAATCTGGTGTTCCTCACCAAGATGTTAGAGCAAACAAAATGACAGATTGAAAACCTGAAGGTTCGTGTAGGCTTGACCTGTTGTTTTGAACTTACTCTGCGTGTTGGGAAATTGCTGGGAACCAGCTTTATTGTACAGAAACTACATTTTCAGGAACGCTTTAAAACATTCCTCCAGCTGCATTGTTTTACATTGAGTGCCCTCTTGCTGTAGAGGAGGAATTGAGTTATTTTAGAAATGTAGGTGGGGTTGCAAGAGACAATAATCCCAAAAGGATTATTGGGATGATACCTCTGGGTCGGCTTATTCTCCATCACTCTGGTCTGGTGGAAGCCAAATGGTCAGAACATAAGTTATACCCACCCTGGAGCCGCTTTATGTTGCCTGAAGCTTCAGCACAACCGAGAATAAAGGTCATATCTAGGAATAATGATAAATATTTGCCAGATGCATTAAAGATAAGACCCACGGAGTTAATAACGAGTGGTGCTGCTCTGATTTATCCCCTGACTTCGGCAGTGGCTAATGGGCAGGGGGAGGATGTAAGGAGGAGTTTCTTTTTTATTTTTAGTAGCCTTGAGACTCCTTTGAACCCTTGGCCCCGATGTAGGAGTAATGAATCACACCCTCGGCGTGGCGTTAGGATGCCGCACCACGCAGCGCTTTCAGGTGCGAGGAGATGAATACCGTTCGGCGGATGAGTTTCCTTGTTAGAGTGGGGTGGGGTTTTTCTGGTGTTTTGTTGGGTGTTTTTTTTGGTTTGGGGTTTTTTTTTATTAAAAAAAAAAAGGCTTCATTGAAGTGCCTTGCCGTAAAATCGTGCTTTGATCACATCCATTTGCTGTTAATGAATCCAGATGGGTTGGAGGCAACGGGATTGGAACTCTCCGATGATACGTGCGCTGCCTTTCATTTCCTGGCGCTGAGTTTCAGAAGATCCTGCGCTGGCCCCGCTAACAAATCCAGCCATATTAATGTGGCCTAATGCATCCCCTCCCCAGGGACACATGGAGATGTGTCAGGATTGCTTTGGATAAGGTTAAAATGTTACAGAAAAAAAATGGCCATTACGTATCCGGGACTGTTTCCTTTCATATGGTAATCGCCTTTTTTCTCTTTGTATTTCCTTTAAATCAAAAGATCTTATTCTAAAACCGAGGTATTGGCAGGAGCGTAGCTGTGATTGGAATGTTGCAGCACAGAGGAGAAAGCAAGTGGGAGAAACTACGTAGAAACCAGCAATACCTTCTCTTTTAACGCACAGTCTTGGGATTTTTAAGTTGTTTGTTCAAATGTGGAGTTACGTAAAGAAATCGAAGCAGGGCAGATTGAGACCGGGTTTGATTCCTCTCGGTGTGGTCGCACATCCAACCCATGGAGTTTGCTACCCCACCAGGATGCCTGGAAGGAGAGATGCTTCCCCCTGGAAAACCGACAGAGATCAATCAATAGCATGGGTCTGCTGAAAATCCCACCCCCGTCTCACCAGTAAAACACCAGTAGAAAATAAAAGTATGTTTATTCATGCAAGGAGGAGGGAAATTGCTTGTATATTCCAGGTTGCTGCATGTGTTAGGAAGGATTTTATTTTTTTCTTCCCTATGTATGAATGATAATTCGAATGCCTCAACCTTAAGGATCAGGATCAGTCCCCGAAAGGAGACTTGGATCTGGATTGAAGTTGCACAACAACTTCTGTATTTCCCGTTTGTGCAGTCAGAGCTGTTCTCATCGCTCATATAGATGGGTTGGAGGTTGGAGAGTGGCCTTTTCCTCTGCTGACAGACAACCACGGGCCATGGCAGCACCTTTAAGCTATCTGGGTGCAAAGTGAAGCACTTCTGCTTGACCCCCTTGCAATGATTGTCGTTGTTGGGGCTTGGAGATTGAAGGACAGGGGCTCCTTCCCCAGCCCAAACGCCAGGAAGGTGTGAATATACCCCACCTCTAGCTCGGTGGACATGGTGGAGAGGGTACAGCAAAGGGCTACAAAGATGACGAGGGAACTAGAACACCTCCATGATGAGGAAAGGCTGAGGGACTTGGGTCTTTTAAGTCGGGAGAAGACTATGACTTATCGATGCTTATAAATGCTTAAAGGCTGGATGTCAGGAGGATGGGACCAGTCTTTTTTTCAGTGGTGCTTAGTGAGAGGACAAGAGGAAATGAACCCAAACTGGAATAGAGGAAGTTCCATCTCAAGATGAGGAGAAAATTCTTCACTTTGAGGGTGGCAGAGCCCTGGAAGAGGCTGCCCAAAGAGGTGGTGGAGTCTCCATCTCTGGAGACATTCAAACTCCATCTGGACTCATTCCTGTTGGACCTGAATTGGGTGACCCCACTTTGGCAGGGAGGATGGACTAGATGATCTCCAGAGGTCCCTTCCAGCTCCATAGCATTCTGTGAATCAATGGGTAATTTTCCCACTGCCTTTATCAGCAGTGGGAAACTCAAACATGGGTGTGAGTTTACCCTCAAGGGAAAGGCACCACAATGGTCTCCTGTTTTAGTGGGATTTGGGTAGATACTTCGAAATGCCACTTTTCACCCTTGCTGGGATCAGCCTGGCCCATCGAGCAGGCATAGCAAAGAGCCTGGATGAGGCTGCATCATCCTGCAGCTAATGAGCTGTGCTCACACCGCTGAGCCCATCAGTATGAAAACAGCATCCCTGGCTGCTGCAACCTCTCCACATCATTCCCTGCTTCATTTGCTAGCGATGGCTCCGGGTTGCAAGTCCTTTAGGGCTGGCTGTTCTCCTCCACGCACATCAAGCCCAGGGTGGGATTGAATATTTATTAAAACGCAGATACTTGTAGTAACAAGAGAAAAGGCATAAACAAGAGCATCTGAGAGGCAGCTCTGCCAGACGACGTTTTTTGTTTGGACAAAATAATCCAGAATTGTTGCTAATTACAATATGAAAGATGGTTTAATTCCTGTGATTTGCTTAAGAGCAGGCTTAATAAGATACAAGAGCAACCAAAGAGAAGGCTGAGGTTTGTGGTTTTTTTCCCCTCCAAGTAGAGTTGGGAGCCAAGGACGTGTCAGGAACAGCACAGGCGGTGACTAAGCTTTCCTTGAAACCCTCACATGCTGTAGAGTCCTGTGTGCTCTGAATGAGGATGAGGTCTGCAGATGGTTTTTGACCAAACCAGGGACAGGTAGCAGAGCAGAATCAATTCCTGTCACTTGAGGGGTTGCTCTGGAGGAGCCGGATTCTGGATCAGTGTGATGCTGCCGTGCTTTAATCTGGAAATGGATAGAGAGAGGGAAGTTGGGTTTGTGAGGATGTGGCACAGACAATGGTTTGGGGGTTGATGAGATTTTGCTCTGCAAAAAACTGTGTCACTAACTCCCCTTCACATCCTGAATAACACAGAGAAAGGGCTAAATTCAGCTCTCTCAAAAGTCATAGAATCTTAGAATTGTCTAAGTTGGAAGGGACCTTTGAGATCATCTAGTCTAGCCATCAACCTAACTCTGATAAAAAACAACCCATCACTAAATCATGTCCCTGAGCAGTATGTAATCTCATCTTTTGAACCCATCCAGGGGTACAAACCATGCCAAGTCACCTTGGGGTGCCTCAGAAATCCTCAAATTCACACAGAGATGTTTAAATCTCAGACGTTACCAGTTATGTGGTACCCCCTTCTGCAGAGTGTCCCAACTTAGAGTCATAGAATTGTCTAAGTTGTCAGGGATCTTGAAGGGAAGACCTGGTAAACTCCACCAGTCCTCAGTCACTGGAAGAAAATCCAAACTCTTTTCAGGTCTGGTAATCAAAGCCCTAAGTTTCCATCTTCCATGGCAGGGTTTCAGCTTTTTCCTCCTTCATTCTGTTTGATGTCACACGGTGGCATGGGCTGCTCCAGCATCTGCTCAGCATCAGGGACCATCAGCTGTATGGTCACATATGTCACACTAATTAGCAAAACATGAGAAGGCTGAAATTAAGATTCACACTGAACTGCTTTTCATACCTCTGCTTTTCTTTCTTTTCCAGAGCACAGTAATTGTGGAGAAGACCATTCAAGACCTGATGAACCTGATGCACGACTTGAGTGCCTATTCGGATCAGTTTCTCAACATGGTGTGTGTGAAGCTCCAGGAATACAAGGACACCTGCACCCTTGCCTACAGGTACAGGAAGGCTTGGAAACCCATGTCTGCTGGAGATACTGCTCTTGGGCTTTTGCTGTTTTGCCATGAGTAGGCAGGAATTACCTCTAGAATCCAGTTGGTGGCCAGTCTTGAGTGGTGTTCCTCAGGGCTCAGTGTTGGGGCCATTTCTGTTTAATATCTTTATTGATGATCATGACAAGGATCTAGAGAGCACCATCAGTAAGTTTGCAGATGACACCAAGTTAAGTGGGAGTGTTGATCTGCATGAGGGCAGGGAAGCTCTGCAGAGGGATTTGGATAGATTGGATCGATGGGCTGATATTAATGGCATGGGCTTCAACAAGGCCAAGTGCCAGGCCCTGCAGTTGGGCCACAACAACCCCATGNGTTTAGTTTGAGGAAGAGGAGTCTGAGGGGAGACCTCATCCCTCTCTACAACTGCTTGAGAGATTGGTGCTGGTCTCTTCTCACAGGGAATTAGAGATAGAAGGAGATGGGATGGCTGCAAGCTGCACCAGGGTAGGTTTAGGCTAAACATCAGGAAAGAATTTTTCCCAGAAAAAGTGGTCAGACCCTGGAATGGGCTGCCCAGGGGGGTGGTGGAGTCCCCATCCCTGAATGTGTTTAAGAGTTGTTTAGATGTGGTGTTGGGGGATATGGTGTAGGGGAGAACTTGTAGAGTGGGGCTGATGGTGGGACTCAGTGATCCCAAGGGTCTCTTCCACCTGAATGCTTCTATGATTCTAAGTCATCTCTACTGGGATGGTCAAGAATATTTCTTTGCAGAAGGGAGAAAAATCTGAAATAATGATCATTGGCATATAAAGAGTCTTGGCTTCCCAGTGACTTTATCCACATCACACTGTGGTTTAGGCTCTTTAAATGTGGATGGCAGTGGTGGTAGAGCTTAGAAACCCCACACCTCTTCTCTTAATCAGGCAAAACGTGACCTCACATTGGAGATGGAGAGTATAAGGCATTGTCTTTAACATAAATAGCTGTATATAGCTATTGCTTTCTCGTAAAGCAAGTGAGATCTTTTCATCTGAGTCTTCTGAGATTCAGCTTTATTTTAATCAACTGTTTTAACATTTGGTTATTCAGATCTTGTGCCAATGTGGGAACTAGTAACCACAACCCACCATTTAAATACACACACACTGAGAGTTTTGAAACGTTCCCAAAACCTTTCCATAAGCTTGTTCTTTCAAGGAGTCATCAGATGCTCTGTCCTAGGCTTTGTCAGTGTTTTGGGGTGACCTGTGTTCTGCTTCCCCAGCCACGGTGTGGAAGCTGAATGCAGTGGTGGTCCCCTTGAGAACAGGGTTATCATGCTGGCTTGTGGTCTTCGAGGCCTTTTCGGGTATTTTCTTTATCACAAATTGGGTAACCATCAATAAGTAACTTACTCTCTGTATATCCCAGTTACCCATCTGTAAAACGGCCCTCCCTGGAGAGGGCAACAAGCATCATGCCCCTTGCTGTGGGGATAAATAGGTATTTGAAAGACAAGACACTGCATTGAAAGACACTAAAGATGCCGTGGGAATGTGGGCTCTAAGAGCTGCTATGTGTAATTTCCTTTAATGGCTAATTGAGGCCAGTGATAGCCAGCGAAGCTGAAAAAGCCCCTCATGTTATCTGACCAACAGCATTAAGAAATTATTGCCTGGTTTCATTCAGGAGAAACTTAATCTGGTGAGTGTCATCTTCTCCTTCCCCTTCCCCTTCCCCTTCCCCTTCTCCTTCTCCTTCTCCTTCTCCTTCTCCTTCTCCTTCTCCTTCTCCTTCTCCTTCTCCTTCTCCTTCTCCTTCTCCTCCTTCTCCTTCTCCTTCTCCTTCTCCTTCTCCTTCTCCTTGCTCTTCCCCTTCCCCTTTCCCTTCCCCTTCTCCATCTCCTTCTCCTTTTCCTTCTCCTTCTCCTTCTTCTTCTTCAATTCTTCTTCTCCTTCTTCTTCTTCTTCTTCTTCTTCTTCTTCTTCTTCTTCTTCTCCTTCTTCTTTTTCTTCTTCTTCTCCTTCTTCTGATTATTCTTATTATTTTTATTATTATTATTGTTATTATCATTAGTATTAGTAGTAGTGTTAATGCCAACAATGGCAGCGAGCACATACGTGGACTAAACTTTGAGCACTCATGTAAATTGGTGGCAGCTCGTGTGCGTTGTCCAAAATGCTCCTATTTTATGTGAAACTTCACTGACTGTAGCCAGACAATGGATGTAATTTCTTTGGTTTGAACTTAAAGGTCCTTCCTTCCTTCCTTCGCTGATGCCATTCCTGGGTTTGGCACCTGCTGGGGAGTAATTAGGAGAGCCCTAATTTGGCGATATCCTGATTACAGCAGGAGGAAAAACAGGAAATGTTCTAGTTTTGCTGCTAGCAAATGACTGACTGAAATAGAAATCTATATACATTTCAAATGATGCAGAGGAATATTGCAGCTCCCCTGCTTTTCCAGGGTGAGCGGTTCCATCCGTGGGGACGTTATGCCCTCTACAGGGATCTCATGTCTCTGTGCAGCCTTGCCCTCTGCACCAGGGTTTTCCTTGAGGATTTGAGGTGGATAAATCCTCGTGTCGATAAGGTGAGCGGAGGAAGGATCGCGTGCAGCCGCTCCAAATCAGAATAAACCCCCTTGAGCTGTGTATTAATATGGTCAGGCAAAGCTATCAGGGCAAGGGAGTGCTTGTCTCTCCTTGAGATGCCAAGATAGGGAGAATTTGGGAAGCTGGGGAGATGGTTTCTGCAGGATCCGCACATGGCATTCGTCCGTTCCCCACGTGCACACGCTTCTTGAAGGGGAGATACGAGCGAAGAGGGATGAAATGTATTCAAATCCATTGAATTTGCTCCTCAAAGCAAGGCTGTTTCCTTCAGAGCCCTTTGCAGAACGGATAGCTCTGTCAGGACGTCAGCGCGGGGAAGTGCACAGCTGAGATTTTTCATCTTTGATTTCCATTTGGCTCTGATTTCGTAGTGAATGTAAAATGAAATAAAAAAACCCCAGTAAACCCTAGCGGGGTTGGATATGTATGGATTGGACATTTATGTAAGTAGCAGCTATGGATTTTCTTGTTTTAATTGATGGGGAATTTCGGAAGCGTGTTTAATCTGATCTAGGTGAGATGTCTCCTGCAAATTACATGTTTGCCAGAAGCGCAATTTCAGTCTGATGCAAACTGTTTACAGAAGTGAGTTATGTTTTCTGACTAGCTTATGAGGGGTTGGGGATTAAAATGCAGACAAAACCAGGGGGTGGATCCCCACAAAAGGGAGGTGATTCTACCCCTCTACTCTCCTCTTGTGAGACCCCACCTGGAGTGCTGTGTCCAGCTCTGGAGTCCTCAGCACAGGAAGGACGTGGACCTGTTGGAAAGGGTCCAGCAAAAGACCAGTGGAAATGAGCAGAGGGATGGAGCACTTCTCCTATGAAGACAGGCTGAGAGAGTTGGGGCTGTTCAGCCTAGAGAGGAGAAGGCTTAAGGAGAACTTAGAGCCCCTTCTTATCCCTAAAGGGGGCCTACAGGAGAGATAGGGAGGGACTCTTGATCAGGGAATGCAGTGATAGGGTGAGGGGTAACAGTTTTAAATTGAAAGGGGGGAGATTTAGATTAGATACTAGGAAGAAATTCTTTCCTGTGAGGGTGGCGAGACCCTGGCCCAGGTTGTCCAGAGAAGCTGTGGCTGCCCCATCCCTGGATGTGTTTAAGGCCAGGTTGGATGGGACTTTGAACAACCTGGTCTGGTGGGAGATGTGCCTGCCCATGGCAAGGGGTTGGAACTGGATGATCTTTAAGATCCCTTCTACCTCACCATTCTATTAAAAACCTCCTGCTGCGTTGGCAGTGCTTTTCTTAAGTCTTGTCCAACCCACATCTATGTGCTTCTTCAGCGAATTTCTGTGAAAGCAGTTCTACTCATGAGTTAAGCCTGTATAATTAAACTATTTTTACGAGGCTTTGGGAAATACTGAAAGGCAAGAGAACGGATCACAGGCACAGGGACAAATCTCACCAGTTCAGGGTATCTACCCTTAAGATGAGTCTTTCTTTTTAGTCTCTTGCCAACATACTTCTTGGACGAGCTCTGCTATCTTGAGTGCTAAAACTGTTCCCTTCCCATGTTTTTCTGCATAAATTGGCCCCATGTTTAGTTTTGTCCATGCTGAAGTTGCACATTCTTATATCATTGACTAGCTTTAAGCTCTATGCTGCACGTCCACCCCCTTCTTACCCGTCTTCATCCTCTCTCCCTCGAACAACCCTCCTCTTACACATTTTTCAGCCCATCTGAAGAGCCCAAGTAAAGGCAGCACTCACCCATCTCTTTAGCCTGTAAAAAGAGATGGACACCTCCACAGAGTGGTTCACCTTATTTAAATAAGTTCCCAAAACTCTCTGGAGGTGCTCAGCTCTCTCTGTCAGCTGTGAAGGCACCTTATGGTGACTAGCCTCCTGGCTGAACTGTCTCAGCTAAATTTGTGAGATTGGGTGGGATATAACTGAGCCTGTATCTTTCAAAATGATGAAGGAAAAATATATATCTCAGTTCCTGCTTTCCAGCCAGGCAAAATAAAACTAAGCCCCTTTTTATTGACAGGGAAATGAGGAGGCAAATTCATCAAAGCTGTGCGATTTGTGGTCAAGCAGGATTTCTCAAATCCCTGGGAAACAGCCTTACCACTCAGTTTACTACCTCTTACTGGGATCTTCCTCTTCTTGCATTAACTTTTTGGGTTTAAGTGTCCTTTTTTACTCTTTTTGGGCAGGGATCTGCCTCCCTCAGACCAGCAGGTGCCTGGACATGCTGAGCATGCTGCTTTTAAACTCTTAAGCTCTTAGCAGTGTGAGCAGAGCTCAGCATGGAACCATCACCTCAGCCCTGGGAAGAGAAAAAAAAAACAAATTATTCAAATATACATTTGGCATGAGGCAACATGAGGCAACGGAGCCCAATTAGCCCTTGTCCCCCCCAGATGTTTTCCTAATGAAAAGCTATGGGTTCCCAGCTGTGTCCAGGAATGTTCCCCATCACTCTGCTACTGGCACGGGGCAGCGATGGTGCGGATCTGGGACCATCACCACCAGCAGATGTTTTCTGGATAAAACCCACTGAGCTGTGAAGGGGTGAACCCCCCTCACTCTTGTGCCACCACTTCTGTAAGTGTTACACCTATTCCCTACCCGCTCCCGGGAGCTGGGTACAAACAGATGGCATTTTCCTTGGCCCATTGAGCCGTGAATTAATTAGTTGATTACGGCACTGGTGGTAGCAAGTAACCCTATTACAGCAGCAGGAATAATTACAGAGGAGCTTGGGAGAAGGAGAGGGGAGGGTGTTTGAAAGAAAGCGTTTCGAGCTGTACTAAAACATGTCATCCTGTCTTGTGATAATTTACTCGAGGACTCGATTTAGATTGACATTGATAGAAGCTACGGAGGTTGAAAACCAGCTGAGATGCCAGAAAGAAAAGGTGGGGAAATAGGGGTTTTTAATTGATGGGGAAAGCTGGGCATCTAATGGAGACTGAGTATGTAGCACCCAACGTAGCATCTTCCTTAATGAGGGGGTGGTTGGAGTAAAACCTGTCAATAACCATTAAGAGGTTTTGCAGCCACGAGAAAGGATGGGGACTTAATTCCAAGGGACCCACGCAGTGGTGGCAGTGTCCCAGCTTCGATTAATTTGAAGGTCCCTGTTGAAGTCAATGGAGAATTTGGCTTAGGGCTCCAGTGACTCATGGGCCCATGAAAACCACATTGCCAAGAGGTGAGAAAAGCAGGAATCGTGTGGGTTAGGCTTTTGGAAAATACACACAACCCCAAAAATTCAAGGCCACCACGCTCAGTTTGCAACTCGCTGTAGCAGCTAAATAAGCCTCTCCTCTCTCCTCCCCAACACCCACTCCAAAAGGAAGAGCATTTTGGAGAACAGCAGATAAGAAGGATCATAAAATAGAGAGAGGAGCTCTGTCCTCTGTAGAACTCCCATCAGAAGACTCCCAAAGATGACTTGCATTCCTAGACATCTGAAGGGCTATGATAAGGCTGTAAATAATTGAAGATAGTAAATAGTGAAAGTGGTGAGAGCTGAGGCTGCTGTATGGGGAGTACTGGGGTGAAATTGAGTCAAATAAAACACGAGCACAGTATTGGGATTTTTGGTTGTGTGTGTGTCCAAGAGTTAGATTTGTTCAACTGCAAAATAGACTCCCAAGGGAAGGAGTCTTTTTACTTTATTCATTTAAATCTGGAGAGGACAAAGCACTGGCTGATATATTCAATGGAACAGTTGTCCTACCCTGGCAGAGAAATGACCAGATACCATCACATTTAGTTTTTCCATCTCAGATGTCAGAGATTCTGGTGGAGGGTTGTTTTTTCCCCTCAGTTTTCTCCGGGGTGAAAACAAGAGACCTTTTTTATCATAAGTGGAAAAACACCAAGTTCCAAACAGGAGCTGAAGGCCAAATTGAAATTTTGACAATCTTCTGTGGCTGGAAACAAAATTCCTTCTTTTGGCTGTGGCAGATTGAACATGAAATTTAAAGAGGAGGAAAATTTATATGTAAGTGCATGTGACAAATTCGTTTTTACAAATCCTGTGTACTTACTGAGCAGAGGTTTTCCTGGTGGCAGGTGAAAGGAGCTGAGTAGTTGCTCTGTGCTGGTGGGAAAGGCAGTATTTCGCTCTGTTTCAGGATAGATCAGTGTTACCTCCTGTCTCATTACCCTTTTCACTATTTTCCTTTTCAAAACGTAGATCCTCAATGTGGGGTTGGTTTCATTTCTACTTATTGACTGAAACATACCTTGCAGGAAATTTAAAATGAGGCTGGTTAACCCACATAAAACCCCTTAGAAATGTGTGGGGTCTTTATTGTGGTCTTGCATGACCCTTCTCAAAAATCACCACCTGGATCCCTAGTGACAGCTCTGAGCATCTCTTTGCCCCATGCGACATCCTGGCTTGGATACAGAAGTGTTCAGCTCAGTCAATGACTCTGCAAGGTCCATGTTGAGCTGATGTGGGCTGAGCCAGTATAGATCATCCAATCATAGAATGGTTAGGGTTGGAAGGGACCTTCAAGATCATCCAGTTCCAACCCTCCTACCATGGGCAGGGACACCTCCCACCAGACCAGGTTGCTCCAGGCTCTGTCCAACCTGGCCTTAAACGCCTCCAGGGATGGAGCAGCCACAACTTCTCTGGGCAACCTGTTCCAGGGTCTCCATTACCCTCACAGCAAAGAATTTCTTTCTGGTATCTCATCTAAATCTCCCCTCTTCCAACTTAAAGCCATTACCTCTTGTCTTGTCCCTACACTCCCTGACAAAGAGTCTCTCTCCACCTCTCCTGTAGCTCCCTGCAGATACTGGAAGGCTGCTCTAAGGTCTCCCCGGAGCCTTCTCTTCTCCAGGCTGANCTCTCCACCTCTCCTGTAGGCTCCCTGCGGATACTGGAGGGCTGCTCTAAGGTCTCCCCGGAGCCTTCTCTTCTCCAGGCTGAACAAGCCCAGCTCCCTTGGCCTGTCTTCACAGCAGAGGTGCTCCATCCCTCAGATCATCTTCATGGCCCTCCGCTTGAGCTGTTCCGACAGTTCCATGTCCTTTCTATGTTAAGGACTCCAGAGCTGGACACACTACTCCAAGTGGGGTCTCATGAGCATAGAACAGAGGGGTAGAATGACCTGCTGGCCACGCTTCTTTTGATGCAGCCCAGGATGGGGTTGGCTTTCTGGGCTGCCAGTGTGCACTGCTGGCTCATGTCGCACCTCTCATCCACGAGCGCTCCCAAATCCTTCTCCTCAGGGCTGCTCTCCAGCCATTCTTCACCCTACCTGTATCTGTGCTTGGGATTGCCACATCCCAGGTGCAGGACCCTGCACTTGGTTGAACTTCATGCGATAGTTTGCTTTGCACTAACATGGTTGTTGCTGCTTTTCCCCATAGGAGCATCGCGCAGTCGGATGAAAAGCTGGTGATCAGCGCGTCCTGGGCTAAAGATGATGATATTAGCAGGCTCCTGAAATCTCTGCCCAACTGGAGCAACATGGCTCAGCCCAAGCAACTGAGACCCAAGAGGGAGGAGGAGGAGGACTTCATAAGGTAAAATATTTTATGAAGTTGTAAAAGGGTTTCAGGGAGAGTAGTGACAGTTGTAAAACCTGCTGGGAACACAGCACTTGTGGTACTCGTTTTAGCTGATGTGTCCCCTGGTGTGAGAAGAGGTTGACGTGGTCTTTCCTCAAGTGGAGGCACTTGCCAGGCACCAGCTTTGCTGAACTGAGAACTTCCTTGTGCGTTGCCCGGACTTCGTTGTTGAGAAGGAGAAGTCATTAAGGAAATTCTGTTTCTGGGCTTTGCTTATCAGTGACTGTTGTATGATGGATTGGTAGATAAACCATCTTGAAGCTCCTTGTCCTTCAAGAAGCAGGAGAATGTAAAGATGCTCAGATGCAGCAAGGACAGAAGAGAGAGAGGATGTGACTCAATAAGGACCTTCAGTGACAGCACCAGCTTCCTGCTTTCCTGCACTTATTGTTCATTTCTGTTCACTTTGTTGTTCAAATAGAACAACAGAGAGTTGTTCTGAGAGAAAGCCCCTCTACTCTGCTCTGGTGAGATGCCACCTGGAGTATTGTGTCCAGCACTGGGGCCTCCACTATTAAGAAGGACATGGAACTGTTTGAGAGGGTCCAGAGGAAGTCATGAAGAGGCTCAGTGGGCTCAAGATCCTCTGCTGTGAGGACAGGATGAGACAGTTGGAGGGGTTCAGTCTGGAGAAGAGAAGGCTCCAGGGAGACCTTAGAGCCACTTCCAGTCCCTAAAGGGGCTCCAGGAGAGATGAAGAGGGACACTTGATCAGGCAGATGAGCCACAGGATGAGGGGGAAAATATTTAAACTGAAAGAGGGGAGATCTCAGGAAGAAATTCTTTACTCTGATGGTGGTGAGATGATGGAACAGGTTGCCCAGAGAAGCTGTGGCTGCCCCATCCCTAGAGGTCTTCAAGACCAGGCAGGATGGGGCTTTGAGCAACCTGCTCTAATGGGAGGTTTCCCTGCCCATGGCAGGGTGGTTGGAACTGGAAGACCTTTAAGGTCCTTTCCAACCCAAACCATTCTATGATTCTGTGATTCTATTTGAAGAATTGTGCTTGTGAACCAAGTCAGGAAAGTGGCTGAGACTGGACAGCAAAGGGAAGGGTTATCTTTAACTAAGGCAGATCCTTGTCCTGGTTGATNCTATTTGAAGAATTGTGCTTGTGAAAAAGGCTGAGGGGAAAGTGGCTGAGACTGGACAGCAAAGGGAAGGGTTATCTTTAACTAAGGCAGATCCTTGTCCTGGTTGATGATGTTACCCTTATCACCCATGCAATGAAGAGAGCAGCAGTCTGTGACCTAATGGAGAGGCTAAATGGTTGCTCTTGGCAGGAATTCCCAGAACTGGCATTGTCACCAAAGCTGTCCTCCATTTGAGCCACGACCTGGTGGTGTTTGCCTTCCATCCCAATCCCAGGAGCTCTGTAAGGAGAATTAAGTGAAACATATTGGTACCTCTGGAGGGGATTCTTTCAGAGGCAATTTACTGTGTCCAAACCATATTATTTCTACCTTTTCAAGCAAGTGAAAGCCTCTAAGTAGGCAGATTGCCTTTCCCTGCACTCTGTAAATGGCTTAATCTCTGAATTGTTGTCGCATCCTGAAGAAACAGGTCCTCTTTGTCATTCCAGCCAGTCAAAAAGCTTGTATGCACATTCCCGTCACTATTCATCACTTCCTTGATTGGCATTTGACTATAAAACTGTAGGAGTAAGTGAAGCTGTTGAAAATTAAAGTCTAATTTGCCCAGATTGTCATTTTACTTGTTCACTGAATGGAAGCACAATAACATGAAGATGATACAGTCTAGAGAGGGGAACAACGAAGAGTATGAATTATGTCTAGTCACAGAAATGTCTGCTCGTACTGCAGTGGGGATGATCAGCTTTGCCAGGGCTTTAAAAGTTCTTCAGTGATCGTGGAAGAGTGAGGATGCAGAGCCCTTGAGGTCTTTGTGCAGCCCCTGGGTTTTTTGAGATTCATGGACTGTCTTACCCTCCGTCTTTATCTTCACGTTCATCCTCTGTTTCTTGGCACAGAAAGGTGCTGAGAAGCCCTCCTGGCTCTTCCTGCGATTTCTGAGCCATCAGCGTGGGACACCAGTGCTCCCATGGATGCAATCCTAGGTCCTACTGGAATAGTGTAACCTGTTAGCGTGAATTCCTGGCCAAGCTAAGTCTGATGGCCAAGCTCACTCTGACTGTAGCAGTGACAACATTTTCATCCTAATATTCCTTTTATTCCAATATTGTTATTTTCCTCTCCGTTAATTGAAGTATTGTGGTGTTAAAATGGGAAGCCTGTTAGGTCATCTACACGGAATTCATTGGAAAAAGCTCTTTTATTGTGTCTTTTTTTTTCAGCCTAGATGTTAGGACAGAGATCTTTTCTTACTATCTGTTTGCACAGAGCATCATGTATTAAGCTGCAGCTCCTCACAGTGCCATGTGAATGCTCCTGAAGCATTAAATTAAATGATAATAATTAGTTTGGGCCGGTTTTAGCCATTGATGGTAAGCAACATGGCTTATAAACTTCCTCAAGAATCTGTGCGTGGCTGAACAGATCTCTCCTGAAAGCTTCAAAACAAAATTAATTGCTTGTCCAATTTTTTGTCATCTTCCTTCCATTTAAGCAGACTTCTTTCAGACTTTCCCCTAATACAAAGGAACATGATTTCTTCGCTGCGGTTCCTTCCTTCTCTTCCTCTTGGCGCTGCTGATGAATTGAGGATAATTCTGCTGTGGCTTGAACACTGTGGTGGAGCCAAAGGGAAATGCATCCTGCGGATACCTTGGTTGTCAGGGTCACGGCTGTGAGGGGGGAACTCATTTTATTCTCACTTTAACCATCCGAGATATTTAAAACACTGATGTTCAGATATCAACCTGTGTTCACACACCCCAATCCTCAGCTAGCAGGGACAGGACTGAGCATCCTCTCCCAGGTGGTGAAACATGGGAGCATGTTCTTTTTTGGACATAAACAAGGCTGACAGCAGTGCTTGAACTACTCCATTTCTTTATGAATGTTGCTAAATTAAATATGTCCTGAAAGTTTACCACCAGTTTTTGTACCGTGACAGGAAGAGATATCAGTGCACACTTTTCTTTCCCCCCTTCCCCTTCCTCAGGGTTTCCTGTAATTCATCTCTTTATTAGGAAAAAAAAAAGAATCCAAATGCAATGTCTTTGCAAAAACAAACCCCAAAAAACAAAACCCTCATGCATATCTGTGTTGACAGTGATTGATTTTGTTGTCTTAACCCACCACTATCTCTTTTGCGAATAGATGTCAAAAGGCAGGGTAAGATCCTAGCAGAATCTTCCCATTAATATTCTGGTGTGGTTGGCCAGACAAAGGGACCTGATTGAGCACATTATAGCAGCTCAGAACTTGGCAAGGGGAGAGAGGAAAGGAAAGTCATGCTTCTATTCGTATAATTAGTTTTTAAAGCTCCGAAGGCTATTTGGCACCGGGGCGAGTGTGAAATATGCTGCCCTTATCGCTTTATAAAGGTTAGCTTTCAGTTCATTACTGAATCAGATACGTTGGTGATAAAACTCAAAGATGTATCATTTCCAGGTTTGCCTTTGACGAGGAAAAGCAAGGTAAAAAGAGCTTCAGATCTGGCTGCGCTCGAGCCCGGCCAAGCAGAACTGCTTGGTTTTCGGTGCAGCACAAGGGGTGGCAAGGGCACTGTGCACCCGAGGGGAGCCACGTCCCCAGGGAGCCGGGGAAGGTGTGCTGGCAGTTCACGGGGCAGCACATTGGCCTGGAAACCCCACACAGGTCTGAAGATCACACCACAACGCAGGTTATTCTGGTTGCAGATCTGAGATATCAACCACACCTGTGATAGGAAGGGCATGATGATTTCCTTCTCACCTTCAGAATACGACAAGCTCCTGAACACTGAACTTGGGATCAGATTCTCAGCCTAAAGTTAATGGAGTACTAAAAGCAAGAAAAAAAATGCTTCTCCATTTACCACCTGGCTTTTCCTTTCACTGCTTTTGGTTTTTTAGTGAGGATAATCATGACAGCATGGTGCTCCAGCTGCCTCCTTCCCTCTATCTCCTCTTCACTTGAGGATGCTCATCCTTGCTTGCCCTCTACCTAAAGGAATGGGGTATATTCAAGCAACATGGAACCCATCCAACCTGGCCTTGAACCCCTCCAGGGATGGGGCAGCCACAGCTTCTCTGGGCAACCTTTGCCAGTGTCTCACCACCCTCACACCATTAGAGCTACACGGTGTACTCCAAGACGCTTCCTTGTCTGCTATGATAAATTCTGTCATCTAAAACTTAACAAGACCTGAATATTCAAATAAATTTTAAGTGAGGAGATGGCGTGTGGTGTTACAGCTTAAAATTGTCAATTAGTGGTGTCTGCTTTTTGACAGTGTGGTGACCTCCCGGCAGAGACGAGGAGCTGCCAGTTGCGCCTCCTCCCTAATAGAGATGCAGAAACTGTTGTCGAGGCTTTGCAAATCCCCCCCAAAACTCTCAAATCTGGGTCAGTTTTAGGATGGGCTGGATCTTCAGTCCTTGAAAGCCGAATAACTGAAGTTGACTGGGTGAATTTCTATCCAACGAGGATCCTTTGCAGCAGCTTTTCATCAGGACATTGGTGCCTGTTTGGATGCGCTGCCAAAAGTGATTTCGAGTGCTGAATTTTTAAAATACCTTCAGGTGCTGATTCTTTGGAACAAGTGAAACAGCATCTTTCTGTGCAGGAAAATGCCTGGGCTGAGTTTTATTGTTCTGGCAGCAGCAAGTTGTTTCAGGGGGTTTCCCTTCACTGAAAAAAGCCCACGTGGGTTATTTGTGTTGGTGCTTGCACGATTTTCTTTGTATGTATGATTGTTGAACAGAAGCTGGTACAAGATCACAGAATCACAGAATATCAGGGATTGGAAGGGACCTTGAAAGATCACCCAGTCCAATCCCCCTGCAGGAGCAGGAACACCTAGAGCAGGTCACACAGGAACACATCCCTGCGGGTCTGGAATGTCTCCAGAGAAGGAGACTCCACAACCTCTCTGGGCAGCCCCTTCCAGTGTTCCCTCACCCACACCATGAAGAAGTTCCTCCTCATATTTAAGTGGAACATCCTCTGTTCCAGCTTGCACCCACTGCCCCTTGTCCTGTCATTGGATGTCACTGAGAAGAGCCTGGCTCCATCCTCCTGACACTCGCCCTTTACATATTTATAAACAACAAACCACCTTTTCTCTCTTTCTTCGTAAATAAGATCATAATAGGAATTTCTTTGACTATCACGAGGAAATCTATCTGCCTGAGTAGTTCCCTATGTAGTTTTTAAGGACAGTCTCTGGACTGCCTCTATGGCTCAAGTGCAGGAATGGAAAACAAATGAGTTATAAAAAAACTCTGTGTGACATAAATACAAAGTAAAATCTACTGACCCAAAAGAAGCTGCAAAAGTGCAATGAAACTGATGTAAAAGTTACCATTATAATCTTTCCATTATGATTGAGTGTGATTACCCCTCTACTCTGCTCCTGTGAGACCCTACCTGGAGTACTGTGTCCAGCTCTGGAGTCCTCAACATAGAAAGGACATGAAACTGTTGGAACGGGTCCAGTGGAGGGCCACGAAGATGATCAAAGGGATGGAGCACCTCTGCTGTGAAGATTGACTGAGGGAGCTGGGCTTGTTCAGCCTGGAGAAGAAAAGGCTTTCAGGGAGATGTTATAGCAGCCTTCCAGTATCTGAAGGGAGCTACAGGAGAGCTGGAGAGGGACTCTGTCTGGGAATGTAGTGATAGGACAAGGGGTAACAGCTTTAAATTAGAAGAAGGAAGATTTAGATGAGATACTAGAAAGAAATTCTTTGCTGTGAGGGTGGTGAGGCACGGGAACAGGTTGCCCAGGGCAATGGTGGATGTCCATTCCCTGGAAGTGTTTAAGGCCAGGCTGGATGGGGCTTTGAGCAGCACCCTGCTCTGGTGGGAGGTGTCCCTGCCCATGGCAAGGGGGTTGGAACTTGCTGATCTTCAAGGTCCCTTCCAACTCTAACCTTTCTATGATGTCTACCACATTTTGAGACTGCAGATATAATATCCTTATAGGTATTTTCAGTGTTTTATATTAGGTAGCATATTGAGTTGTTACATGGAGAGCTTTTTACCCGGTAGCTGTTTTCAGTGAGATTTTTACAGATGTTCAATTTAATGCAGTTTTTGTGCAACGCTGTGGCAAGGCAGTAATCCTGGTTTTGCCAGCTCTTCCTACAGCATTTGCATCTTTGTCCTGTTCACACTTTAATAGGTATTTTTAGGGTATTTCCCACTGCTCTTAGCTACAGTTTAAATTCATTTTGTTGCTTCTCCTCCACAAGTGTCCAATGCTCAGCAATAGCATCCCTCCAGGAGGGTGTGAGGAACAACAGGAGGTCCTCGTTGGGTCAGTGTGTTCCTGGGGAGGTTCCCAGGGAACCTCAGAATCACTTCAGTTGGAAGGGTCCTTTCAGATCATGGAGTCCAACCATCAGCCTAACAGTGACAAAATCACCATGGACCCATCTCCCTCAGCACCACGTCTACCCAGCTTTTAAAGACCACCACTTCCCTAGGCAGCCTGTTCCAAGGCTTGACAACCCTTTTGGTGAAGAAATTTTTCCTAATATCTATTCTAAACCTCTCTTGGCACAACTTGAGGCCATTTCCTCTTCTATTGCTTGTTACTTGGGAGAAAAAAGAGACAAAACCCCACCTCTTTACAACTTCCTTTTAGATTCATTGAAGAGAGCTTGGTGTCCTCCCCTCCTCCTCCAGCTCCACGCTCCCTCCCAGCAAGCTTTTTCCTCAGTGTTATTTGCCGAAGGGGTAATTGACATTAATTTCTTGGCAGAGAGAAGGGAGAGGAGCAGTAAGTGAACGTAAAGCTGCTGCCAAAGGTTCATCAGAGACCTCCTTTCTCATTCTGCAGTATTGATGTGGACGCTTGGCTGCTGCTCAGCTCTGCTTTGGCATGGGCAGAGTGCCTTAACCGTAGCATAGGTCATGCTGATTTATCACCCGTGCTCTTCCCTCGTGTAGGAGTTTCCCGTCCTCTCATGTACATGCTGGAATATAGATGAGGGAAAGTCTCATTGTCATCAGTCCCTCTGTTTCCAGGCAGTTGAGCTCAATAGGTTGTTTAATTTTATTACCAGCTCATCCCTCAAAAACGTCATCAGTGCTCTTGGTTGCTGGAAGAGAGGAGGGGGAAGGCGGTCAACCTGCAGAAGACTTCTTTGGGGTATCAAGACACCCGTCTCTCCCCATCCTTGCTGGTACCTTACTTTATGCACTAGGGTATGTGATATGGCCCCTTGCTACAAGAAGGACATTGGTGCTGGAGCATGTCTAGAGGAGAGCTACCAAGCTGGTGAGGGATCTGGAGAACAAGTCCAATGAAGAAAGGCTGAGGGAACTGGGCATGTTCAGTTTGGAGAAGAGGAGGCTGAGGGCAGACCTCATCACCCTCTAGAACTCCCTGAAGGGAGATTGTAGAGAGGTGGCTGTTGGCCTCTTCTCCTAAGGGGATACTTACAGGACCAGAGGAAATGGTCTGAAGTTGCAGCAGGGGAGGTTCAGATGAGATATTAGGAAGAATGACTTTACTGAGAGGGTGGTCAGGCACTGGACCAGCCTGCCCAGGGAGGTGGTGGAGTCACCATCCCTGGAGGGATTTAAGAAGCATGTAGATGTGGCACTTCAGGGCACGCTGTAGTGGCCAAGATTGTAGGGAATAGGTGTTTTCTGTGTCTGTATGGCTGGACCCAATGATCTCTGAGATCCTTTCCAACTACAATGTTTCTGTGATTCTATGCATCTTACAGAGTATCTATGAAAACAGGATGGATGGATCTAAAGCAGACATACTGGTGGTCTTGAGTGTAGGTATATGCATAGCTGAATTCATCGCAGGAGAGTGGAGTATTGCCTTTTGTTACAGTTCTATAAACATTCTGTTTTCAACCCCTTGGTTACGAGTTTTTCTCGCTTTCTCAAATACATAATCTCCCTGGCTGGAAATTTCCATCTTTGGGCGCTCACCAAAAGTTGCAGGATCTTTTCTGGTTCTCAGAAGCTTGGGCAAAGCCCAAAGCAAACTTCAAGGTGGGATTGGGATTTTCAGCATCATGGTAATTCAAACCAAAGGGTACCCACTGAACCATCAAAAACTTGTGAATTAAATGCAGAAGGTGGCTGCAGATCTTTTTGTATGTGCTGGCTCCGCCTCAGATACACACGTACCCATACAGCTGTGACACATATTGGCTGAGAAACCGTATGGGAATCAAAGGTCTGAAGATGCTATTTTAATGCAGGTATTCAAAAGGTTGGATATTCAGTTGATTTGTTGTTTGATTTTGGGGTTTTTCTATATCCTTCCCGTTCAGTGTTTAGCCTTGCAGATTTAGTAAAGACAGAGAAAGGCAAGTAGTGAATATTCTGTCAAGCAGGCACCCATTATACAAGTGAAAATTTGCTTCAGGGAGACGTTTGCTAACAGCAGGTTTAAACTGAAATTCACGGAATTTCGGAACTTTTTAGAGTTATCTTCTAAAAGGGAGTTACTTGCTGAAGTTTGTCTCTATTAAAGGGTTCTGTTCGTGTGAAAGAGTGAACTGGGGCTCCTGCAGTCAAGGATACATACTGAAATAAACAATTAAATATAGTTGCTGCCCTTTTTTGTACAAACTTTGGTTGTTTTAGAGCGAGTGGGAGAATTACATTGATCCCAACATTTCAGAATGTAGCTTGCCCTACAAGGCCTTATTTGTATTCCTCCCCGGAACAGAAATAGGAACGACGCCTTACTTTGTATTATATAGATTTCTCCCAGCCTGACTGAAAGCACTGTATTATTCATGCACAGGCTATTCATCCAGAGCGGTGCCAAAACAGTTTCTCTTTCCGTGTGGGAAGGCAGAAGAGTTGTCCCTGCGATAAAACCGGATTTGTAATCGCGGTTGTGGGCAGTGGCGTGGTAGTGACTCCTCATTTAACAGCTCTCATATTGTGATTCTCCAAAAAAAAAGTGCTTTTTCTGTGGGATTTTGTATCGGAAACCCATGTTAATGAAGGTAGAAATTCACAGGATGTTTAATTTTTTATTTTTCTAAGTGATTGCTGCAGTTGCCAGTGGGATTTGTTAGTCTAAGTCAATCAGAGTGTCTTGGTTGGAGGGGGGAAAGTATATCTCTGAAATGCCTTCTACTCCACAGGAACAGATGAGGATATTTGAGTGTAGGTAGAAGGGACTTCTTCACTTTAAAGGGTGCCAGAGCCCTTGGAAGAGGCTGCCCAGAGAGGTGGTGGAGTCTCCTTCTCTGGAGACATTCCAAACCCACCTTGACAAGTTCCTGTGCAATCTGTTCTGGGCGGACCTGCTTTGGCAGGGCGGGTTGGACTAGATGATCTCCAGAGGTCCCTTCCAACTCCATATCATTCTGTGATTCTGTATTGCTAAGTGAGGTGTTTCGTGTTTGTAGAAGTCAAAAACGTGTTTCTTTGAATCACTGATTGTGCTTCACCAAAGAAAAGAGGTGCTAAAGCCTGGCTTTGATCTTGTCCACCCAGTTCAACCTTGTATTCACCATGTGGACTTTGGATGAGACGCTCAGCTCTCCTCACTCCTCAAAACTTTCTGGCTTCATCTGACAATCTAAGACATGCCCAGTCAGGGAAGCTTGTTAAGGGCTTTCCTGAAGTTTATAAAGGATTTAATGTATTTCCAATAGCCAGAGCAGATCAAAACAAACCCCATCTTTCAGAGAGGAAGACCAATTGAATTACAACTCCAACTCCGCTCCTGGAGTTGGAGATGTTCCTCTGTCTCCTTTCTCAGACACAGCCAACAGATAAGGATTCCTCCTGAACCATTGTATGCAGGATACAGCCTCAGGCAGCATATTTTTTATTGTCAAGGAGAAGAAAATCCTTGGAAGAGATTTTTTTTTAATGGAGGCTATTTTTATTTTTTGCCTCCAGTCAATTCAATTGAGCAATTTAAAACCATTTCAGGGTTGTTCTGGTTTTTTTTGGTTTTTTTTTTTTCTTTTTCTCAAGTGACAGTGAAGTCCCACAAATCTAGGGAGACGCTGGCAATAAAACTGCTTAGATAGTATATAAAATGCCACTGATGGGATTATTTTGCTGCAGCTCGTTGCAGCTATTATGCTCAGCAGCATGATTCCTCATTGTAAGTTCATAAAAGAGCTAATGACAGGAAGTGGAGATTTGCAAAGTTGAATGGAAGTGGAATGCAAATTCATAACAAAAAGAGCAACTAATGATGGGAAGAGTGTACTAAGGACCATGTTAAATGTGCCGACACATGGAGTCTTTCAATGAAATGCACTCAGCCAGGAGCCTGAAATTAGGTGTAGGAACCGTGTCCTGATTTTCTCCATCCTCATGGTACACAAAAGGTTGTGCCAGAGGGAGAGCTCCTTTACCTGCAAAAGCAGCGGGAGAATTTGCCATGCAAATCGTTGTGGGATGTAGCCAAACAAGCTCTTCATGGAGACAGGCACTGGGAAAGCTAAATCTGAATGTGAAAGGGGGAACATGATCGTGGAGTGAGCAGTTGCACACCTTGAAAGGACGTTTTTTTCAGCTTTTTGGGGGTAAACACGTTTGTCCTGGTCATCATTTTTCACCCAGCGCTGTCTCCATGCAAGTAAAATAGTGCACGGACTGATATTCAAAGTCATCTGATTGTCATGATAAGCTACCAGGTTCCACAGGAGATTTCTTTTGATAGCTACCTGGAAAAAAAAAAAGTTAATGGGGGATTGGATGAACTGATTTACAAGGAAAGATTAAAAGTAGTATATGTCCGTTATTTATACGTATCCCAGGGAGACATGGAAAGCACCCACGTGTCTCAGCAAGGTCTATGGTCTATTTGCTGGCGAGGGGGGGGAAGAGGGGTGGGAGATGGTTGGGATGAAGTTTGTAACGATGAGGGGAGAAGGATAGAAAATAACCTCTCCAAGATAAAGGTGTCATTCGTGGTAGTCACCTCAAAAACTCCACCAGACAATGTTCCTGATACCCCATGCTGGAACAGGTCTACATTGGCTGATTTGGCCTTCTCCATGACATAACTGGTGTCTCCTCCTCACTGTTCTGTGCTGTGTTTCTGAGCGTGGCTTTGCTTTGCATTTCAGGGCAGCTTTTGGCAAAGAGTCGGAAGTTCTCATTGGTAACCTGGGAGACAAACTCATCCCTCAACAGGAGATCCTGCGGGACGTCAGTGACCTGAAGGCCTTGGCCAACATGCACGAGAGCCTGGAGTGGTTAGCAGGTCGTACCAAGGCAGCCCTCTCCAACCTCTCAGCCACCCAGAGTAAGTAGCTCCCAGTGGAGAATCTTTGTCTTAGAAGTTAAATCGAGCATAAATACGTGATTTTAGCAGGAGTGGACATTTTTGTTCTTGGTTTCAAAGCGGCTTTGTCTCAGAGGAAAGTAGAAACCAAAGCAGCTCCATGTCTTTCTTTTTGGTGTGATACCTGCTCAGACTGTGGTGGGCACCAGGTGAGGGTGCCATCACTTCCAGCATAAGCTCTGAAGGATCTTTCCACGCTTGAACTTTTCGGCAGCCCCTGAGCATGGCATTGCATGGGAGCAGGTATTGGTGCTGAGACAGGTTTCATTTCCTTTAAAGCATTGCTAGATCGCTGAATATTTACAAATATATGTGCATTATACATTCAGGAGAGCAAGTGAACAGGTCTTAATGAGGAATGTGTGTCGTTGGGGCATGGATGCTCAGCCTGCAAAGGCAGAAGCAATCTGTGGTGAACTGGGGTGCTGGGAGAGCAGAGATGGGGGAGCCCGCAGACTCCTCTTCTGCTCCTGGCTGACAAGGATCACCCACACCAACCTTTGTGAGATCATTTAATTTCTCTCTGCTTCAGTTTTCGCTCCTTTCCCCCAGGGAATAGTGATTTTATTTTAAAGGGTTTTTTATGTCTGAAAAGTGCTAGAGACGTGATTAGTGTTGCTTCTCTCCTTACTGCTGTCACTGGTGTGATTTGCACGGGGTCATGTTCAGAGGAGGGTTGTGGCTGTGCCCCAGAAGCAAAACTCAGCATAAACAACGGCTCAGCTCTACTGCTTTCCACCAACACCTTCCCACTGCTATTAACTCTTCAGGAGTCACCTATAGCTCAGTTGACACAGAGTTAAGCTTTTCCTAGGACCAAGGATTTAGGTCTCACCTGCCTCCTCAGATATTCCCAATAGCCGTCCTGCATCACAGATTGTCACAGAATGACATCGGGTTGGAAGGGACCTCTGGAGATCAGACCCAAAGGCAGGGTCACCCAGAGCGGGTTGCACAGGGACTTGTCCAGGCGGGTTTGGAATGTCTCCAGAGATGGAGACTCCACCACCTCTCTGGGCAGCCTCTTCCAGGGCTCTGCCAGTAAAGAAGTTCTGATAAAGAAGTTCCTCCTCAAGTTTAGATGGAACTTCCTGTGTTCAAATTTGGGCCCATTACCTCTTGTCCTGTCACTGGGCACCACTGAGAAAGGACTGTCCCCAACCTCTTGACACCTACCCTTTAAGTATTTCTAGGTGTTGATCAGATCCCCCCTCAGTCTTCTCCAGACTGAAAAGACCGAAGTCCCTCAGCCTTCCTTCATCCCTGGGGAGATGACTGTGGATTTGCTAGAGCACTTCATATTGCCCTAGATCCCTGTAATGAAATATTGGGTGTTTTACAGATATCAAACATCCCCTGTTGTCTAGGGATTATATTAAATGCAGCTGCCTGGGGAGTGGAGGGCAGAATCTCCTCTATGCTGTAAATGCAGAGCAGAGGAGAGGGCCCAGGGAAGTGGTGGAATCTCCATCCCTGGAGGCGTTTAGAAGCCAGGCAGACGAGGTACTGAAGGACATGGTTGGTGGTGGGCATGCTGAAGGCATGTGGCTTTTGGCAATATTAGGTTGATGGTTGGACTCAGTGATATTTAGGGTCCTTTCCAACCTAGATTCAATGAAACCTAGAACCTATGATTCAATTAAAGCATTGCATAAAGAACTCCGTACAACTTGATGGGATCCCAGTACATATGGGGAGGGGAGGCAGCTTCTCTATAGTTTGTCCCACAAATAGGGATGAGAGTTCTGGGGGAAGGTGCTCATAACGGAGCCAGGAGTGTGGGCAGCCAGATCTTCTGAGTTCTCCTGGGAATCTGGCCCTGAAAATCACCTCAGCCTTATTTTCAGGGGGAAGTGATGGGGAAAATTTTGCTAGTGCTAAATAAAGTCATAGCATTATATCTTCATTAGAATAATTGTCCCTTGACAGCAGAGCATCACTAGTTGGGTGACAATCCTTCCTGTGACTTATAACTCTGCCACAGAGGGGGACACTTAACCTCTTTACTGCAGCTGTGCGCAATCAGTTTCTTGGGATCCAGAAGGATAATTAGGATTATACAATTAGGTAACTATTAAAGACCCAAAATGCTACAGGTAGCTTGCATACTCTACTACAAGTTGAATATTCTGCTACAGATAGCTCAAATATACTCAACCCACACTTTGAGTTCTCAATACCTGAGTGACAGGATGAATTGCCGGGCTCTCACAGGGTGTACTTGATAAGATTATAAAAAGCAAAGAAAAAAAAATCAAAGAAAACAAAACCTAATGGAAAATGCTATCAAAGTNTCCCAGAAAGAGTGGTCAGACCCTGGAATGGGAAGTGGTGGAGTCCCCATCCTTGACTGTGTTTCAGAGTAGATTGGATGTAGTATTGAGGGATCTGGTGTAGGGGAGAACTTTGTAGAGTAGGGCTGATGGTTGGACTTGATGATCCCAAGGGTCTCTTCCAACCAGAATGATTCTATGATTCTATGATTCTTGAGACTGAAGAGTTGTGCTCTCACAATCAAAGTTGTTAAAAATATGAACATAATTTATAATTTGGGTTCCAGTTGAAAATGATTTTTTTTAAAATAAATCAATATTTTCCAAACATAAAAGGGCATGAGCGTGACTTTCAGGCTTCTGAGAGGACATCACACGCAGCAGTGAATAAACATAAAAGTGCAAAATGTAGTATTTCGCTTGGCAGCCTCCTCCTGACAATAAAAATTCATCTTCCTTTGTAATAACTTAATGCCAGTGCACTAAAATGTCTGTGCACAAGTGCCAGGAGTATCTGAAACCAGAGGAAGAATGAGTGGCGTCGGGAAATGATAGAGGCTGTTGACCTCGTGGTTATAAATGAAACCTGGTGGAGGATATCTCATAAATGGAACATCAACAGCGCTGACTGCAATCTATATGGGAGAAGTAAAAAGTGATGCCGTGGGGCAGAGGAGGTGGCATAAGTCAGATGTACTTACAAATCCAGGAGAGGTACAGTGATATACAGGGGAGTGCAATCCTTTTGGGGAAGAATACAAAGATTAAACAACAGAGGGAAAATGAGATGAGATGTCTCTTTCCATCCCACCCGGACAGGAGGAGAACAGGGATGCAAATGGGCTCGGGCTGAGCCAAGAGGAGGAGAAATTAAAACTACCTATTGTTGCAGAGATTCATTCAATGTTAATGCCTTAACGCTCAACTGTCATGCGAGTTACTCTGTTCTTTTCCATTGTGGTTTGATCATCTGGATTTCTGAGCCTCTCATTGCTGGAAGCTGCAGCATGTTAATGAGCATCGGGGGGAGGGAGGAGGAGGGGAAATAACTGACTGAAAATAAAGCTAAATAAAGAGATTTTCTGCCACACGCTGAAGTTCACCAAAATTCAGACTCGGGCTGCCATAAGCGCAGCCGGCTTTGGCATTTCAATGTCATTAACACGTAAAGACGCGCCGGTGTGAATCCCAGACATTCCAGTTCGGTGCAACTGGAGTCTGTGTTTCATCATACATAAGCCAATGGGCCATTCATCACCCAGCTCTCTTTTGTGGGCAGGTGTTACATTCCTTTGAGCAGCCTGTCTTCTGCTTTATTTTTCTCCTTGGACTAGACACTAGACTGAAGTGTCTAAGAGCCATGATCTCATTAACTGGTAGCAGTGGTGGGGTCTTATCATAGAATCGCAGAATCAACTTTGATTGTGAAAGCAAAACTCTTCAGTCTCAAGAATCATAGAATCACAGAATCATTCCGGTTGGAAGAGACCCTTGAGATCATCCAGTCCAACCATCAGCCCTACTCTACAAGTTCTCCCCTNCTCCTCTTCCTCAAACTAAACAACCCCAACTCCCTCAATCGATCGATCCTCATAAGCCTTATTCTCCAGATCTCTCACCAGTTTCGTTGCCCTCCTCTGCACTCGCTCCAGCCCCTCCAGATCTCTCTTGTGTTGAGGTGCCCAGAACTGGACACAATACTCAAGGTGCGGCCTCACCAGTGCTGAGTACAGGGGGACAATCACCTCCCGACTTCTGCTGGTCACACTATTCTTTATGCAAGCCAGGATGCCATTGGCCTTCTTGGCCACCTGGGCACACTGCTGGCTCATGTTCAGCCTCCTGTCGACCAGCACCCCCAGGTCCTTTTCTGCCAGGCAGCTCCAGCCACACTTCCCCAAGCCAGTAGCCATCCATGGGGTTGTTGTGGCCCAAGTGCAGAACCTGGACACCCTCAACACCGCATCCAGTCTACTCTTCTGATCTACCTTCCATGCTTGCCACATGTTGGGCCAATGCCTGATGAGAATACAAGTCCTGGTCTTGGTTTGTTTCTTTTTTCTGTCCCAGTGACTTGAGATCAAATCTTATTCCCATTCAGGGCATCACTAAGTACTCGGTGAGTGATTGGTACCAGAGTTTTTGATTCAATATGAGAAATACCGTAAACTTCAATAAAGTTAATAATATGCTGGTGGTGGTTGGCTCCATATTCCTTCTGTGTAGGACACCTTTAGCTTTTCCAGCAAAGCTTCCTTGGCTGCAGTTGGGCAATTTATAGGCATTGGCGTTAAGTGTTCAGAAACCCCAAGCTGGAGCTGGGCAGGTATGGGCATGTTTGGAAAAATCCTAAAAAGGAGACTTTTTGGTTAGGCTGTCAAAAGGCCACTTCCTAGAGATAAAAATTCAATAACCTTTTGCTGTGGATGTGCCACAATTATCACTCATTTAAAAACAGTCTTGCTAATAGAGTGCTTTATCATGCTGGGCAGTCTCTACATTCTTCATTATTTAGTGTTTGCTAAGCTGATGGCTCTTCCATAGCTCTTCCCTTATCTGCACTCCTTCAGAATTGGATTTTATATTTTCCGAACTAGTCAGATATGACAAAGTCATTTTCTTTCCCTCTTGTCTTTTGAGGGAATACAGACTTCTTTTTAACAATACCCATTTAAGGATTAAAGTTGCTGGAAGAAGATGAATTAACCAAGGAAGTCAAGTAAATTTTCAGTAGGTTATATACAAAAATGCAAGTAGGGTTTCCTCTCCCTCTCTTGCTTCTCTCCCTACTCATGTGCAGGTACAAGACACGGAATCACAGAATTGTGGAACTGTCAGAGTTGGAAGGGACCTCTAAAAATCATCCAGTCCAACTCCCCTGCCAAAGCAGGATTGCCCAGAGCACATCACTCAGGACTGTATCCAGGTGGGGCTTGAAGGTTTCCAGAGAGAGACTCCACACTCTGGGCAGCCTCTGCCAGGGCTCTGCCACCCTCACCCCAAAGAAGTTTCTCCTCATATTTGAATGTAACTTTCCATGTTCCAGCTTGTGCCCGTTGCCCCTCATTCTGTCACTGGTATCCACTGAGAAGAGTCTGGCTCCATCCTCCTTCAACCCACCCTTCAGATACTTGGAAGCACAAATAAGGTCTCCCCTCAGCATTCTCTTCTCCTGGCTAAAGAGTCCCAGCTCTCCCAGCCTTTCCTCATCAGGGAGATGCTCCAATCCCCACATCATCTTTCTTGCCCTATGCTGAAATTTCTCCAGTAGTTCCCTGGCTCTCTTGAACTGGGGAGCCCAGAACTGGATGCAGGATTCCAGTTGTGGCCTTACCAGTGCAGAGGAGAGGGGGAGAATGACCTCCTTCCACATACTGGCCACACTCTTCCCTATTCCAGGGAATTCTGCAACCCAGAATTCCGGAATTGGCCCTCATGACCACAATGGCATGTTGCTGACTCATGGATAGTTTACTATCTACCAGGATCCCCAAATCCTTCTCAGAAGTGCTTTTCAGCAGCTCAGCCCCTAACCTGTATTGGTGCTTGGGATTCTTCCTCCCCAAGTGCAGGACCCTACACTTGCTCTTGTTGAACCTCATGAGGTTCTTCTCTGCCCAGCTCTCCGGCCTGTCCAGGTCACACTGGATGGCGGTACATCCACACGCTCATCCTTTTCGCCTGTCAGAGCTTCAGCCTTCTGAAGCCCTCTGAATATTTTACAAAGAAGGAATTATTATGCATGATGGAGAAGTCAGGACAGTCCTTACATTTTTCAGACGGTTGCATGCTGTGTGTAGCTAAGAAGATGAAAGATTAGCTCAGGGAGTTGAAGCTGCCCTTTTAAATTCCACTGTTGGTGTCTCCCGACTTCATTCACATCCTTGTAGTCAGCAGTTAATGACTGACTGGCTTAAACCTTGAGTTTGAAATTGCTTTCTCACAGAGCTCACGTAGAACAGGATCGTCTTTCGCTTCTGCTTTGTTGAAAGTGAAGTTTGTGCTTGTGTACCGTGTGTCCACATGTGCTTATACAGCAGTAGACACCCTTGCACCCACCAGAAGATCTTTGTAGTGTATTGTGTTTACTTTCTGTGTGTGCTTTTTCCTTTCTTATCCTTAATGAAGAATATTTTTTAATACAATTTTAGTACCTCAACACTTTTATGTAGAAAAACAGGACGCTGGCAGTGGTCTCAAGAAGGACATCCCCTCTCCTGTCACTACTGTTTCCACAATGTTTTCCTTTAGAAAAGGATCCCGATGCTTCATATTCAGTCAAAGTAGGGAGGTGCATCAAGGAGCCTACCCTGAGAGGAAACATTGGGTCAAGAGAGTGTTGAAATCAAGGTGGAAATGGAAAAATCCCTTTGAGTGTTTTAATTGTGGGCTGTTTGTTGGGGTTTTGTAGCACCCCGGGTCCTGGTTTCATGTGGTTGGGTGAGCATCTTACCATATCTGAAGGAACAGAAGTGTGAAGGACTCAAAACATACTGGTTTTTAAAACCAGATATAAACCAGTGATTTCTTCAGCAGCTGTGAAAGCTCTTGACTTTCAATACCAACTCCCCCCTATCTCCAAGTGCCCCTTGGAAGTTGGACCCAGGAGAAAAATTCCCTAAAAAGCAAAGATTCAAAGTCTTTGACAGAATTCTGGCTTCAAATAGACATTGAGCTGACCCTGTGTCTGCAGTGGCAGAAACTAGAAGGTGAAGTCTCAGTAACTGAGGAAAAATAAGAGTACGTATTTGGAAATCATCTCTGTATCATCTCTGCATTTGGAAATCATCTCTGTATTTGGAAATCATCTCTGCAGCTCAAACCCACCTACCTATGGGGGAAGCGTGCCAGCATTAGAGGAGATGCATGGGAGACCTCCTCTGAGGTCTCACTCCATCACTGGCTTCCCAGTCCAAGAAGGCCAGGGAACTACTGGAGAGGGTCCATTGGAGGCTACAAAGATGATGAGGGCCTTGTAGCATCTCTCTGATGAGATCCTGAGAGACCTAGGGCTGTTTAGTCTGGAGAAGAGAAGACTGGAGGGGATCTCATCAGTATTTATCAATATCCAAAGGCCGGGTGTCAGGAGGATGGGGCCAGACCCTTCAGTGATGTCTTATGACAGGACAAGAGTCAAAGGGCACAAACTGGAACATGGAAAATTCTGTCTGAACACAAGTTAAAATGACTACTGTGAGGGAGGCAGAGCCTTGGAACAGGTTGCCCAGAAAGGTGGTGGAGTCTCGATCTCTGGAGATATTCCAAACCTGCCTGGACACATTTGTGTGCACCCTGCTCTGGATTACCCTGCTTTGGTAGGGGGTGGGACCGTATGCTCTCCAAAGGTCCCTTCCAACCCTGCCAGCCTGTGATTCTGTGGCTGCCATGCCCCTGAAGACATCCTAACCCTGCTGCTCTCCGCTAAGCTGCACCCACAGTGGAACAGGCAGGGTGAAGCCATTTCTTCCACCACCTTCTTGTCACTCCACAGACACGAATCACAATTGCTCCCTGGCAGAGCTTGGTCTCCGCTCCGGCGATTTGCATTAGACACGGAGCTAATTACTGTGTTCGGTTCAACCAGCTGCAGGCAGGTTTGCAGAGAAATGTGTGAGTGCCACGCTCCCTTTCCAAAAGGAAGGGTTTGCACAGACCTTTGGGGGGACATGGCTTTCCAGCCCTTCCCATTTCCCAGGAGCCATCTTCAGGAGGTGGAGATGAGCCAGCACCGGGCAGGACGCTGCCTGTCCATACCTCTGCCATTCCTCCCACCGTGAGGCAGCCTGCTTAATTGATGTCAATATGTCAACATGATGCAGATGCCAATATGTAGATTGGGAGATAAATCCCTCTTGCTCTTCCCGAGGAAGTCCTTTTCCATTGGATTCTTATCTCTGGATTTTTTGACACATTTGAACATTTAAAATTGTATCTTGTGACATATGTGTTAGAACAAAATGGAACCATTTGAGACCTTCAAGATCATCAAGTCCATCAACCTAACACTGCACAGGCCACCACTGAACCATGTCCTTCAGCACCATGTCTGCTCAGCTTTTAAATGCCTCCATAGATGGTGACTCCACCACTTCTCTGGACAGCCTATTCCAAGCCTTGACAACCCTTTTGGTGAGGAAATTTTTCATAATAGCCACCCTAAATGTCCCCTGGTGCAACTTGAGGCCATTTCCTCTTGTCCCATCACCTATTACTTAGGAGACGAGACTGACCCCCCCCTCTGCCTACACCTTCCTGTCAGGGACTTGTAGAGAGCAAACAAAAAAGCCGACATGGAGCCAAATACAAAAAGCCAGTGAGGAGTTTGTTACTGTCACAGGCTTTTTCTAGGAATTCAACAAATATTCCTACAGCACTCTTCATTCCCACTGCCACATCACACTGGAATCCTGCGTTTTCCAAATTAGAGGCCTCAAATCTCGCGTGGGGTTGCGAACCAGCCAGATATAATGGCACAAATGAAGTACAATCACAATGAGGACACCAACAGCAAAGCTAAGGAGTCATTGGCTTCACCTCTTTATGTTGCAAAAAGAGCAATGCAAAGAAAAGAGGACGGTTCTTCCCTGGAAGCTGGGTCTGGTTAGGAACACCATCAGGGTCCAGGTTGGTCTCTTTGTGTGTTTTTAAGGTGTTATAAATGAGGAGATTTGTTTAGGGGCATTGTAGAGTGTGCAAGGACAGAGTTTGGCCTTTCTGAAGTATCTAAAGAGGCATTCAGCCTCATAACTTCTTTATCTAAGGTGCTTCCAAAACAGGTAATGTTTTCCTGTTCAGGGATGCTTTCCCCCAATTTTCTGTTTTACAATTTTACTTTTTTTGCTGGGCCTCTTCTAACTCACTAAACTCTGAAATCAAGAGCAGATTGTTCAGAAACTGTTCACTCTCACAGTGATGAGACCTGATCACACCAAGGAACGGTGCAGAGAGGCCCTTGCTTATCCTTAGTGCTCAAAGAACTAAGGGCAGGGAATTCAGTTATTTGCCCCGTTGGAGGGTCAGAAGCAGAAAAGCATCGAGGGGTCACACCTGTGGGGAGGAGCGGACAGAACAGGAGACCCCAAACTGACCAACTGGGCTATTCCATCCCATCCACATCATGCTCACTATAAAAGCTGAGGGATCAAAGGGTCAACTCTGTTTCTTCCATGGCTGACATCCGAGGGGGACCCTGTCTGTTCATCTGCCTTTGATCCCGATCTGAGCATTCCTGACTCCAGATCTGGAATCCAGCTCCTGTTGGTCACTGAGTCCAGTCTGGGACTTTTCCCGATGCTGCTGGTGACGTGATCGTCATCCTGGGAGCTTGATAGGGTTTTGTATATATTCTATCTATTTCATTATTTTCTTCCTTTTATTTTTTGTTTTTGTTCTTGTTTTAATTTTAGTCTTAATACTTCATTAAAGTAGTTGAGTTCATTCTAAACTCGTAAATCCCCTTATCCTCTTCCTCTTCTTTGGAGGGGCAGAGGGGCTGGAAGGGCCATCTGTCAGTCTGGTTTTGGTAATTTTGGCTGAAACCATGATATTAGGAAGGGTCAATGAAGGCCATTACAGGATCAAGACTATCCTGAACCTCTTGGCTCCTGGAGGGTCAGCATCCTCTTTTCCCTGGCTCTTTCTGCTGAAAGGGGCTTTGATGGCCACTAGAAAGCATCCCGCCACACTCGAGAAAGTGATGCCTTTTAAAATTGGTGGTGGAGACCCTTTTTACCACTCTGCCAGAGTAAAGGAGGGATAATTTAGAGTCACTTTAAGGCCCCTTTCTGCTGATGGAGTGGTTTAAAAGAGAGGGGACTCAGTACAAATGAAAATCAGGCCCGATGCAGAGGTAAAATTGATGCCTTTCATTTCGCAGTCAGGCCACACAGCGGTGGTGAGCTGAGACGGGGCTTTGTGCTTAACCCCAGCATTTGTAATGAACTGAATTTGGCTTTTTAAGTGGGGCTTTATTTCTCTGAAGTTGGAGCTTTGGGTCTTTTGGGTGTTCTTCTGTCACTGAACTCGTAACACGTCTTGCTCTATCGATTGCTCACGGGGAATTTACTTATTTTTATTTTTAGAGATGTGTTAATAGGGAACATGATTTAAAAGCCAGATTAAAGATGATCAACACCTGCCTGACCTCATGCAGGAGATGCGTTTTGTGAACGCTGTTGCTTTATTATTGCAAGAAGAGGGAGATCATTCTCCCCCTCTGCTCTGCACTGGTGAGGCCACAACTGGAATCCTGCATCCAGTGCTGGGCTCCCCAGTTCAAGAAAGACAGGGAACTACTGGAGAGACTCCAACATATGGCAAGAAAGATGATGTGGGGATTGGAGCATCTCCCTGATGAGGAAAGGCTGAGAGGGCTGGGACTCTAGCCTGGAGAAGAGAAGGCTGAGGGGAGACCGTATTCATGCTTCCAATTATCTGAAGGGTGGGTTGAAGGAGGATGGAGCCAGACTCTTCTCAGTGGATACCAGTGACAGAATGAGAGGCAACGGACACAGACTGGAACACAGGAAGTTCCATTCCAATATGTGGAGAAACTTCTTTGGGGTGAGCCCTGGCAGAAGCTGCCCAGGGAGGGCGTGGAGTCCCCTTCTCTGGAGACCTTCAAGCCCTGCCTGGATTCAGCCCTGAGTGCTGTGCTCTGGGCAATCCTGCTTTGGCAGGGGGATTGGACGAGATGATCTCTAGAGGTCCCTTCCAACTCTGACAATTCCGTGAAGAGTAAATTTCTCTTCTATAACAGCAAAAGCTGCAATTTTTTTTCCAAATGCAAACCATCTGCCATTAACTCAGAAAGATAAATCTGGAGCGCTTGTATTATTTGATGGGTATCTGTTGCTTTGCTATAACTTAGTCTAAATGACAGCTTTCCGCTGTAGCTTCTTAAGCTGTCTCATTTTCCAATACTGTTTTTTTCTTCTGTTCCACTGACTGAACAGTTGGTGCTACTCTGCAAATGCTCAAACTGTGATTAGATCCCCCTTTCAGGTGCTTTGAACCTTCATAATGCCATCATCCCTAATGTCTTTTTCCATCTCAGCGCTGTGCACTCATGTTCTGAATAGAGATCAGGTGTCCTGGGCTGCTCCCCTTCTACCTCTGCCTTGAAGACAGTTTAACCAGGATCATGTTAACTCAGTTTCTCTCTATGGAGTGTTTTCCAGACAAGCAAGCACAAGTTCATGTTCATGACCTGTTCATCACCCTGTTCATGTCCTGAGGTGACCACAAGTGACATGCATGTAGGTAGTCCTCCAATGAGCTCCAGATGTCAAATCCTGCACCTGGGGAGAGTATATTAAATTGGCCTGGGAACGATTGGTTTGTTCAATGTGCTGTTGAACATCTTCATTCAGATCTACTTGGTAAGAGGAGAATCAGAAGAAGCCGAAAAGAAAAGGTGATCTTGGGCAACTTACCTGCATTGCTGTGGCTCAGCAGTTCCCTCTTGTCAGTCCCACAGCTCAGCCTGTTCCTGTGCTTACATCTCTGGGATGCTGCAGAGATGACCACTGTTACCTCTTTGGTGCTACACAAACCACCATTGTCCACAGCAAATTTGGGGCTGGTATTTAATCAAGAAATCAGATACCTGATTTGACTCACAATTTGTGCCAGGTGGGACTACCACTGAGCATGGACATACTGTGTTTAGTTTTGGGCACCTCACAACAAGAAAGACATTGAGGTGCTGGTGTGTGTCCAGGGAAGGGCAGTGAAGCTGGTGAGGGATCTGGAACAGAAGACTTGTAAGGAGCAGTTAAGGGAGCTGGGGGCACTCAACCTGGAGAAAAGGAGGCTGAGGGGAGACCTTCTTGGTCTCTACAACTCCCTGAAAGGAGGGTGTAGCTGGGAGGTATTGATATCTTCTCCCAGGGAACAGGTGATAGGACAAGAGGAAATGGCCTCAAGTTGTACCAGGAGAGGTTTAGAGGTTGGATATTAGAAACATTTTCTTCACCAAAAGGATTAACAAGCCTTGGAATAGGCTGTCCAGGGAAGTGGTGTAGTCGTCATCCCTGGAGGTATTTAAAAGCTGGGCAGACGTGGTGCTGGTGAGGGACATGGTTTAGTGATGGTTTTATCAGTTTTAGGTTGATGGTTTTACTCAATAATCTTAAAGGTCTCTTCCAACCATAACAATTCTATGATTTTATGACAGGAGACCTTTGCCATCCTCAGCCACAGTAAAATTCATTTTCAAAGAAAATGAATGAAACTACGAGAAGGGACTGAAACCACACAGTCATCAGCCAACTAAAAGTTCTTGTTTTCTTGTCAAAGTCATCTCCTACTGCCTTTTTCCCCCTTGAATGTCTGCAGTGAAGCTGTTCTTACAGATTAGTGGTTGCTGCTTTCCCCCAGCCTCAATGCTTTACATCAAATATTTAATGGTTAGAAAATGGGACGTTGTTTTCCCGATGTGGATGTTCAGATTTGTCATTCTTTCTCTCACACAATAGGAACACCACCGTGATGCAGTCCCAGTATTGATCTGGTGCCATGGGGTCAGCACTTAGATTGCCGTCATGATTATACTAATTACTCTCCTTCCATCTTCCTTTCCTCCCACCCACCAGCCTTAAAGGCAGGGGATTGTCATGTAAATAAGTGACCTAATTAGCAGTGCTTTCAAACCATCTTAGAATGAGGATCCCTCATGAGTAATACAAGCAAATCAAGGTTTTTGTGGAAATAACTCCTAAGACCCCGCTGTCCACTCCAGTTGGTTCAATGCATTAGGAACTGTTTATCTGTTCTGAAGAAAATGACTCAGTGATGTCAAAGATTAACAGCAATAAGTCCATCTGCTTCTCCCTGGCTTGTTATAGGTGACAGTTTACTATAGCGTGGAAGGGGCAAAATAATTTCCAAAACTAGGTGACCAAACTCAAAAGTGTGGTCAGCCGTTGACGTCACCAGTGAGTCACTTTGCCACGGTGCACGGGCTGTAGGATTGTTCTGATCTAACCAGCATTTATATTCTGATGGGAACTGTTGGAAATGACTACTAATCAGGAATTGTGGAGAAGTCAGAGAATAAGTCTGATGCAAAACCTAACTAGTGTCCTGCTGACGTTAAGGCCATCATTTTGCTTGTCCCCTTTCTTTTGAGTGGATTCTCTGTGTTTCCCATTCTTCTGCCTACGATTGAAAACCTTTTGTAGTTCCCATGGACGTTCAGATTCACACCTTCTAGGTCCTCTTGGACAGGACTCATTCATCTTCATTTGTCTTCCAGCACAGACCTCCCTGCTACATCTCCTCTTGTTTTGCAAACCAATCTATTAAAAAAACCCCAACAAACCAGCCCCCAAAATGTATTTATCTATAATTGTCAACACTCAAAAAAGGATCATTAAGGTATCTACTTAAATGCATTTATGTTCATTACACTTTCTTCACCTTGTCCTTAATTCTTGCAAAGAAGAGGAGTTTAGCTTTTGGGCTTGAGGATACCAACTGACTTCAGCACTTCTGCGTCTTGCTCTTACAGTGAGTACAACAACCTGGGGTGTTTGAAGTCCCTGTAGAAATACATCCCTCTCAGTACATCTTCTACCCAGGGCAGTTTTGCAATGATGTTTCTGGGGCATTCATTGGCAAGGTGTAGCTCAATCATAGAATGATGGAATGGTTTGGGTTGTAAGGAACCTTTAAAGGCCATCTAGTCCAACCCCCCTGCCATGGGCAGGGACATCTTCTACTAGAGCAGGTTGCTCAGAACCCTGTCCAACCTGACCTTGAATGTTTTCAGGGATGGGGCAGCCACAGCTTCTCTGGGAAACCTGGGCCAGGGTCTCACCACCCTCACACTGAAGAATTTCTTCCCAGTATCTAACCTAAGTCTCCCCTCTTTCAGTGTAAAACAGTTCCTACTCATCCAATGGCTCCCCTCCCTGACCAAGAGTCACTCCCCAGCTTTCCTGGAGCCCTTTTAGGGACTGGAAGGGGCTCTAAGGTCTCCCCAGAGCCTTCTGTTCTCCAGGCTGAACTCCCCCAACTCTCTCAGGACACAGGACATCATGAGGGACTCCAAGAAAGAATAGTAAAAGTTAAATTTATGCTTGTGTTTGCAAGAGAAGTTAAGTGGAATCTCAGATGGCTTGAAGCATCACCACCTTTCCTGGCCCAGTTGACCAGTCTCTTAACAAAATGTCTTGATCCCTCAGTTTTTACTTCAATGTTGCTTATAGGTGTCTTCATTTTTCTTTTCTAGTTCTGAGGAAACCTTAAGTGCATGTTGGCAGCTTTTTATAGGTTTGGGGTGTTTTTTATATTAAGCCAAATGGGTGGCCAGCACCCATCTTCCTTATTCTTTCAACTGCCAAAAAATTAGTCATTTTGGTTCACGTGGGGGACATCCTAACGATGGACAATCTGCCATGAACTTGGTGCCTAAATGTCATTCACACAATGTGAATTTTTCTGTAATTCTCACAGATGCCCAGCGTTCCCGCCCGATGCTCACCAGTGAGTTAACGGCGGAGCCGGCGTGTTCCGAGTCAGAAACCATAGAAACATCATTAATTTGGTGATACGTACATTGTGTTTATTCCCAGTGCTGTGAAGCCTTCTTTATTAACAGTTGACCTGAAATCATCTCCATCAGCTCTAAGGACACGGTGCCTTGTGTGGAGCAGCTGGCCTGGAGTTTTTCTGTTTTCCTTCCATTCATTTCGGCTCATTTTTGCTCACTCATTCCCAAATGTTGACAATTTTTAAAAGCTCTTCTCTGCCTATTGAAACCAATGACAAATGGGTAAAGAAATTAGTCTGGGGGTGAATTTTTGGCTCTGTGTAGATCGAAGGAAGCGTCTCCACTGACTTACTTTGCTGGAGCTGCGATTTTGCCCTGTCTTTAATGAAAATTAAGTGATGTGCCTGACTGGTACTTCCAGAGAAGGGTGGGAAACACCAAACAGGCAAAAAAAACTTCCCATAATTCAAAAGCAGATAAATGGATTTTAGTAAGCTTCCTAAATCAAGTTTCTTCTGAGCTAATAGAATTCGGCTCAAGAAATAATATTTCTCTGAGGTTTCTAGAAAGGGAAAGGTACATTCTAAATTACTGAAAAGAGAAAATTTAATAAACAAGAGAGCTGAGGAGCACTGGAACAGGAAACAGTGGACTTTTCAAAGAGACCCTTCCATATCCAAAATCTTCACCTGTGATAATTTTCCCGCTCTTAGCTGCACCTGCACAATTTTGCTTCCTTCAGTGAAAAAATCCCTGCTCTTCAAAGTTCTGTAAATGAACTAAGAAGTTTGGGGTTCTTTCCAAGCCTCTTCTAGACCTGAAGAAAAGTGATGGGCTTAAAGAGAAGCGTTGAGCAACCAAACCTTCCGGTGGTTTATTGTACGTAGGAGCTAGAACCTCCCACCACACTTTCCCCTGCCCCTCTAGCTTGGAGACACCTTACCCCTGACACCTTGCCCCCCGATTATCCCTTTCCCAGGGCTGAGTATTTGCAGAAAGTAATGGAAAACAAACCACTTTTAGAGGAGTTATTGCCTTTTTAAAAGGGCTAATTTCCTTGCGTAATTTATGCCTGCCAGCAGAGGCAGACGAGGAGCTCCGCAGGCAGCTCTAACGAGACAATTCATTAACTAGCAAGTGTACACACGCCATAAAAAACATTAATTCACAAAATGAAAAACTAATAGAGTGTTTAGCCTGTTCTTTATCACCAGTGACAGTCTGTGCTCTCCTCATCATTAGTGTTTACTGAACTGATGGGGACTGCAGCCCGGCCCGCTTATCACCACTCATCACAAATGAGGTCGCGATGGTGTTTTTCCAGCACAGCTGCCTTCTCCCCTCTCCCACACTGGAATTTTAACAGAGAGGCGTAGAAGGAAGTTCTCACCACCAGCCTTCAGTTTTGTCTTGCTTTTTCATGGGAAGTTCTCCTTCCTTCTCCATCCTCCTCAGGTAGTGGAGTCTCCGTCTCTGGAGACATTCCAAACCTGCCTGGAGGTGATACTGTGCAACCTACTTTAGGAGGACCTGCTTTGGCAGGAGGCAGAGGGGTTGGACTAGATGATCTCCAGAGGTCCCTTCCCATCCCATATCCTTCTGTGATTCTCTGGCCTCAAGGAGGTTTGCAAGGGAAAATCCCTTCCTTAAGTAAGGATCTTCCCATATAATCCTGGTTGCCTTTACTAGAGAACAAAATTCATTAGTAGGAATTTGCTATGGGCAATATTAATGAGAATGTCTCCCAGAACTTCCTTTTTCTTTAGTTCTGCCTGTCCTCTAAGTGTTGGCATAATTCTGCCCCTTCAGTGTCTCTGAGTGGTTGATCCCAGTAAAAGGTGAGCCAGACCAGTGCTTAGTGTTTAGATAATTCCATCCTCCCATCTCGTGTTTGAAAAGTCCCGACCTCTTAAAGCACATCCTTTCTTGGCATTTGTTTTGTTTTAATGAGAATCCCTGTTCTCTCCTGTGTTTTGCTGTCGATCGATACGGTCAGCTCTGTGCTCAGCTCTGTATGGTGGTCAGTGTTCTCTATATCTCAGAGCTTTGCACGGGCCAGGGTCAAGGAGGAGGGTTGGATGGGAGACTCGATGCTTGGCTTAGGTATGGGCTGACTGTTATCACCTCTGCTCATCAGCACCTGCACTTATCTGTAGAGACAGGTGTCTGTAGAGGCAAGCTCCTCTTGGAGTCAAGAGTTAACCTTACCCATCGCTGTGGAAGCGAAGGTCAGAGCACTGATGTGCAGAGCCACCGTCCTTGCCAGCTGCATGGTCTATGGAACTGCCTTTCGGTTTGGAACCCGTGTGAAGAAGACACCTGACATCAAAACTCAAAGTGTTAGATGCTAGATACGTTGGAGGTTGGATTATATGACCTTCTAAGGTCTCTTCCAACCCAAACCAAGTCTATGATTCTGTGATCTTGGAAATCTTGGGAAATGTCATTGCTCTCACTGAGTTTTTTTCTCCGTATTTAAAGTCAGTAAAGACAACAATTTAGGTAAAAAGGAGTGATGCAACAAATCTGCATAAATATTTAGGTATTTATCAATATCTAAGGACCCAAAACTTTACACTTCTGAATAGAAAGTGGGAGGATGTCAAACCCACAATCTAGCTTTGTTTCCTGACTTCCTGACGTGAGTCTTGTGGACTTTGGTAGAATCAAAATCCAGTTCCAGATTTTATGGCTCATTCCAGTCTTTTTTCATAAAGCTGCAGCTCAGACATCCCCAAACAGACCGATTTAGAGGTAGGCAGCGAGTGATCTGTGCATTAGAGCTCCAAATTACACTCCTGCAGCCAGAACTTGGTCCAAGTGGCCATATGGGTTGCGTATAGTTGTTGTTGTTCATTATTTCTCGAGTGCCACAGGTGTGCAGAGCTCTTTGCAAGAGGATAAAAGGAGAAGGCCCCTGCACCTCAGAGAGCTTGCGCTCCAAATTAGATTGAGATGGAGTCTGGAGAGCGAGAAGAGATCAAAGTGGGAGAAGAAACGTGTAACCACTAAAAGAAAAGCGGCTCAAGAACGGGGTCCTGGTATTTATTCCCACAGAGAGAAAATCATTCGAGTTGATTTCCTTTGTCTGGTTCTCTTTGGTTATTTAGGGAGGGGTTTAATCTTCAGCAAGTCCTAACGTGTCTCCCAGCTCCTGCAGTGAAACACAGCCATCTGTGTACAGCTACGTAGAGGCAATGCCCCATGTCCACTTTGTCACCTTTCAGTGGGGCTGTGGGCATCTCAGCGACGTTCCTGTCACCCCGCAAAGCCCTTGCTCACCAGCATCACCATGGTGGCAGCTTTGCTTTACCCAACTCTGGCCCAGATTGACAGACATGGCTTAACAGAAACAGAGGTGGTTTTTGAATGATGACATATTTAAAAGACTCCTGCTGTTTGGCCTCAGAAGACAGAGGTCTCCTGGCATATGTTGTCCCTCGGAGATCTTGACAAAACAGGTCCTTGATGATCCCTCTAATGTGCACACTGTGCTCTTGCACTTTTATCTCCCTTAAAAAAACAACTAAAACCCCACATAATCAGATATCCAATTCCTCCCAACTTCACACAGTGTTTTTGCCTTTAAATACCCAGATATTCTTCGTTCTTGTTGCTGTTAAAGTGGTGATTTTGTCTCCCGGTGGCATCGTCACCTTGTGATGGTGTAAAAGCCGTAGGAACAGGAGCCGTGGAGAGCTTCAAGTCAGCCTGAATGGCATTGATGGATAAAACACATCAGATTTTTAGATTCACACACTGGGAACTAAGGCATGGAAAGAGAAAGTGGTGCACGGGGTCCCCAGCAGAGAGAAGAGTGATCCCTGAGCCTTCCAACATACAGCCTGTAGCAATTGTCCTTTTCTCTGTGTGTATTTGCAATTATTTTGGAGTTTCCTCTTCTGGAGAGGAAAGGGCTAAGAAATTAAAATTTAAAAAGCTGTGAACTGATCCCTAACGTTTCCCGTGGGGCACAGTGAGCATTTCATACTACATCTCTTCCCAAATAAGAGGCTTTTTTATTCTTTTTTCCCCTCGACAGAGTCATAACATTTCTCTGCGAGCCTTTCCCCTTGCCCTTGTAAAGCAAAGGTAAAACCTGAGCATGTTGGAGGTTTATTTCTCAGGTTCAGGTGGCACCGGAGCTGAGGCAGAGCCTGAAACCTTAGATTGATTTTTCTCCTTGCGCTGTTAAGCCATTTCAATCTGTTTGCAGTCACTCTGCTCAAGCAGGGAGCGGGCAGGATGCGCTATTGTAGACCTTGATTGGTTACAGAGCTTTGCTTATGGGCAACCCGGCAGGTTTTGTTTAATATTCCAGCGGTCTGGTAATTTACATCCATCGATTTACAAGGCACAATCTGTCAAGAGGCACCACCGTCGCCTTGAATTGCAAAATGATTGAAATCATTGGTGACAACGAGTCTGTTAAGTTTATTTTGTCTCAGGTTTGCTGGAATGAAACGGCCCTTCGCCTTGGAGCGAAATACTTTTACCTTGGCTCTGCTTGCAGCAGGCTAGAAGAAATCCCAAACAAAATCATAACAGTCACCCAGCTGCTTGGGAAGGGTACTTAAGACAAAGGAAAATCATCTGTTTAGGCAGCAAGGTGATAAGGACCAATGGAACAAGGTGTTGGCCACTGCTTACCCAACTATTGGCTAAGGGCTTCAACAAGGCCAAGTGCCAGGTCCTGCACTTGGGCCACAACAACCCCATGGATGGCTACAGGCTTGGGGAAGTGTGGCTGGAGCTGCCTGGCAGAAAAGGACCTGGGGGTGCTGGTCGACGGGCGGCTGAAGATGAGCCAGCAGTGTGCCCAGGTGGCCAAGAAGGCCAATGGCATCCTGGCTTGTATGAGAAACAGTGTGACCAGCAGAAGTAGGGAAGTGATTGTCCCCCTGTACTCAGCACTGGTGAGACCACACTTTGAGTCTGTTGTTCAGTTCTGGGCACCTCAACACAAGAGAGATCTGGAGGGGCTGGAGCAAGTGCAGAGGAGGGCAACGAAACTGGTGAGAGATCTGGAGAATCAATCTTATGAGGAACAATTGAGGGAGCTGGGACTGTTTAGTTTGCAGAAGAGGAGGCTGAGGGGAGACCTCATCACTCTCTACAATTGCTCTAAAGGACATTGTAGAGGGGTTAGTGCTGGTCTCTTCTCACAGGCAATGAGCAATAGAAGGAGAGGGAATGGCTTCAAGCTGCAGCAGGGTAGGGTTAGGCTGGACATTAGGAAAAAATTCTTCCCAGAAAGTGGTCAGTCAGTGGAATCAGCTGCCCAGGGAGGTGGTGGAGTCACCATCCCTGACTGTGTTTCAGAGTGGATTAGATGTGGTGTTGAGGGATCTGGTGTAGGGGAGAACTTGTAGAGTAGGGCTGATGGTTGGACTCGATGATCCCAAGGGTCTCTTCCAACCTGAATGATTCTATGATTCTGTTGAGTGTTTTGGTAGCCAGGAGGGCTCATGTTCAAACTGGTGTAAATGGGTTACAAAGATGGAGAAAGGGAAGAAAACGTGGACGGCTGCTGATCTGCTGTTTTGCTTTTCCAGCATTTCTGTTGGAGATATCTCCTCCCTCTTTGAGCAGAGAGCTCAAAGTGTGCTCTGGTGGGTTGAAATGTCCATGCCATGCAGGGTCACCCTTTGCCCAAAGCACTGATCAATTCCATAGCCAGCTCCAAATTACATTTTTTTTTTATTAAAAAAATTAATTCTGCCTCCTAATAATCCTGGCTCTGATTATTTTTTGCTGCTACAGCTCCTTCTGTGGGTTCCCATGGCCAAGGCTGATGGAGCAGAACTGTTTTGAGTGAGACTTAAAGAAATGGGATTGGCTGTGAAATGGTTCTTTCTGGGTGTCCGAAAAAGGAGAAAGGAAAACTGATGGGCTCTGAAAGGCTTCTTTTGATCTCAAAAAGCAAAAGTACAACTCAGTGTCATAGAATCATAGAATCATTTAGGTTGGAAGAGACCCTTGGGATCATCCAGTCCAACCATCAGCCCTACTCTACAAGTTCTCCCCTACACCAGATCCCTCAACACCACATCTAATCTACTCTGAAACACAGTCAGGGATGGTGACTCCACCACCTCCCTGGGCAGCTGATTCCACTGACTGACCACTCTTGCTGGGAAAAACTTTTTCCTAATGTCAAGCCTAACCCTACCCTGCTGCAGGTTGCAGCCATTCCCTCTTGTTGTGCATGGGAGAAATTGGCATGCATCCCCCCCAGCCAGCACCAGACCCTCGTCCCCACCGTGGGGGCTCTGAACATCCAGGACTACGACTCTCTCCCTTGAAATAAGGAGCAGATTGTCCCTGTCTCCCTCCTCCTCTTATCTCCACTGACAAATATAATTACAGCTTCACTTAAATTGCTGTAAATGAATTCTGGAGAGGAGAAAAATTGTGCATGTATCTCTGCCCTGCAGAAATTAGCTGACTCTTGCGTTTCGGATGATGGGTCCATCCATCTCCACCGCTGGAGCGAGCTGGCACGATCGAACCCAAAGCTGCAGCCCCAGCACTGCTAAGGAGAGCTGATTGTGAGTCCCTCTCTAGGAGAGACACTGATAGAAACTTCTCAAAAATGTAGGATTTCGGACTAAAAATAGATTGCTTTTCTCCCCCATAATAAAGATGAGGTTTTCTGCTGTAGCCATCTAAGCACCTGATCCTGCAGGATCCAAAAGTCCTGCCATCCCCAGGGGAAAAAAACATATCACCTGGAGGTCTCCTAGCTGAAAGGCAAGTGGCAGCTGGACAAAGAGCTCTTCCAAAGCCCTTCCCAGAGTCATCTCTTAACACTGTTATCTGGAAACTAAGAAGCTGTGTAAATAAACCCATCACCCCCTCCCTGGTAATTTCATTTTCTCTGTGGGAGAGACCTCAGGGAGCAGAGAGGAGCTTGGAGAAGCATTGGGAGGGGGGATCCTTGTTATTCCCATTCCCCCTGGGTGGATTGCTGCTCTCGTTTCCCTTTTTATTTCTCTTTTACACTCCAGGCCAGTTAATTATTTTCAGCAAGTAGTTGCCAGGTTATGAATTCTGTACTGTGTTCCTCAGTTAAAAAAAAAAAACACAACAGCTACCTAAAAAACTTCATAAATATGGCTGTGATTGCAGGATTTGCTGAAGGAGGCTACTTTGGGAAGCTGTGTTTTACGTGGCTTCACCCGTGGCACGCTTTTCTCTGTTGGAATTCGCTGTATGCTTAGATGCTCCTTTAATTGTAGAGTTCTGTCTTGTATGTTTATGGTTGTTTCTATTCATTTCATGCAAAATAGATTGGGGCTTTTTATCTCCTCGTTGTTTGGGTGTTTGTTTTTTTTTGTGGTTGGCATTTTTTTTTGTTTGTTTGAGGTGGCTTTTATTTCAGAGGTCTCAGTGAGAGGGAAACAGTTGGTCCATGATCAACTCATAACTGTTACCTGCTTTTAAGTCCCTTTACTGCCCACGGGTTGTGTCTTATTAACCAGAAGGAAGAAAGCCTCCCAGATGTCTCTGAAGGAATGGAGGCAGGCAAAGACTCACTCGAGATTACCTGGGGAAGTCTGTGGTGGCCAAAAAAGGAGCATCTTTGCTGTCAGTGCCTTACCTTGGCTCCTGAGCAGCTCTTTTCTCTCTCCAAGCAGAGCAAGATGAATGTTCCTGGATTTTGCAGCTGCAGAAATACTCATCACGGAGCAATATTTTCCCAAGCAAATGTATTCTGGTGGTTGATTAAACCCCTCAGATTCACTTTGGAGCTTAATCAATTGCAGAAGCAGTTTATTGCTTCACACACTCCCAAATTATAGAGGTCATTGCTCAGCAAAAAGGTGTGAGAGAACAGGATTCAGGACAGAAGCAGACAAGATGCTGTGGTTGCTAAAGCTGAGTGGTATTGATGAAGGATGTCACAAATTTATTCCATCTTCTCTTTCTAGCCATGTCTCCTGGCCAGGACAGCCATGCCAGTCTGGAACACCTTCCCGCGTCCGAACAGATCTTGCAAACCCTGAGTGAACTGGCCAGGTCTTTCCAAGAGATGGCTGACCGCTGCTTGCTGGTTCTGCATTTGGAAGTCAGGTAAAAGCCCTGAATTTGTGGATTGTGGGTGAACTTGGGAGGCTGTAGGTTAAGATTGTGTCCAGAGTACGCGTTATGGGGCCTGAGAGCGATGTACTTGCCTGCAGTAGCATCAAAAGTCAGTCCAGAGATGCCAGATCCCATCACTATGGATCACCAAATGTGGGATGGAGGCAGGATACTGAACGTGGAATTTCCTAGGGAGGTCTGTGTCTTATTCTCCCTCTTTGCTCTGCTCTCATGAGACCCCACCTGGAGTACTGTGCCCATCTCTGGAGTCCTCAGCACAGGATAGACCTGGAGCTGTTGGAACAGGTCCAGAGGAAGACACAGAGATGCTCTGAGGGCTGGAGCCCCTCTGCTGTGAGGACAGGCTGAGAGAGTTGAGAGGCTTCAGCCCGGAGAAGAGGAGGCTCCAGGGAGATCTTGGGGTCCTTTTCAGTCTCTAAAGGGGCTCCAGGAAAGCTGGGGGAGGACTCTTGATCAGGGAGGGGAGACATGGGATGAGTGGGAATGGTTTATAAACTAAAAGAGGGAAGGTTTAGACTAGATATAAGGATGAAATTCTTGACTTGTGAGGGTGGTGAGGCACTGGCCCAGGTTTTCCGGAGAAAGTGTGGCTGCCCCAGCCCTGAAGGTGTTCAAGGCCAGGTTGGATGGGGATTTGAGCAACCTGGTCTGTTGTCTCTTCCCATGGCAGGGGAGATGGAAGTTAATGATCTTTAAGGTCCCTTCTGACTCAAATTATTCTATGACTCTATGATTATGTATCAGAGACTAGGAAAAAATTAGGTTTTGGTGGTTTTGTCCTTAGAACATTGGACAATTATGTTTTAATTAATGTTTTATGTTTTTAGTCTAATAGGTATCTGCACATTTATTAGCCACTGCTCTTTAGAGCTTTTTCTTACTACCTTTTCAGATAGGAACAGAAACTGGGCAACCAGCTAGATTTTTTTAAAGGGATGGATAATTTTATGATGTCTCTGACTTCACATGCAAAGATCAAAGGCAGCAAATCCCTTTCTTCAGGCAGCCAGCTCTCCACTCTAGGGCTGGGAAGACGTTTTTCCCTTAGGCGTTGTATTGGCCAGGTGTATTTTCATTGCTTTCCCTTTTCTCTGAAGCATCAAATAGAAGATCATGTCAGAGACGGGCAATGAGAGTTGATGGACTGCCTGTTTGTTCTGCCCTGACACATCCTAAGCCATATTGTGTCCTTGTGTACATTGGCAGAGCTCTGGTGAAGTCAGTAGGTAGCTTTAAAAAAAATACACATTACTTATTGTCAGCAGCCCTTCAACCTACTATCCATCATCTGCTGGCAACTTGATTGCCGGCATCACAGATGAGTTTGAAGGATTTGGGGAAAAGATTGGAAAGACATGGAAATGAAGCAGCTTTCCAGCCAGCAATGTGGCTGTATCACCAAGAGAGCCAATGGAATCCTGGGCTGTGGAAGGAAGAGCGTGGTCAGTAGGTGGAAGGAGGTCATTCTCCCTCCCTCCTCTGCACTGGTGAGGCCACAGCTGGAATCCTGCATCCAGTTCCGGGCTCCCCAGTTCAAGAGAGACAGGGAACTACTGGAGAGAGTCCAGCATAGGGCAAGAAAGATGCTGAAGGGGTTGGAGCATATCCCTAATGCAGAAAGGCTGAAAGAGGTGGGACTGGAGAAGAGAATGCTGAGGGGAGACCTTATTCATGCTTACAAGTAACTGAAGAGTGGGTTGAAGGAGGATGGAGCTGGACTCTTCTCAGTGGTTCCCAGTGACAGGACGAGGGGCAATGGGCACAAGCTGGAACATGGGAAGTTCCATTCAAATATGAGGAAAAACTTCTTTGGGGTGAGGGTGGCAGAGCCCTGGCAGAGGCTGCCCAGGGAGAGTGTGGAGTCCCCTTCTCTGGAGACCTTCAAGCCCCACCTGGATGCAGCCCTGAGTGCTGTGCTCTGGGCAATCCTGCTTTAGCAGGGGAGTTGGACAAGATGATCTCTAGAGGTCCCCTCCAACTCTGACAGTTCCATGATTTCATGATTCCAGCTGGGATGTAACGTGAGGTGATGCCTTGGGTAACCCGGACTCCTGGTCTGGGCACCAGCCTGAATGTGATTCTGGCCTCAATGCTCTGTGGCTTTCCATCACTCTTGGGTTAAGCAGAAAAAAGTGCAGATGTAATTTAGGAAAAAAAAATGTCATGTTGGTGTAGAGCAGACCGTTGCCCACCTCCTTTAGTGCTTCCAACAGGAGCCCCAGTTTGATGCTGCAAATACACCAAAGCATATTATTCTGGGCAAGGGCTGGAAAGGGTTGAGAAAAAGTGATCCTAACAAACACAAAAATCCCCAGCATGGTGAGAGCTTCCCCATATTCCTCTGTGTTTGCAACCACCTGCAGTAGCGGAGAAAAAGCCCCATCCCTCTGCTGGCTGTTACCAGCAGGTTTCCATGAGATTCCTACACCAGCTCCTTGGATCCCTGCTATTCCCGAGGTGCAACGTGCACGGAAACCCTGTGCTTTAAACAGCCACTCGGAGCACGTTTGGATGAGCCTGGGAATTCATCCAGGCCTCTCCCCATTGCAGAGAATTATACAGGAGCAAGCACTAAAGAGTGCAAACAGGCAGAGAGAATTGGTGTTGTTCAACCTGGAGAAGAGAAGGCTCTGGGGAGACCTTTGAGCCCCTTCCAGTCCCTGAAGGGGCTCCAAAAAAGATGTGGAGGCACTCTTGATCAGGGAGGGGAGCCATATGACAAGGGGGAGCAATTTTAAATTGAAAGAGGGGAGATTTAAATTAGATATTAGGAAGAAACTCTTTCCTGTGAGGGTGATGAGATCCTGGCCCAGGTTGCCCAGAGAAGCTGTGGCTGCCCAATCCCTGGAGGGGTTCAAGGCCAGGCTGGATGGGCCTTTGAGCAACCTGGTCTGGTGGGAGGTGCCCCTGTCTGTGGCATGGGGTTGGAACTGTATGATCTTTGAGGTCCCTTCCAACCCGAACCATTCCATTATTCTATGATTTTACTCTTAGAATTGTCCTAAATTGAACTTGCTTTTGATGGCCACCCCAAGGATCTTTCACTCTCAAGGAGGGAGAACATGAAGGCCAGGACATACCTATCACAGCTTTGCCCACACCATGAAAACTCCCTGCTGGTGGGGCCAGGATGATGTGAACTTGTTGTCTCAATGATCCTGAGTTATGCTTCGAGTGCAAGGGATATTTCACCCAGGCTGTGATTTGGCAATGTTTCCCTGACAGATTAAATTCAGAAGAACCCAACCAACCTCCCATCCCCATTGAGTTATGTGGGTGAGACCCAAGGATTACAAAAGTAGTAGTAGTTTTGCTTTCAATTTTGCCGGACACAGGGCTTAATATCTCTGAGCCAAATTACTTAATTACAGATTTTTTGCAGAACCTTAATAGCTGATTTGAGTGCACAGAATTTCTCCTTCAATGGAGAGGTGATGGTTGGGCTTGTTGCCTACAGCCCTACCAGGCGGCTGAGCAGAAAAGAAAAACATTGCAATAGTGTTAAATGCTTGAGAATAGGCACCACCTTGGTCTCATAGATGTTTCATATCTCCTGGTCACTCCTCCTGCCAGTTACAATTCTTAATATCTCTTTATGTTATGTAGAAGTTCTTTCATAGAATCATAGAATCATTTAGGTTGGAAGAGACCCTTGGGATCATCAAGTCCAACCATCAGCCCCACTCTACAAGTTCTCCCCTACACCAGATCCCTCAACACCACATCTCATCAACTCTTAAACACAGTCAGGGATGGGGACTCCACCACCTCCCTGGGCAGCTGATTCCTGAAAGTATTGAAGTGCTGCTGAACTGGCTTGTATGAAGCTTGTAGGCTGGACATTAGGAAAAAAATCTTCACAGAAAGAGTGGTCAGACCCTGGAAAGGTCTGCCCAGGGAGGTGGTGGAGTCCCCATCCCTGACTGTGTTTAAGAGTTGATGAGATGTGGTGTTGAGGGATCTGGCGTAGGGGAGAACTTGTAGAGTGGGGCTGATGGTTGGACTTGATGATCCCAAGGGTCTCTTCCAACCTAAATGATTCTATGATTCCATGATTCTAAGATGGAGAACCTTCTGAAAAGGTTCAAAAGTTGTTGGAACCCTTGGCATTTTCCTGTGGTGAGGTAGGTCAGGTTAGTTAATGAAGGATCTTTTGTATTCACCTGTCAAGATGGGATAAAGGCAAGGGGAGGATGCATTTAATGCAAACATAATTACCCATTTTCTTAAAATTGCTGTTTTTTGAACACTGGAAGGAAAATAACACAGCGACACTCTGTGTACCCACCAATATTGTAACACTGGGGTTGTTGCATCTGAATGTTTCTCTCTTCTGTCTCACAGAGTTCATTGCTTCCACTACCTGATCCCGCTGGCTAAACAAGGGAACTACGCCATTGTCGCCAACGTGGAGAGCATGGACTATGACCCTCTCGTTGTCCGGCTCAACAAGGACATTAGTGCCATCGAGGAAGCCATGAGCGCCAGCCTCCAGCAGCACAAGTTCCAGTACATTTTCGAAGGTCAGGCATATACCACACGGGTTTGGTTCTTACAAAATGGTTTTTCATTCTCATCCTGGAGCTCAACAGTATTAGTATTCCCTTTGAGGGTAAGGCAGACTGTGGTACTGTTGCCACCTACAGCAGATTGATAAGTAGCACCCATGCAAGCCATGCCAACCATATCCTGGGCTGCATCAAAAGAAGTGTGGATAACAGGTTGAGGTAGCTGATTCTACCCCTCTACTCCACTCTGGTGAGACCCCACCTGGAGCACTGTGTCCAGCTCTGGAGTCCTCAGCACAGGAAGGACATGGACCTGTTGGAACAGGTCCAGTGGAGGGCCATGAAGATGGTCAGAGGGCTGAAGCACTTCTCCTGTGAAGACAGGCTGAGAGAGTTTTGGTTATTCAGCCTGGAGAAGGCTCTGGGGAGACCTTTTAGCAGCCTTTCAGTACCTAAAGGGGCTCCAGGAAAGCTGGGGAGGGATTCTGTCAGGGAGTGGAGCAAAAAGGCAAGGGGGAATGGTTTTAAACTGAAAGAGGGGAGATTTAGATGAGATCTCAGGAAGAAATACTTTGCTGAGAGGGTGGTGAGACCCTGGCCCAGGTTTCCCAGAGAAGCTGTGGCTGCCCCATCCCTGGAGGGATTCAAGGCCAGGCTGGATGGGGCTTTGAGCATCCTGGTCTGGTGGGAGGTGTCTCTGTCCATGATCCTTGAGGTCCCTTCCAACCTAAACCATTCTGTGAAACACAAGGCACTTGCAAACCCTGTTGTCTCCGTACCATTTCTTGCTAAATAGGAGGAGGGGGCCTGTGCTGAGCAGGAAAGCAGTGAGTTGATGATTGTACGTGCAGGACAATTCTTCCTCGGTAAGCCGTAGGGCATGTGTATATATTACAAACACAGCTCTATTACAGCACAGTTCCTATCTGAAGTATAGCCATTCCATTTCTAAAATTAAATTTAGAGAACATTAGCTCTTCTGATGTCTCATCTGTCGTGATTACCTTGGAGAATATAAATCATGCCTTGGTTCATCTCCCCTGTGTTTATTTGTGGCGCTGACGCACAGTTCTCTTGCCTGCATGCCTGGATACATGTCCTCTTACGTGGTGGTTGTTCAAAGTCAGGAGAAAGCAGGACCTGGAGATGGACCCATCACCCAATATGATATGTCAGCAGGGACGAAGGCTCTACAAGCCCTGCTGGCTTATTCTGACCACCACTTACTGGTCCTGGAAAAGGTTTTCAGTATCTGTGTACCTTTCCCTACATACCCATGGAGCATTTTTTAATCAAATATTTTCTGAGCTGGTGTGCATCGTGGTAAACTGTGTGATGACCAGCACATTATGAGGCTCCTCTTACAGCTAAGGTCTGCTGTGCTCCAGACAGAGCTATGGGGACATTTGCATCTCACTAAGCCATGAGGTTGAGTTTCATACACATGGTCTTCATGAAATGTAGGCATCTCTTAAGCCCGGCTTTGGGATTTACATATACCCTGTGCTGGTGGCCTGTATTTTGATTTATTTTTTTAATTCAGGCTTTTAATCCATGTCTAGTCTTGTACAGCCCTGTGTGCTAAGTGAATTAGGTTGGGCAGTAGGGGTTGTTTTTGCTATTTGTGATGTGACATGAACAGATACATCATCCTGGGGAGGGCTGCATCCTTCAGCAGCAGAGGAAAGATGGAGACGTCATTCAGACACAAGAAACCGTCCTTATCTGGGGGTTGTGCGGCTGCTCGATGAACGCCTGGTGAGGGCAGCACTGCTAACACCTTAGAACAACACACCAGCACCTGCCTCACACACAGTGCAATTTTTGGAACCTCTCCTGGGGATCCTGGTGGGCAGCAGGATGACCGTGAGCCAGCACTGTGCCCTCATGGCCAAGAAGGCCAATGGCATCCTGGAGTGTAGTAGAAGGGGGATGGTTAGTAGGTCACGAGAGGTTCTCCTCCCCCTCTACTCTGCCCTGCTGAGACCCCATCTGGGATATTGTGTCCAGTTCTGGGCCCCTCAGTTCCAGAAGGACAGGGAACTGCTGGAGAGACTCCAGGGCAGGGCTACCAAGATGATGAAGGGAGTGGAATATCTCCTGTATGAGGAAAGACTGAGGGAGCTGGGTCTCTTTAAATTGGAGAAGAGCAGACTGAGGGGGCACCTTATTAATGTTGATAAATATGTAAAGGGTGAATGTCAGGAGGATGGAGCCAGGCTCTTCTCAGTGACATCCAATGATAGGTCAAGGGGTAATGGATGCAAGCTGGAACAGAGGAGGTTCCACTTAAATATGAGGAAAAACTTCTTCACAGTGAGGGTGAGGGAACACTGGCAGGGGCTGCCCAGAGAGGTTGTGGAGTCTCCTTCTCTGGAGACATTCCAAATCCACCTGGAGGCATTCCTGTGTGACCTGCTCTAGGTGTTCCTGCTCCAGCAGGGGGGTTAGACTAGATGATCATTCAAGGTCCCTTCCAATCCCTGATATTCTGTGATTCTGTGAAACTGTTCAAGCCTGATCGGGGAGAGGTTGCACATCGAGTGCCTTGAAATGCAGATCATTCCTGCCTTTGCAGACCGTGATTTTGCCAGGGAAAAAGACCACGCTTGGTAACAGATTAAAATACTCTCATTTTGTAGGAGCAGGAGTGGTCCATTGCTCTGCCCAGACAGGGAGAGAGACTGAAAGGGACATTGTGCAAAGCCTGATTTTAAATCTGGAAGCACCCTGGAAATATCAATGGCTGTGATAATGCAACTTTGAGTTTTCATAGTGTTTGGGGGCGGTTCTGTACTTTTACTAAAGAAAGAAACCTTGAGGAAAGTCCTCCTAAAACACACAGGGAAGACATTGAGGGCTGTTTCCATAGGCAGTCCAGTGTGTCTCCTTTTCCAGTTCACATGTACCACTTAACAGTGCTCATTTGTGGGTTTTACGATGTTATTGTCACTAAATGTCTTCCTCCTGTGATTTTATGGTGTATTTCCCCCCCCCCCTCACCCTTGCAGGTTTGGGCCACCTGATTTCCTGCATTCTTATCAACGGCGCCCACTATTTCAAGCGCATCAGTGAATCTGGCATCAAGAAAATGTGCAGGAACATCTTCATCCTGCAGCAAAACCTGACGAACATCACTATGTCTCGGGAGGCTGACCTGGACTTTGCAAGGTGAGAGGAGCGCCCCCGCGTTGGGTTTGTCGCTGCTCTGATGGCCACGTGTACAGAGGTAGCTCCTTCCACTGGTCTCATCACTGGCTGGGGGCAGTTGGGTGGATACGGAGTTAAACCCATAGAAGTGTTAATGGTAATATTCACTTTCCCCCTCGATGAACAACTGTCCTGGTTTGAGGTAACATGAGCCAATTTTCTGGTTTACGATTCTACTTTTTCAGCTTAGTTTTTTCTAACTCACTAAAGTCTGAAATTAACAGCAGATTGGTCAGAAACTGTTCATTCTCACAGTGATAAGACCTGGTCACACCAAGGGATGGTGCAGAGCAGCCCTTGCTTATCCTTAGTGCTAGAACAACCAAGGGCAGGGAGTTCCGTTATTTGCCCCGTTGGAGGGTCAGAAGCAGAAAAGCATCGAGGGGTCACACCTATAGGGAGGAGCAGACAGGACAGGGGACCCCAAACTGACCAACTGGGGTATTCCATCCCATCCACATCATGCTCACTATAAAGGCTGAGGGATCAAAGGGTCAACTCTCTTCCATGGCCGATATCCAAGGAGGTCCCTGTCTGTTCATCTGCCTTTGACCCCAATCTGAGCATTCCTGACTCCAGATATGGAATCCAGCTCCTGTCGGTCACTGAGTCCAGTCTGGGACTTTTCCCGATGCTGCTGGTGACGTGATCATCATCCTGGGAGCTTGATATGGTTTTGTAGATATTCCATCATTCATATTTCATTATTTTCTTCCTTTTTTTTTTTGTTTTTGTTCTTGTTTTAATTTTAGTCTTAATACTTCATTAAAGTAGTTTAGTTCATTCTAAACTGGTAAATCTCCTTATCCTCTTCCTCTCCATTCTTTTGGGGGGCAAAAGGGGAGGAAGGAAGGGCCATCTGTCAGTCTGGTTTTGGTAAATTTGGTTTAAACCACAACCATAACATGGATCACTTCAGCTCAGTGTGAGGTTAAAGTGGAGGCCTCACCAAACTCTCTGTGCTTGGAGCTTCCTGTCACTGTGGTTCTCCTAAAACCAAAACCCAGGCAAGGAGAAACTTTAGGTATAGGTCTTGGGTAGAGCTTAAACTGGATGAATCTGGGGCTTGGATTCATGCCCAGATAAGTAATACTTCAGTTTGTTGAAGGCTTAAACTTCTAGCAATTTACAGGAACAGCGTGTGTGAACCTCAGGGATGCCAGATGCTGCCTCCCTTCAAGTTCTGTTGCTCTTAAAATAGTAGTAATAGCAAAATCAAACTAAAACTGGACAGGACAGATCCCCTGGGAGTTTCTCACCCGTCTCGCTGCTTTATTCACTAAAGGGGGGGGTCATTTAGGAATAAGCAAACACTAAATGGTGAGTACATTGTACATGGACCTAAAATGCTGACTACCAATAAGCTGCATTGGCTGATCCTCTGTGGCAGCACCTGGTTGAGCAACCAGGGGTTGAGCCCAAGAAACAGCCAAAGGAAGAGTCTGGAGTTTGCAAATTAAGGCAGGTAGATCAAATGACCGAGTTTTGCATGACACTGGGCCACGACCCATCACAGACACTGGAAATGGTGTCATCTTTTGGCCATTGTTCTTGGAGACTGAGTTAGGAGAGAAGCACAACTCCTGCAGATGGAGGGAGAGTAGGTGTGACTGAGTGCCTCATTTTCTTGGGCTCTCATATGGGGAATGATCTCATTATTGAATTAGTTTCCTCCTAATAACATTGACATGGGGAAGTTATGAATGCTGAGGCCTGGAGGAGGGGGAGAGAGAAAGTTCCATTACTAACTCTCCAAGGAACAGAGTTCCCAAATTCAATCTTTCCTTTTTAAGTGATTTTTTTTTTATTATATTTTTTTTTCCCTGATCGGTTGAAATGCTAAATAAATTAGCCCAGTTTTTTTTTGGCAGGCAGAACAGAGCTTGAGCATGTGCTGACAGCAACTGGCACCCAAATAATGAAATGCTGACCGAGCGCTACAGGAGGCTGGCACGGCAGGGCTGGCTGATTTCTGGAGAGGTGTTTGCAGGAAGGGCTGAAGAGCCGTGGAGCTCTGAGTCGTGGTCTGCACAACTTGATGGGGAGTTTGAAGGGAAGGGTGAGGAGGTAGCCTGTTCCCCACTCCTGATCTTGCTGGATGGCCAGACCAGCAGTTGACAATGTGAAACACGATGATCAGAAGGATGGAGCCCCTCTGCTGTGAGGACAGGATGAGAGAGTTGGGAGGGGTTCAGCCTGGAGAAGAGAAGGCTCCAAGAAGAGCTTTGAGCCCCTTCCAGTCCCTAAAGATGCTCCAGGAGAGATGGGGAGGCACCCTTGATTAGGGAAGGGAAGGACAGGATGCAGGAAATGGTTTTAAACTGAAAGAGGGCAGATTTAGGTGAGATCTGGGGTAGAAGTAATTTGCTGTGAGAGTGCTGAGACCCTGGCCCAGGTTGACCAGAGAAGCTGTGTCTGCCCCATCCCTGGAGGGGTTCAAGGCCAGGCTGGATGGGGCTGGGAGCAACCTGATCTGGTGGGAGGTGTCCCTGCCTGTGGCAGGGGGGTTGGAACTGGATGGGCTTTAAGGTCCCTTCCATCCCAGACCATTCTATGATTCTAAGAAACACATACCAGCCCTCTTCATTAGTGAGTTATGTGGCAAATAGATCTTTGCCTGCACCACTGGAGTTGCTGGGCACCATCATGAAGAGCTGTGGGGCTCAGAAGAGACACCTGAGCTTTCTGTGCAGCAGCACACCCTGCTCTGTGGTACCTGTGGTGCAGATCCCTTCCTGTAATACAGATTCAACAACATTTCTGTTCACCTTTCATGACTGCATCACTTCCCTCTTTCTTTTGGGGCAGATTTCTGTGATCCAGAGAGTATGTTTTATTCTTTTGTTCTTCAGATGACTCCTGAATTCTTATTCTCTGGATTCTCCTTTTACATAAAGAAAGCATCTCATGCATCCAAACCCTGCCCTGCTCACCTGAATTTACAATTACCCGAGCAAGTTCTCGTGCTACCCAAGGGACTCCAGTTACCGAGGTCTACTCAAACTATAAAATAAACATAACACTTCACCCTTAGAAAGCATAAAATAACATCAATGTAGGATAAAAGTCATTTGTACTTCTGTGATATAGCTCATATAGGAATCTGTAAGTGCTTTGCGCCGTAGCTAACTATCAGGTTTGCCTTTTTAAGGATGAGAAACGGAGAGCAAGTGGTTATTTCATGTAGAGGAGCAGCAGCAGAGCCTATGGAGAAGTACTTCCTTGCCTGCTCTGCCTTCCCCCCAACACCTCTTGGCAATTGGGGTAAATTCTCTCCCTGCTTCGCTTCTCCAGGGAACTGGGTGATCCTTATTGAACGGGAGGGAAGTGGGTCTAACCCAGCTTGGGACTCACTGCCCCATCTCTGGTCATTGTTTGCATTTGCTTTTGTGTGAAATAATTCAGAGCTCTGTTATGGACCTCTTTGACCTCCAGGTGGGATCTCTGACTTCATCTGAAGCCAACTGGCTCCTGCTTCCCCTGGACTGCCCATGTTGCTCCCTTGCCCTCTTGATATTTCTTCAGCTGCATGAGGGCAACACTCAGGGATCAAGAAGCAATCAGCCACCATCAATGATCAACACATTGTTCTTCATAGAATCATAGAATCATTTAGGTTGGAAGAGACCCTTGGGATCATCAAGTCCAACCATCAGCCCTACTCTACAAGTTCTCCCCTACACCAGATCCCTCAACACCACATCTAATCTACTCTTAGTCTTACTCATACATTAAGTTTTAATTCTGGAATGTGGTCCTTTTCTGATGGTGAATGCATTTAAAGTGTGACATTCTCCAGTTTATAGGAGAGACCTGACTATTTGAGAAAGGGCCAAAAGACTTTAAGATTTTCCTGACTGCCATGCTTTTGATTTTGGTTTGGTTTTGCAACTTTTAGATATTCTTCAAGGCTTTCTATGGCCCCAAGGAGCACTGAGCATCCCCATTTTTCTCTTTGTTGATGCCTTAAGCAGTAGAAACCCCAGCCAGTGAAGCCAGAGGGGGAAGATCTTTTTCCTCTAAAGCCATAATCACGTAGGGAACTCACAGCAAGATCTCAACCCATGTAACACTCGCTGGTTCTGGTGAGACTCTTGCTCTTTAAGCCGTATTTTTCAAAAGATCTGTAACCTGCAGGTGATAACAGCGGGTTTTGCCACTTGAGGACTAGTACCATGGCAAGGGGAAAATTCATTTCAAGTGAGTTTTGCTTTGTGATTCACAGTTCAAGGTGGAGCAAGGTGGGGAGACTCTGCAGAACATCACGAAGTGGAGCCGGAGCATGTTTCCATTCAACAAAATCCCATAAATTACCAAATCCTTTGAGCTCTAGCATGGAGTTTCTCCATCAGGAGAAAGGGAGAAACAGGCTGGTTCTGACTGCTGAGGTGGCACAAAAGGATTTGTAGCATTTCCTGCATTTTGTCCCCCTGTGCTCAGCTCTGGTGAGTCCACACCTTGAGTATTGTGTCCAGTTCTGGGCACCTCAGCACAAGAGAGATATCGAGGTGCTGGAGCGAGTGCAGAGGAGGGACACGGAGCTGGTGAGAGGCCTGGAGAATAAAGCTTATGAGGATCANTATGATTCTATGATTCTAAATATTAATAGTTTTTTTGCTTATATGTGCATTCGGTATCTAGGCCAGGAGAAATGCAGTCACTCACTGGGGCATCCACGACTGTATTAAGGACAAAGCTTCTTTCTCTTCTCATGTGTAGTACTTGGGCATATTCTGCAAAGTCTGGGACTGAGCGTGAGTTCTGAACACCTTCATATTTGGAAGATTCAGACCCAGGATTATATTTATGGCATTAGAGGGATAAAATCCACCTTCACAGATTTGGATTCCAGTTCAGGTCTTTTCCCTTGTGCCTTCTTTCTTACTCCCCCTCTGTCCTCACCAAAAATGACACTCAGGTGTTTATGCAGAGATTTCATCATAGTCAAAAAGAGCTAGGGTTCTGCTTCAGACTTAGCCTTAAATAAAATACAATTCAATTCTTAGATGTTCAGGTTTTTTATTGAAAAAAGCCCAAAACTTTCTCAGAGGTGCAGCAGTGATAAAATTGCCCTGGTCTTGAAAGTTAATGGAGTTGGTCACAAGGGGAAGGGAGAGACCAGTGATGAAATGTGAACGTTTCCATACGGTGCAATGTCATTTTGACCTCCAAGATAAAGGGTTTTGAGTGGTGCTACTCATCATTACGGGGTCTGAAAGTGTCCTTCATCCTTTAAAATGGTTTGTAGCCTGGAAAACCAGAGGTGTTTGTTCACCTGAGAGTTAGATGGGAGGTTTCCCTGCTGCTACCACCCAAATCAGCGGTCGCAATGGCCATCCATCCTGCAGGGACCAGGAATCTTTTCCTGCTGCTTAAGGTCTTACCAGGGTGCTTGGCTCTGAGCATGTCTTTCTAGTAGATGTGGCACCTACATTGTCACTGCCAGCAGAACCCAGCCACTCCAGAGAAGTCCCCTGTGAGAAGGCATGGGGAGAAACTATCAGTGTGCCAGGGAGTTGTTCACAGTTTGGCCATCAAGAAGCCCTTGAAACGTAGCCCAGGTGCCTGTGATCAGATCTGTCGGTGTACAAGGGCTGCTTGGATTGTTATCATTCAGGAAATAGAATGGACTTTGCTTCTGCTCCTCAGCAAAATACAGCTGCTGCTCTGACCTTGTTCCTCTGCGTCTGTGCTCTCCCAGTGACACCCATGATGCTACAATTTTTGTGTACTTAGAATAATAGAATCAGAAAATCATTGAATCACAGAATCATCTGTGTTGGAAGGGACCTTAAGATCATTGAGTCCAACCATTAAGCTTCCACTGCCAAATAATATACAATAAAAAGTGATACTTGCTTGTATTCTTATATTCTCGGGGCAAAACATCTTCCTTCCAGCCATACAGCCTCCTGCAGACAGTCAGGAAAGAATGGCTCCCATCCTCTTACTGGTTTCCAAGTAGGTAAGAACTGACAAGGGTTGTGTAGGAAGCAGTTACAACTAACACCAGTTACCCTAAATGGGTCCTGGAAATATACCCTTTACCCCAAACCCATCTTCATTTAGATGGGGAGGGTAGTCATAGAATCATAGAATGGTTTGTGCTGGAAGGGACCTCAAAGATCATCCAGTTCCAACCCCCTGCCTTGGGCAGGGACACCTCCCACCAGACCAGGTTGCTCCAAGCCCCGTCCAACTTGACCTGGAACCCCTCCAGGGATGGGGCAGCCACAGCTTCTCTGGGCAACCTGTTCCAGGGTCTCACCACCCTTACACTAAGAGTGCAGAGATGAAGGAGGATGCAGCTGGAACTGGAGCTTGCTTTCAAACTTGTGTCAAACTGCTGCATCGCTGGTTGGATTTGGAACTGAAGTCAAAGTGCTGAGATGTTTGCATGGTGTGATGGGAAGGGACTAGCATGGGTTTGGGAAGCAGTGGATCTGCCTCAGCTTTGCTCCAGAACCAAGAAAACCCCACTCTGTTTATGCTTGTAAGTTTGACAGAATCCCAGCAGCAGAACCGATGTCGACCCTCTGGGTTTAGGAGAAGCTCAGTTGGTGACAAGAGGTAGAGATGGCCTTATGCTCCAGTTTCCCAGTGCAGACTGCTTTCAGTGCCAGACGTCCATGGAAGTGGCAGGATTGTCCTGTCCAGCTCTGATTCCTGCATTGGGGAGAATTGGAAAATACCCCCGGGAACAATCTCCGAACCGCGGCAGCAGCAGGATTTCGGAGGGTGCTTTATTTCAGAGCTCAGTTTTGGTTCGGATGCTCCGCATTCGGGGCTCCTCTCCTGTTACCGTGGTCAGGCAGGGGATATTTGTGTTTTGGTTTGGGTTTTTTTGTTTGATTATTACAAGGGCAGGAGAGATCTGTGCTTCTTGCCTGACGCGCAAGGCGGTCCCAGGCAGGAGGAATAAGCAGTAACTTGCTGCCATCTACTGGGTGCTGCAGAGGGAAGGGGAAGCCAAAGTGTGATTAGCGATTCCTCAGACATCCCAGTGCTCTGAAAGAAGTCCCTTTCATTGCCAAGTGTTATTTCTTTTTCTGATTTCATTTTTGATAGATACAGAAACAGCAGGCTGTGCGTGCTGCCCGGGTGCCCGCCTTGCCTGAGGATGTAGCTGGTCTCCTTGTGCATGTTGAACCCCAGGTCCAACAGATCATAGAATCATAGAATCACAAAACAGTTTGGATTGACAAGGACCTTAAAGATCACCTCATTCCAACCACCTGCCCTAGGCAGGGACACCTCCCACCAGACCAGGTTGCTCCAGGCTCCGTCCAACCTGGCCTTGAACACCTCCGGAGATGGGGCAGCCACAGCTTCTCTGGTCAACCTGGGCCAGGGTCTCACCACAGGACAAAATTCTTCCTGAGATCTCATCTCAATCTCCCCTCTTTCAGTTTAAAACTGTTCCCTCTCATCCTATGGCCCCCTTCCCTGATCAAGTGTCCCTCCCTATATCTCCTGAAGGCCCCCTTTAAGGACTGGAGGGGGGTTGAAGGTCTCCCTGGAGCCTTCTCTTCTCCAGGCTGAACCCCCCCAACTCTCTCAACCTGTCCTCACAGCAGAGGGGCTCCAGCCCTCCCAGCATTGGTGTTAGTCTGGAGAAATTCCTTTCCCCCCCACTTTATAGCCCAAAGTGCTCGGTGCTGTGGGAGCTGAAAGTCACCAATGCTTTGCAGTACAGACCCTAGGAAGCTCCTACCCTGTAAGAGGACCCAGAAGCAGAAGGGGGTCTGGAAGAAAACCTTCTCTTTGCTGACAGCGTGGGTAAGACATGTTTATCTCCATCGCGATGCTGGACTCATGTTGTGTATCTGTGGAGCATGCCCTCATTTTGTTTTTGCTGCTTTTAATTAACAAAGCTGCTTTAGTTTTCAATTAAGGACTTGGTTACAACAAAATCCGCATTTTCTTTCCCTTTCTTTTCTCTCTTGTTTTCTCCCCCCTGTAGTTTCCACTGAGCTTTGATCTCAGTGCAGGTTTAATTAGCTGTAATTAGTGGTTTCACTGCATTAACCAAAAAATCCCGACCACAGAGGATTAAAAACCACCCTTCAGCTTGATGCTCGCCCCCTCCCCTTCCTCCTTTTGCTTCCCCCTTGTGCTTTGGTGGGGGGGAGATCAGAGACTGTGTCCCCGTCCGGTCCTTCACCAGATGGGTGCTGGTGGGTGATGCCCCATTCAGCCCAAACAGCTGCCCCGTTATGGACTCATTAAAACTGGGCTGGAACAAATCACCCATCCATGTAGTTTAATTTCCAGTTAAATCTGCAGCTGCTACAAGTTTTAGTAGGACACTGATTTATGCCTTCATGACATTTCACAGAGCGCTTCTTGGGGTTTCTGACTGCTCTCCGCTTCACACTACGTTTACAGCAAGGAGCCTGCTTGAGACTTCCCAAACTTTCAGCTTCTGCAATCCTCCCTGAGCTTCTGGAAGCTGGAGCTGCTCAGCTCCTCAGCACAGAAACGAGGTGGGGGTTTGGAAGATGTGGCTCTGACGTGGGGAAACCCAAATCACTGCGCTTCTCTCCTCCATGAAGGAGCACAGGGAAGTACCACCTAATTGGCCACACAACTCATCTGGTTGGTCACAACAGAGAAGGAAGAAACCAAAGAGTTCATTAAGCTGGTGAAGTAAGAGCAGGGCTGAGAAACAGGTCTCCTGTGAAGACATCCATTTGACCCTTGTTAAGGACCAGGATGCCCCACACCAAGCCCCACCAACCACTCATGTGTTGGAAAAGGTCTCGGTTCCTCTGACTGGCTCAGAAGCTTTATGGATATTTGTGGAGACCACATGGGAAAATGCAGTGTTCCTGGATAGCTCACCTTGATTCACTGGAGATCTCAGATGGGTCCCAGTTCACCAAGGGTCCAGTGTTTCTACTTCCCACATCTGTGCCAAAAATGGCTGTTTTCAGTCTCAGGCCTGTGCCCAATCTCCTAGCAGTGCTGGGAAGCAGAAAACTCTTCTTGTCCCTTCCTCAGTTCTTCAGATTGGGGAAATTCAGATCTAAGCTTCATGTCCACGTTTTAGAGAGGAGTTTGGCCAGTCTTTGACTCACTGGCCAGTGGCGCCGAGTTGTACAGAAAAGGCAACCTCTTGAGACCTGAAAATAGTTCTCAGGTCATCTTGCCAGAGCAAGGAGGACCCATGCTCAGAATCCCATGTTTCCCCAGGACTCACAAGCCATCTCTTGCTGACCCAGGTTTGTCATTTTGGGAAGGGAAGCCTTCCCAAGGCCAGGAATTGCACTTTTCTTGTTGAACTATCATCCCCTCCAGGCATTTCGTCTTTGCCACAAAACCAGACTTCCTTGTGGAGCCTTATGTGTCCTGGCACATTTGGGGACTGGGTCTTCATGGCATCTCTGGCTGATGTCTCTCTCTTGGAGGATTAAAATTCCTTTTAATCCACTGTCAATGGCTGTAGATAGTGAATTTGTAAATTTATTCCCAGGATGATCTATTTTAGGGCTGTGCTCAGACCAGTCTTCTGTAATCTGGGTTCTTTCAGCTCTATCCCATTCTGCAGGCTCAATAAGCTCAAAGCAGATCAATTAAATCAGCTGCTGAAAGGACTGTGTTTCTCCCATCTTTGGGCATCCTGATGGACATCAGATGCGAGTAGCTCCAAATGCCCCCTCTGTGTCTAAGTCTGAGATACTCCCTAGAACAGCACTTTGTGCTTTATGTAGCTCAGGAAAAAATTGGGATTGCTCTTGTGTGTGCCCCAAGATGCCAACACCTCAGCTGATGCCACCTTCCTCTCCTTGTTCTCTACACGGCCTGATCACTGAGTCACAGAATCACAGAATGATACAGGGTTGGAAAGGACCTCTGGAGGTCATATAGTCCAACCCACCTGCCAAAGCAGGTCCACCCAGAGCAGGTCCCACAGGAACGTGTCCAGGTGGGTTTTGAATGTCTCCAGAGACAGAGACTCCACCACCTCTCTGGGCAGCCTCTTCCAGGGCTCTGACACCCTCAAAGTGAAGAAGTTCCTCCTCGTGTTTACATGGAACTTCTTATGTTCAAGTTTGTGCCCGTTACTGATGTGCAGCAGTAAAAGAGAGCAGGGAAGCGATCCAGCTTAGGGGGGAGGGCCATGTTTTGGGTTCTGCATCAGCTTTTTTTCTCGTTTTTTGGCAGGATCAGCTCCTCGGTCTGGTTCACAGCGGGCCTTTGCAAACAGCTGTGCTGGCACAACTGAAGGAGAGGGAACAAACAAGGAAATGAGCTGTAAGGCTCTGAAATGATAATGTTCCTGAAAATGGGAGTTTATCTTAAATTAGGATGAGACATCAGGGGTGAAGAAGGGGGTTGGCTGGAGGTAGCAGCAGAAGGGAGGCAGGAGGAGCCAACGCGTCCTTGTGCAAAAGTCGCTGCTCTTCCCGCATCGGTTTTGGGCCATTTGGCCTCACTTCAACCTGAGGATGGACAACTTTTGTTCTCAGGTTTGCTGAGGTTTCTTATTCACGGCGTGTGCCAGGGAAGTGCCTTGTCTGCTGCTGATTCTCCGCATTAGGGAGAAAAAAAAAACCCTCCCAAATGCCCTCATGATGCTAGAGCAGATGTTGGGAAGGAAAGAGCCTGACTCTTGGGGGATGACATTTCTCGTGTTTGTCCTTAAGTAATTTTCACCTAACGAGAGCACTTGAGCGCATGAAGACGGAGAGAAAGTGGTTGAACCACAGGGTAGTGAGAAAGCACATCACTCCCTTTCCTTTGCTGACTGCGTGGATGATAAATTCCTCAAGGAAGGGATTTTGCTGGTCTTTCTAGGCCTTTCACAGCCACGTGGGCCTTGGCAGCCCAAAGAACGCACACTCAAGACCGACAAAGCCTTTAAGCTGGAGTTTAACTTTCAGATACATGCGTTGACCCATTGAACCAATGAATACTTGCTCTATAGCTAGAGGTGTGCTATGGTCACGTCTCCATCGGAGCAGGTTGCCCTCGCCCCTCCTTTACAGCAAGCAGAGAGAAGCTGAGCGCGATTAGAGAGTGATTTTCTGAATCGGTTTAAATTTTCTTTGAAAGGAGATGAAGGGCCTCCTAGGAGTGCCTGTTGCTTTCTCAGGAGGCTCAGGGAGCAGAGGTGAGCTGCTCAGGTGGAATTATCCGGGGCAGACGTCTATCATTAGGTAAGATGAGCCCCTCCTTGACTGTCTGAGGTCAGGAGGTGACTTTGCGGGTGGGCAGATCCATCCATAAGCCCCCTCGGTAGGTTTTCACACCCAGTAGCAGCTGTGTATTGACTGGATTATGGGAGTGAATTCATTCCTTCCTCCCTAATGTCCGAACAGGCTGTGGTGTGTGAAATGACATAGCATCCATTCATCCCCAGTATCACTCCATGTGGCGGAGGAAGTGTCTTCAAATATCAGTCAGTAGTGGAATCAGGGAATTGTCAGTGTTGGAAGGGACCTCTAGAGATCATCTCATCCAACTCCCCCTGATAAAGCAGGATTGCCCAGAGCACAGCACTCAGGACTGCATCCAGGTGGGGCTTGAAGATCTCCAGAGAAGGGGACTCCACACCCTCCCTGGGCAACCTCTGCCAGGGCTCTGGTACCCTCACCCTTAAGTTTTTCCTGGGTCCTACCCAGGCTTTCTGCTGTTGACTCAATGGTTTTATTCTGATCAGCCATTTCAGGTTTTTTTTTCCCAGAGGTGCTTTTAATCTTGGTGCTGTAACCTTTAAAGATACAGGTTTTAGTGGCCTCTGTAATGATTTTCATTGCCTGACTCTGGATGTCTGAGTTGCGCTGAGTAAAGAGATTAATTCAATTTCCCTAAACTGGAAATGGACTGAAAAACTGAGAGGCTTCATTGACTTTCCTTGCTTGGTTCTGGGTGTGTTAGTGAAGCAATCAATGGAGGTAAACCTCTCAGGCAGCAGAAACCAGCGTTCCCATTTCCAGGGAAACAAGCTCAGGAAGATGCGAATAAACACTTTTAAGAAGTGGTTTTGGCGGTTGGACTTGGCCAGAGCACGTTCCTGCTCTGCATTAACAGCATCAGGGTATATTTTCCTGGAAATGAATTACAAGCAAATTCCTCATTTATCCCTGAGGTGACAGTCTTTTGCTGATACGTGCTTTCTTGAGACTAATAAGTTTTGAATGTCTGTGGGAAGGAAAAAAAAAAAAAATCAAAGTAATTACTTTGTGTTCCCAAGCTCCTTATTTGTGTAGGTGCGTGTGTGTTTATCTCTCTCTGTCATGCTGCATTGCTAATGGTAATTAAAGGGAAGGGATTTTTTTTCTTGTTAGAAGTTTTTCTTCTTAATTTCCACCTTTAGTGACTTTGGCCTCCTTGACGAGGCTGAGCCACTGACCAGTTGCTTGTAGGACTTGCTTGTTAGGACTGCAGTTGCTTTAGTATAAGGTCTTAAGTTTAGGAAGCTCTGGCTGCCCAGCTGGAATGTGTTGCCCAGAGAGAAGAGGGAACTCAGTTGGTTTTTCTTTTAGTGATGGGGCGTTTTGGTTTGGTTTTCTTGGAGCAGAAACAAGTGGCACCTACCAACACAAGGAGTGGGCTTCAGTGGATCATCTGCTCTCTTTGGAGCGAGATTCTCCATGCTCACCTGTGAGCCATAGGAGCTGGCTGGTGCTACAGGAAAGCTTTGCCAGGGGCAGGTGGAAGGGACAGGAAGATCACAAAAGGGACAGAAGGACCTTAGAGTCCCTTCCAGTCCCTTTAGGGGCTCCAGGAAAGCTGGGGAGGGACTCTTGATCAGGGAGGGGAGACATAGAATGAGGGGGAACTGTTTTAAACTGAAAGAGAGGAGATTTAGATGAGATATCAGGAAGAATTCTTTACTCTGAGGGTGGTGAGGCACTGAAACAGAGCAGCTGTGGATGCCCCATCCCTGGGAACATTCCAGCTCAGGTTGGACCAGGCTTTGGGCAACCAGATATAGCTGAAGTTGTCCCTGCCCAGGGCAGGGGGGGTGGAACTGGATGATCTTTAAGGTCCTTTCCAACCCAAACCAGTCTGTGACTCTAGGATGGCCATTTAAATGCTGCTTAATTAGCCAACCAGATGGGGATGTAGCAAGCAGATCTCCAGTTATATCTTGTAGTTCCTAAAGGGTTAAATAACATCCTGAAGGTAGTTCTGGCTTGAGGTGTCTCTGTCATGTAGCTTTGGACCTCCTTGACTGACACTGTTCAAATAAGGTCAACATTTAGCCCCAGACTCCAGATTGAGCCTGAACAAACCTCCAGAGTTATCCCCCTGGGAACACGTGTCCCCTTAAGTGTAGGTGAATGTCAACTGCATATCTGAGCTCTCACGTCACCTTCTTGGAGCTGCTGTTTGATCTAGAAATTGCTTTCTGCTCCCGTGCTCAAAGGTGGGCTCTGCCTGCGCTGAGTTCCTGTGCTGAAGGTGGGGGAGTTTGCTGGGAGCTCCTGCTTAAATGCCCAGCAAACAGAGCTCTTCGAGGAAGGATGGATGTATTTTATCTTTTTTTTAAGAAGGGAGGTTGGCATGACACCAGAAAAA